>CM076904.1:35104021-35144021 GCA_039519145.1 Kokia cookei | reverse complement strand
ATGAAGTAATTCACTCACTTTATCATCTTAAGCATATTCTCCATTGCCATCTGAACATGATGTGACAAATCTGCATTAATTAAATCAAAATTACCGACTAATATTGTGAGATAAATAAAGATACGGAAAATAACACGATCTGAGAAAATAAAATTGTAAAAGCTTTACAAGGACCTATTCATAAAAGTGAAATTTGTCCGTTTCAACTTATCGTACTCAAAAGTGTCCCGAATCCACAAAAATTACGAGGAAAACAGGCGATCTCAAGAAATTAACTATGAATTATGGAATTTAGAACTGATTCGCTCATGTTTCACAGTGTTTCATAGACAATTTGAATTACGCTGGCAATAATAACGAAATGCATTTGTTAAACGTGAAACTTTATCATGCGATCGGTTAAAGGAGAAATCACGTAACTAAAGAGAGTGCTAACTGTAATTTGAAACTTTAAGCGAAAAGAAAGTAATTATTGGAGAAAGGGAGAAAAATAAAAAGAGGAAGAGAAATAACCAAAAACGAGAGAAGAGAGGAGAGATTCAGGTTCTTCAGCCACAGGCGGAGGAAGAGAGTGATGATCAACCTGCTGAGGTGGTGAAGTCGCCATTCCTTCTTTTCCAACTTTGAACAGAGCGTTCTATTTTTACTTTCAGAGCGTTTGACTAATATAGTAATATTTCATGCATCCAACTATTTAAATCTAAGCATAATCACTTGCTTTCCCTCTTAACTATATAAAAAAATTATTTTAATTTTTCTGCAAAAATTAATTTAATGTACATCTATGTCATGTCAATTAATAATTAATTATTTTTAAATAATATTTTTATATTTTTAATTAAAAATAATATTTTATTTAATATTTTTTTGAATTTTTAAATATTAAAAAATTAATTAATTGTTGAGGTGGTATTCACATGATAATCCACGAGTATGTCACACCAACAAAGTTAACTTTTTCGACGTGGGTTCGAGTGCACTGAAATAAATTAACTTCTTATTTATAGGTTGAAGAGAGATATAAATAGTTCCAGGCATTGTGTTAAAAAAAGTAAATATGATCACTCTCCATTAAATAATGACAAACTTAAAAGACTAAAAGAGATGAATAATGTTAGAATATTTATATTTTTGTTGTTTAATTATAAAATTTCTTAACTATTTTTGTTTAACACAAGAAATTAATTTCATTAACATTTTCAATATTAAATATTTAATAACCCTCCTAACAAAAAAAAAATTATAAAAATTACTTGAGGCACTGATGTGTGAAAATTTTAAGGTCAGCTTCATTGGTGTCATCCAAATACTAGAGTAGTTCTTCTTTAGTCACTCAAAAATAAAAATTTTCAATTTCATTGCTAACATTTTCAACATTTAATATTTTGACATTTTTCATTAAATCATTAATAAGATGCTGATATGATATTTTTATGGGCATAATAACAAATAACTCAGAAGGATCCCAAGTTGCTGCATCACAATCGGACTTTCATTGTCCAATGGTGTCACCATAACAAAATTAACTGAACAAAACGAAAACTTAGGAATAACTGAATAACCAACCTCTTAGTTTAGTTTATTTAAAAAAAAAAACAGCTAGACTCAAACAAAAAAGCCAATACAAAACAAATTTGATAAAACAGTTGAACACTAGAACATTGCGTACGGTATATGTAAATCATAAACCCTGAAAATATATATAAAAGCAAAGCTAAACTCATTGGTCGCTCTCTCATTGTTAAATAAAATGATTGTCCAGCAATCATCTGTTCCAAGATTTCAAGAGAATCAAATGGACTGATTCTTCTAATTCTTGGAAAGTTCTTGGCTACGCTTAGCAGCTGCCACAACTGCATTCATCAATGTTCCCCGGAAACCGTTCTTCTCTAACTCATGAATGCCGGCGATTGTAGTCCCGCCAGGTGATGTAACATCATCTTTCAGCTGACCAGGGTGCTTCCCAGATTGAACAGCCATAGCAGCTGCTCCCAAAACCTGCAAAAGAATGAACATAATTATCATCTTAACAAATAAATAGAGGCAAAGAGCAAGAAATTAAGAGATCCCTTGAGAAAGATGCCATCAACTAGTAATTGCTA
Organism: Kokia cookei; assembly: GCA_039519145.1. NCBI lineage: Eukaryota > Viridiplantae > Streptophyta > Magnoliopsida > Malvales > Malvaceae > Kokia > Kokia cookei. The sequence goes on along the minus strand of CM076904.1, from coordinate 35,141,919 downwards.
GTATTAAAATCACTGATTAAAACGCAATCCTCTACTCAAGGACCAGGTGCTCCACAATCAAAGTAAAGCAATTTATTACAACCACGTTATCAAGCACTTCAATCATAATACCTATTAAAAATGGATTTCTGGTAAGCTTACACAATGAATGTATTTTCCAAAGTTGTCAGAACCAGACTTGACTAACTGGTTTAATAAATGGAACCAAAAGCGGTGGCCCGACTGGTGGTACATAACCAGAAATGGATAAACCACTGTAAACTGGTAAAAAAAACAGAACCAGGACAAATAACCGATGGTTAAAAGGTTATGATTTTTTATGATTTTTTTAATTTAATTATTTTTTAACTGGAAACTAATAGTCTGACCAGTCCAACCACCAATTTGGTTCTTACCACATTGATCAGCAAATTTTATGTATAAACCAAAGGGCAAATTCTCACCTTTAGCCTTACATGGAAATTCAAGGTAAAATTGTGCCAAGATTTGTGGTGAGGTGAAGGATCTTTCCAAGAATATTAACAAATCGCTAAAATGCATGATTTATTTGTAGTAAACATAACATGACGCATAATGTATAACTGACTTACAGTCTGAGAAGCAAGTCCCAATGCTAGTTCTCGCGGAAGACCAGCTGCCACTCCCCCATCAGCCAAAGCTTCAATTGCTAAATATATATAAGCGGGACCACTGCCACTGAATATTTTCAGGAAACATATATCTTGTTAATCTAACTTTTGTTGGATAATTAAAGACAACATGATAATTCATTTTCAACCTTATTCAATGGATGAGGTAACTCTTAAGAGAAAGAATTCAACCCAACCAATCATTCTCACCAACCGCTGCAAAATGCAGGGACTATTGAGGCATACTTAGGTAATCAGTCAGTTTATTCTGCCATTAAAACAACAGAATACCTAAGGCCAGTGACAGCATCAAACAGTTTCTCATCAGCTTTCCATATCTTGCCAACTGCTCCAAATAATTTACCAACTAATTCCCCATCCTGTTCTGTTGCAGCTCCTCCCAAGCTCATAACTATACATTATGGAAAAAGATTAGACATTTGTATCGCCATGCATTGCTATATAATAAAAGAATGCAAAACAAACTTGTGAGACTAGAGGAATCATATTTTACAAAAACATAAGAAAAAAAGATGATGATTTCTCTTATGGCTCATTTTTTTAATTTGTATTATTACATATTAATACTTGGTCAAATTCTATAGATGAATAAGAAATGATAAACTTATGGATCTCTACTGCTACCATTTGTACCCAACATGACAAAGAATACATATACTGAAGAAGAAGAGGAAGATCCCAGTTACCAGACCACAATCCTCTAGAATCTAATGACACCCCTTAATTACTGGTCTTCTACAACAAGCTAATATGAAAACGCCAAAAGTAACTATCTCCAGGAGTATAAGGCAAGACAACAGGTATTCTAGACCCATATTGTAGATGAAACTAAAGCAAACAACTGCTATGACCTCTATAGTAGATAGTATATCTGACCCTTTACTTCACACATAGACTCCAACAATATTTCTGACCACATTGATCTACACAAATATATTTTGATATTCCAGAAAAACTCAAAATCAAACAAATGATGATGGCACTCCCACAACAACTTAATGAAAAGCTCTCAACACCAGGAAATCCTTTCAAATAACGCCATATCACTCTAACGAAATAATCTTGCTGAATTGTCATGTTATGTGTATAGCTTCTACAGTAACTTATAGAGAAGTTTTGGCCTGAATCTGACAATCTGAAGACAAGACAGACACATCAATAAGATCAAAATCTTTCAAGTATATATATTTTCCATAAATGGTCTATTATTTGCCCGCAACTCATAGTTTAGAGCACAACAAAATGCTACACTGGACATGACAACTTTAAAAATTGCTTTGCTCATAAGCATTTAATAGGAAAAAAAGTTATACCTGAAGCTGCCATACCAACAGCAGATGGTGTGTTAGGCATCACCCGGATAAATCGGCCATGGCCAGCCCATTCCTGAACAAAATAAAATTATGATTTTATTGATATCTGACATTACAATAGCACATGAAGACAGTGAGCAAGGTTTATTTCGCATGGAAAAGAAAAAACAAGACTGCTTTTAAAGAATTCACTGGTGCTTCATCTGAAAACATGAATTTCAGACTGAAAATTTGGAATTTGTTTATATACAAAATGTCAGAATGAATGTACACATCACATATTAATTACAAGAGACTAAAACTACCAGTGCATTTGAGAAAGCATAAGGGGTAGCTAAATTCCATTTGTCATCCAAGTATTTCTGATTCACTACTTCATCAAAATCATGGATTTAAGTGTATTAATGAATATAATAAGATGTTTTAATGAGTTCTATAGCATAAATGTATGCATTTGAGCACAAATCTTTTGTTCATATTTAAGTTAGCAAAACCCTAGCATTTAATTTGGTCACAGATATCAATAGAAAACTTTCTAGTTGAGTCCCCTGGAATGCACCAGAAAAATATCATGGTTTCTATCCCTTCCTTTTATCATGTTCCTTCTCTTCGTATTTCTTTGCGCAAACATTCTACATACCTTTTAGCCACAACCAGCCCATTCATTTTAGAACTTATCCATAAATCTTAAACTAATACCCTCAACTAAAACCAATAATTTAAATCCGTACTCCAGTACTGATAATCATGAAACCAAATGCTTTTAACTGACCAAGATCTCTGGTAACAAGCAACTTTATACATTGTCAATGGTTTAAAACTTGCATTCTATGAGCAAGGATCCAACCAAACTGGTAAGGAGGAACTTCTAATCCAGCTTAATGAAATTACTTACAAAAATCAACTGCATTTACCACTGCACAAAGAACCAAAAGCCAGAACATCTTTATGTCCTTTTGTTTTCTGTATACTTACTATTAAGTACTATTAAGAACTGCAAGTGTTTAGTAAATAATACTCAAGCAAAAATAAAATGAATATATTAATAACTATGAACCACCAAAATTCTCACATTAGGAACAAGAAAAAGCTAAATAATACTGCAAGTGTGTTTGTTTCCACACTTCAAAGTTAAATCTATTCATTTTTAAACCAACAAACAAAACTTAAGAACCTTCCTGTATCACATGGTCAAGAAAGGTTATCCACCATAAGCTCAGATTTTTAAGTTAATGCAACCCACTTCTTGATGAAGATTAACATGAAGGAGCTTAATATCTTAGAGGGAAGTTAGCCTAATACTTTTATAAATCTTAATGTTCTAGAAAGAACTCGCACACTAAAAGGTATTTTATTAACAGTAGAGCTAGAAGAGTCTATTATATTTTTCTCACGCATTCTATTATACGAATGAAACCTTGAAAGTACAAGTTCTACTTAAAATCAGATATTTTCCCATAAAGAATTAACCTAATCTCTTCACAGTTTTATTCAAAAAAAAAATTCTCTTCACAGTTTATATTAACATTAAGAGTAGAAAAGATAGATGAACTCAAAAGACAATAACACTCCAAATTGGCATTATGCTACTTAGAAGGTTCAATACTCTCACAATGACATTATAAAGGGAAGCTGTATCTCTATTTTATCTTCTTTTTTTTTCACCAAAGCTCATAAAACTGAAATGCTGATGTCAAGATTTCATAAAGTCATGAAAAACTATTTCTGGAATGAAAGGGGATTCTTTTAAATCATATTATGCTACTCTTCAGTGAATAGCATGATAATGCATAATTTATACTATCACCGTGTGGTTTAAGCTTTTGTAAAGGCAAAGAGCTCAAAAGGACATACTTCCAGATCCTTCAGTTTTACTCCTGCAGCAATTGAAACCAAGAGCTTTTTCTTTGAAAGTAACGGCCTCAGCTGCAAGACCACATTTTTAACTGCAAACCACCAAGGAAGAGATTTAGACTAAACAGAAGTTTGGAAACATCCTGAAGATGTTCTGCGCGCATACTTTTTGCTTTCTGTTTCTCTTGGTGATCTCTCTTCATTTAAGTTCGATATCATGACCAAATTAATAAATGCAAACTTGCAAAACCATAGTGCTCAATGTGTGATGTCTTTACAAGAATTATATGGTCCATGTATAAACATATTTGAGATAAAAACAAAATAAACTGGATCATGTTTTACTACAGTTGTTAAACTACAATACTATATTCTATTTTCTATAATTAAGGTAACAGAGACTTTAGAGCCTCATTCACAGTTCATATTCTAAACGTTTTAAAAAAATCATTGTAAATCTCCTAACATAATTTTCAAGCTTCTCTAAAGGAGAAAAGATGTATCACAGCTGGTATATGTTTGGTAGGTTAAAAGGTGGAAGAATGAATAAAGAGTGAAAAAGTAGAAAGGTTCCTTTTAGTAGGAAAGAAAAGTGAGAAGGAAAAGAAAAGTAGAAAAGTTAATTATTTTCCACTTTTGCTCACAAAAAAATAAATACTACAAACTAGAAAGAAAATTAGAGAGAAACTGGTAGAGGTATGAGTCAAGCTTTACATAGTTACAAGACTATCCATCCTATTTAGATCATACATTTCACATTTTAACTTGCAAAATATATAATGGTAAAATCGCATTACTTTAATCTTCTTTCCTTTCATTTCTCAACTCTACTAGATGGAAGGAAATACCTTCTTTCCTACCAAACACATCTGAGGAAAATTAATATGTTTTCTATCTTTACATGTTTCTCTCCCAAAAAAATTTCATCTTTACACATTTCTATCCACTCTGCCGAGGGAAATCGAAGTTTCTAGCATTTCATTATAATAATTGAGAAAAAAAGTACCTACCGCAAGAATGGTATCACCAACTCTAGAACTTCAAAAACAAAAAGGGAAGCGCTTAGAGGCAATGAAAGAGGAAGCATGAGAACAAAGTACCTACCGCAAGAGTGGTATTGCCAGCTCTAGAACTTCAAAAACAAAAAGGGAAGCATGCAGAGGCAATGAAAGAGGAAGCACTCAGGCTAATAGCATTACCTACTTGGGGTTTCACAGAAAAAATGATCACATCACAAGCATCCACAACCTGCTTTCATATATTCATAACTTGGATCAGAAACAAAATAAAAATAAGAACACCGAATTATTAAAACTTAACAGCATGAATCGCCAAAAAAAAAAAACTTAACAGCATAACAATCTTAAAGGATTATTATTTCTATTCTCTTTTTTTCTTTAATTAAATCTTTAGTGACATCTTTTCACTTCCTTCCAATTCCACATACAAACAAAACTAACAGAACACATGTTGTTTTTGCTATTTGTTTTCCACTTTGTAAAGAACTAAAATATGTATATACAAATGGTGAAAAGCAAAATAACAGTAAGCCAAATAATCAAAGCCAACTTGGTTCTTTGTTTGCTTTTTACCCCTTATATATATATATCAATGTTGTCAAGGGCGCCAGGCGCACTCAAAGCGCTAGGACCTTTAAATAGCCTGAGGCACAAAAAAAAAGCGCTCACCCGAATAAACTGAGGCGCAAGCATATAAATATATATGCAAAATGTATATAAAACATATGTAACTAATACATATAATCAATAAGTATTAATTAATTAGTAAAAGAAATATAAATTTTAATATAGTTCAATTTCTAAATTCAAATCATTGTTCAAATAGTTTAAGTGTAATAATTTACTTAATGTATTGTAAAATAAAATACCGTAAGAACGAAATTAAATGTCATCATCTGAAACTAGTTCTAAATTTCATCCATCTTCTCTTGAAATGTTTTAACTTTTAAGAGTCAACTATGTTTTTATATAATAAAATTAGATCAATAATTAATTAAAAAAGTCATTTATTATATTTTATTATGTTTTTCTTTTAAAAGTCAAAATAAAAAAATAAACAGGAGAATGGGACGGCCCTTTAGTGAGGTGCGATTTTTTGAGCCTTGCTTTGCAACAAAGGCGCCCGAAAGCCTGATTGATGTCACCTCGCCTTGAGGTGGCTGAGGCGGTAATGGCCATTTGCGCTGCGCCTTAGTGCCTAGGTGCTCGACATGACATCACTGATATATATAAAGCTATTTATTTATTCTTATAAAAAATCTTCAAAAGTATTAAACATAAATATCTATATAAACTTAATTGTCCAATAACCAAAGTATAAAAGAACTTACTAAATTTATTTGCACCTGGGAGTAAATATCTTATCTTTAATTATTCAACATGATAAAAACAGTACTAAATGTAACAAGAACAAGGGGGAAAGAAAGCACCATACGTCGTTGTTGTGACTATAAACAGAGATGCCGAGTGATTGGAAGGCAGTACCACGACTGGGATTTGAGTGGATTGCTGTAGAAATACGTTGGGGAGGCAAAACACCAGATTGCACCACTCCTCTGGCAATGCTCTCAGCCATTTTCCCTGCTCCGATGAACCCTAGTTTGAAGGTTTCACTCTGTATAGGCACTGCCTCCATGTCGTTGCTTGGATTTTATGTCTGGGGAAAAATTAAAATCAAATTAACATTACAGAAACACAAAATTAAAAAGGTTTTACACATTTCTGTCATCCAATGATGTTTTCCCAATGATTTGAAAAAATTCTAAAGGAAATAAAGCTAGTTAAGTAAGACCCGTACAAAAAAAAAACAAAAGCAGTGAGTTCACAGGGTATTCAATCTAAACTTAATCTGAAAGAAGAAAAACAGTTGAAGAAGAAGAAGAAGAAGAAGAAGAAGAGAACACGTGCACTCCACAATCCCCAAATCAGTCTGAGATTTTGAGCATCGAAGGATGTTGGAAACTGAATGAAAGATGGAAGTGGGCAATTAAATGATAAGTGGAAAATCAAAACTACTGACGGCTTGAAACCCAAAAACAAAAGACCGCTGCTTTGGAAATTCTAGCGATAGGTCTAAAGCTGCTCATAGGCCGGGCCGGGCCTGATTCGGGACCATAGACAACCTATAAAGCCAACAGCAATTGGTCTCTGAAGGAGAGTAATAATTTCAGTCGTACAAGATTCCTTCTCCTTGGACAATTCAACCTTCAAATTCTCCAGCTCAATGTTCTTCTCCTCCACCTACTGGTCTTTCTCTCCCAATTGATCCTTTAAAGCCTGCACTTCCTCATGCAACTTCTTTTTTTGCCCCTTAAAAGCAGAGGCTTTCTTGCTGGCTTCAAATGCAGCATTCTTATTCTCTTCCCTGGAAGCTTTAGCCTCATCTTCTGCCTTGTTCCAGGCTGTTCAAAAAGTTGTTATTTCTCAGGCCATCTGGTCACATGCTAACTTCAAAGTCAGCATGGGCTCCATAAAATCTGCATAAACAATCACCATCAAGAAGATGTATTCGTAGCGTCGAAACACAGTTTGAATCACAGAGATCTTTGTCCCATCAATAACATCCACTCCACTCGTTCTGTAATGAAGATTGAATGACAAGTTCAACACGTTAACAACATCTTAGATATGACTTTGCCTGTAAATAGTTTTGAGAATGATGAATGTAAATAGTTTTAGGAATGATGAAGAAAGGATCAATTCTCCAAAGATACTAAATCAACACTGTCAACTTAACTTCGACAGTCGATTTTCTCACTCCTCCATTTTTCATTTTTTATAACCTTTAGCTCTCTGTCCCAAATGAATAAACCAACATTTGTGACAACCACCATTCTCTCCTCCATACATTTTTCTTGTTGTATCATTATATCAACAAAAGATAAAAAATGCTTTTAATTAAAAAAAAAAAAAACTTAAAAGCATGTATGATAAGAAACATTTTAGCTTCCATGTAGGATGAAAGCTTATTATAGCTACAAATGGAATAACTTTGCTTAAGAAAAGATGTTATGAAACTCTGATTTTACAGTATTCTTATTCTTTTTCAATAACCAAATGATAAATCGTATTAAGGATAAAAATAACGTGAAATCACAATTTCATTCCATCTCTTCTGATACGATACTTTCACTTTAAAATAATATTTTAAAATAGTATATTAACTTTTTTTAAATAAAAATAAAATATATTAAATTATGACTCAGGTGAAAATAATTATTTAATAAATTTATAAAAAATTAACATAAAAACAAGTATAGGTTTGATTGAACTAATGAAGTTGACGAAGTGAATGTAATGTATTTTAAGTTCAAATCTCATATTTTATATTTATGTACTAAATATAAAATGATTGATTGAATTGGTGTCGTGAGTCAATTCGATATCAATTAAATTATAAAATTATAAAATTATTAAAATATCATTACTTTAAAAGATAATTAGTATTATTATATTGTATAGTTTGGTCTTTTTTTTTTCAATTTTTTTTTGTGATCCTTCCACATAAAAAAAAATCAAACCTATCAACTAAATCAATAAATTCGATTAGAAATATACCAAAAATAAAAACATCCAAATTCAAGATAATAGTTTTCAGTGTTCTCATTCTTTTAAAATTAACATCAATGTCACAAATAAGAGAGAAACGATAAAATAATACCAAATTATATCATATGTAAATATTGAGAGCTATTTTTTTTAAAATCAATACTAAACTGACATAATGTATAAAATGTATTTGTTAAAGAAATTATTGTGGCAACTTTAAAACCTGTCAAGTTATTTTTCCATTAGTAATTAATGCCTGGTGAGCAAAAAAGGAAAATTTTTGATAATTAAGTGATCGTTTTGTAATTTTTTATAATTAAGTAATTAAAAAATTACTAATAGTTGGGTGGCTATTAATATAGTTTACCCTCGTTTATATTTATATTTATATTCATGTTAATATTTAAATTAAATAACACTATATTAAAATTATGTCATATATTACTACATTAAAAAATAATATTATATTGCTAATTGAGTCTTGTACTCTTGTTGAAAGATGGACCGGAGGTTTACCAAAAAGTCTTCCGATCACTAGGTTTTCGGTTGGAATTTTTCTTCTTTGATCTAAATGTTCTTTTTTTTTTAGGGTTTGGCCCTAAATTTCAATTGCATCCAAAGTGAGAATCTTCATCCAACGGAAAAGTTAAAACGCATATCGTCACACGCGTTTTCAAAAAAACAATTTTGACCAAAAGCGGATGATGATGTTGGTGATGATATTTAAGAAATTAAAATTTTACTTAAGTTTAACTAAAAAAATAAATAAATAATAAGATAATGTGATCTAATATACTTGAATAATTGATAAGAATATTTATATTAATCGAATTAAAATTTATAATTTTAAATTAAAATTTAAATATAAAAAAATGGTGAAACTGAAAGACTATGGATAACACAATTTTCCGAGCCGCCGTCCTTTTTATGGATAGAAAATTTTATTTTGTCTTCCCTTTTATCTTGTTGAAAAACATGTATTCCTGGGAAGCTCTAAATACGAAAGCAGAGTAATTGGTAGGTCACTCATCATCTATCAAAACCAAACCAGAGCAAAAACGAAAAAGCAATGGCAAATTTGTTCATCAAGCAAGCAAAGCAATACGCACAAGGTCGACCAAGCTACTCACCACACTTATTCCAATTCATTGCCTCAAAGACTCCCCAACATGATCTTGCATGGGATGTCGGCACTGGTAGTGGTCAGGCTGCTCGATCTGTACGTCTAAAAGTTTAATTTTATAATAATTCAACATTGTTGCTTGAAGATCAATCAAGTATTTCTTCTTTTTCAGTTGGCTGAGATTTACAAGAATGTGATAGCGACAGACACGAGCCCAAAACAGCTTGAATTTGCAACAAAACTCCCCAATATCCGATACCAACAAACCTCACCAACAATGTCCTCGGCCGAGCTTGAACAAAAAGTGGGAGCAGAATCAAGTGTAGATCTAGTGACCGTAGCCCAAGCCATGCACTGGTTCGACCTTCCTGAATTTTACAAACAGGTGAAATGGGTATTGAAGAAACCCCATGGGATCATCGCGGCATGGTGCTACACCACCCCAGAAGTCAACGACTCCATGGACAAGGTGCTTGAACGATTTTACAGAAACTCATACTGGGATTCACCACGACAGCTGGTGGATGATAAGTACAAAACCATCGATTTTCCGTTCGAGGCAGTCGATGGAGGGGATAGCACGGGACCGTTTGAGTTTGAGAATAAAATATGGATGGGTTTAGAGGATTACTTTACTTACTTAAAATCATGGTCCGCGTATCAGAAGGCTAAGGAGAAGGGTGTGGAGCTTTTGAGCGAGGATGTGGTTGAAGAGTTCAAGCGTGCTTGTGGTGAAGATGAAAATGGTGGGCAAAAACTGGTTAATTTCCCGATTTATCTGAGGATCGGAAAAGTGGGTGCATAACTACCGTGATGGGCTATCGTAATGCTAAATGAGAAGATCAGATGAGATAATTGGGGTCTAGTAATAAAGTACTTTTATTGTATTCTTCGAGTTAGTGTTACGGTCTAATGTTCGTGGCTCTTCGTGAGGTCTAATGTTCGTGGCTCTTCGTGACTCTTTTCCTTAATAATGTTATCTCTAATAATCAGATTTAAATATTTGATGTATCTTATTATTATATCTAATCATTTAATAATTAATCATAAATTATTTTATGATTGATTAATTATGAAACAGTCTCTCAATAGATATTTTTTGCCTTTTGTTCCATGAGTTTTATTGGTCCCATTAACTTGTATGATCTAATTTTTTTATTTAATTAATAAATAAAAAGTTAAAATAACTTTTTATTTTTAAAAAATATTAAAAGATAAAATAAATCATTATGGCTTGAGTTAATATGTTAAGTATTTAATTTTGAATGTCGGGAATAAAATGGTTCAAATAAATGCCAAAAACTATGAATTTTTTTCATACTTGAACATTAATAAGTACATGTGATAGGAAATATAGACATAATTTTATTCCAATATCTCTTTCCTTTTCTATAAAAAAGAAGTTATTATCCATGAATTATTGATTGATGTCTTCTTTCATCTTCATAGTATTCTTCTTATGAACAAAAAAATACATTCATAATTGGGACAATTTAGAATTGTTTATGGATTAGGTTATTTGTACAAGTTTGAAAGTTCATTTGAAATTTGAGAAAGTTTGGATAAAAATATTATACTATAAAATAGATTTGAATAAAAAATTAAGTCGATTTAAAATATGAATTAAGCTTAGATTTGAATATTCAAAACCCGAATCGGCTCGACCTAACTTGTTTTTAAGTATATAATATTTTACATTATATTATTTTTTGACATATTATATAATTTACAACATATAAAAATTAATATTATAGTATTATATAATACTACTAAAACACAAACATTAAAAAATGTCAAAATAACTAATATAAGTATTTATTTTTAAAAATAAAATGCACTAACCTGAAGTGAACTTAAATTAATTATTTACAAATATAATAAATTTAACAAAATTTTAAATAGTTAAATCAAATTTAAACAAATATTAACATCATGCTTATCCAAAGTCGAAACATATTGGTAGAAATTGGGAAACCTATAAAGAGGTGGCATAATAGCATAATTTAACACTGACAACTGAAAAAACCCCATATTTTATGATATTTTTCCATACCAAACAAAATTTTGAGTGGATAGGAGGTTGAACACATCAAAGGTATCTAACAATAATTATCATTTGACTGAATTTTCCCATTGGTAAGAATGGTTTCCGTGTCATGTACGTGTGGGACCTACTCTAATGCTGTATTCAGTAAGGTTTCGCCACGTCAAGGAAAAACAAAATTGCCTGCTTTACTGGTTCCTGCCTACCTGCAATGACAGTTTCTTAACCGAACACCAACTGTTCATTGGTGGCAACTAGCAACCCTAACGTTCGGTTTTCTTTTCTTATTATTCTTGATGGGGTTGGCCACTCTTAATATATATATATATTTACAAATTTAATTTTACTCAAAATAAAAACAAGAAATTTATCTATAAATTTCATCCCTTTACTTTTTAATATTAAGAATTAATTTTATATTTTAATAAACATCTAAATTTGAATTGCTAATTTACTGTTTATAAATTAGTAAACTATTGAATTTTATTTGCATAGTAATTGTTGAACTGTTTTATGATAAAATTCAATATTTTTATTTTATTGAATTGATTTCTTAATTTGCAAGATATGAGTTTCAAATTTTGAAAAATTAAAATTTTAATTTTTGTAAACTTGAACCATTGCCAACACATCTATAATTAAAAAGTAAAAAATCAATAAATGCGAAAATGAAAATATATTCTTTCCTTTCGTCTCTTCCCTTGGCTGCAATCTACTCTGTCTCTCTCCCTCAGATCCGCTTTTGATAAATTAAAACCAACTTCAATTTTTTAAAAAATTGGGAAGAAAGCTACAGGTTAAATAAAAACCCAATTGGATTTTTTTCTCTTTGGAACTGAGTTTTTAGAATATGGAAACAACAAAGGCGTTGAAGGAGGAGGGAGGCGAGGGTGGACGGGAGAAAGAAGTGTTGTTGGATGGCAGCAACGGAAGCAGCAGCAGCGGCGACGCCAACACTAACGGGGCTCCTAAACATAGGCATACCCATAAAGCCAGCTATGGTGGGGATGAGAATGGGATTTATGAAATTTTCGGATGGGTGTATCATATTGGAGTCAACACGATCGGCCACGAGTATTGTCATCTTCGCTTCCTCTTTATAAAGGGCAAATACGTAATGATGTACAAAAGAGATCCTCACGAGAACCCCGGTATTGTACGTCTCGTCACTTTTCCTTACTTTTTTTTGGATTTATTGGAGCTTGCCATTATGTTTATGCCTGCCATGTAATTTTTAAATTCTACTGATTTGTTAAATGTTTGGATTCTTGAGCTGTTGAAGGATATTGATTATTGACAATTAAAGAACTTATTTAGGTAGTCTTCCTTCTAGTTAGGGTGTTCCAGTGAATGGATTGACATTGAGATTGTTGAGTTTGGGGTCTAATTATTTGGTATATCTCCAAACTTTGTTGAATTAGTAGAGTGAGGGAAAAGAAGGCTGCCTTAAGCTAATTTAGCATAAGCAAGGCAAGGAAAAAGAAGGTTAAATGCATTGCTGTTGAGGAAGTCTATATAATCTTTATGAATCGTGCTTATTCTTTAAGAAGTTAGTGTTTGTTTTCTCAGATAAGAAAACCTGGTCAAAAATTTAATATATAAGTTGAATGAGGGAGAATTTGCAACATTTTATCTGGAACTAATTTATTTGCTTCTAGGAGGTCACCATTCAGAAAGAGTGCTATTCTTAGAAGGCTAGACGCTTTGGAGTTTGTAGAGAGCTGATTAAAGTTCGTTGATATGTGGCCTTTTAAGGATTGCATGATCTAAATAACATGGCTTCACTATTTTATTTTTAGAAGTATCAATTTCAGTTCTTTATAGAATTTAACTTGCCTTTACATTGTTATGAGAAATGGCTCTAAATGCCTCTTCCTCAACTTGGGGCTTTGATAGTAGAACTGTCTTCTGTTATGAGAAAGTGACAACTCATGTAGGCATCCAATTACAAAGTTCAAATTCAAGGTTGTCTTCTTTGTAATCACATTTGAAAGGAGACCTTTATTTATTTACTTATCATGATGGTATGCATGAAAAATCTTCAAATACAATATGATATGAGGAAATTATTTTCAACTTTCTTGCTTGTTTTTTATTATCTCTTGCCATTGTGCTTGAAGAAGCAATTACTTAATTTACGTGGGTCAGACCATTCTTCCAATTTAATTGTTTATGAATTATTGGTTTCTGATATGTTATCTTGTCCAGAAACCTATTAGAAAGGGTGTCATAGGACCTACATTGATGGTGGAGGAGTTAGGACGGCGAAAATTCAATGACGGGGTAAGTGTGTAGTAATCATTGTTTGCTTATTGATATTATTCACTATCATTTTTTTTTCATAACTTTGCTCTTAGATAGGATATTGTGATTCTTATTCTTCTTTTACCAGTTTTCTTTTTCCCACTTGCTCTTTCAGGTGGTTGGTTGTCTAAGCTTATTTTTATTGCTTCATGATTTGCTTTTCGAGTGGCTATTTTAATGTTTTTATGGTCAATCAATCTTCATGTCGGACTTGACAGTTTTCTTTTTTAACCATTTGTAGGATCTATATGTTATACAGTTCTACAATCGATTGGATGAGTCCAAGAAAGGAGAAGTAAGTTTGTTTCAAACAATTGAACTGATACTAGTTGTTAGATTTTTGCTTTTATTGCATGCCATATGGCATTCTGTCGGTATGTATAATCTTTGGGTTTGTCGAGTTGTTGGAAATTGTAAGTTTACAAGTTATTATACAAATGTTTTGGGTGATAGCATGATTGCCTTGGCTCATATTTTCAACCTCTCCCTTCAATTAATTTTGAAAGATGTCAAAAGATATTAAATCCTGTGGTTAGGATCAGTAACTGATTGAGAAGCTTTATAAGTATTTCCTCTTGCCTAGCGTGTAATATAAAAGGGAAGATGCAATTATTGACAAGAATATACCTGGTTGGCTTATGAGGACTACTATTTCTACGGGCATCCTGGTGATATATTAACCTTATTGACTTATCATTTAGCTTAACCTTATTGACTACTATTTCTATGGGCATCCTGGTGATATATTAACCTTATTGACTTATCATTTAGCTTTTTGGCTGGCTTTATTATTAGTTCTTTTTATAAGTGCAACTGAAACACTAGGACAGCTTGTCATTCCTGGTTAAAGCTGACTAGCTGAACCACTTTGTTCTTGTTCAACTTCAAACTGCCATTGAATGCGCCAATAATCAATCTTTGAACCAAGCTGTTTGGAAAGAGATAATGGATCCCCATTCTCCTACAGCAACTAGAAGGAAAACCTCTTGTACCTCTCTGAAAATATAATTTTCTCTTGAGTTTTGATTATATTGCTCCCATAAATGTGATTGCTTCAGTAATCAAAACCATATTTTTTTTCCTTTAAAATTGTCTGCAAGTCCTTCATGTCTTACGGTGAGTCCATATTACATTTTGTTGGTTCCTCCGGTGATGTTACTTCTTGGCATAGGACAGGGGAAATGGTAACTTTTACTTTTCTCTATGGAAAATTAGCTCTTTAAGTTACTTTTCTTTCTTATTAATGGTTTGATAGTCTTGTGTACTGAAGTGTGAAGACTAACTCAGCATTTTTCTGCTTCAAGATTGCTTGTCCAACAGCTGGAGAAGCTCGAAAATGGATGGAAGCATTTGATCATGCCAAGCAACAGGTACAAGGAAGTCAGTTAAAATGATTTGATTCATGCACGTGGTTGCTTTCTTAGAAGAGAAGAATTTATTTTCCTCATGATTTTTCTTATGCATTCACGTAACTTGCCACCTATTTTGACAGGCTGAATATGAGCTTTCAAGAGGAGGTAGTACCAGAAACAAATTAAACATGGAGGCTGAGTAAGCCATTTTTTCTTGACCATCTTGCTATAGTAGCCATACTTGAGTTTGTTAGTAATTAAAGACTGATTTTAGACAAATTTTATGGATCCTGACTGTATGGTGAAGATTAGAAGGGGGGGGGGATTTCCATTAATAGATTCCAATTATAGGTTCAGAAGAGACTAATAATAGAATAAAATGCTGTATAACTACATAGTTCTTTGATGTTAACTTAAGCTGAGGCTAAAATTTTGGTTTTGGAATTTGAACTGGTGATTTAATTTCAATATATATGTTTATTTTGACCATGTAGCTGAACTATAAGGTATAATAGCTAGTAGGTACCTGTAACAAAGTCAAATTGTTTTCTACTTTCTTCAACTGTTCTATGTATTATACTTTGTTTTGCCTACATTCTATTTTGGAAGAAACATCAATTACTCTGCCTGTTTTCTTTTGAAGTATTGATTTGGATGGCCATCGACCACGAGTAAGGCGGTATGCACATGGATTAAAAAATCTTATAAGAATTGGAAAAGGTGAGTTGGTAGTTGTCATCATTATGGTTTTGGGCCTTTGCATCTTTTGCATTAAAAAAGGATTCTGCTATGTCCACTTTGTAGTATAAAATAACCTCTTAGTGTATCATAGTCAGTATGCTTCCTCATGTAAATTATTATGGAAAACTATTTCAAGTGCTGTTTTATGTGCAGCTTTTAGATATTACCAATAAAATTACAGTCGGATCATGGTAAACTAATGCTTTATGCTTCAATCTTCAGTTAAAGAAAATGCTGCATCTCATAGTCTACATTCTATAAAGCATAATTTGGTTACTGTCTTGCTGGAATTTTCCAATCTTAAATGAAGGTGATAAAAGTTAAGTATGCTTGCTAGTTCAGTCGGATTGTTCCAAGATAATTGACTTTGGGATATTGAAAATCAAGATAATGGTTTCTTAAAATTGAAAACATGTTGGTGTTAGAAATTTCAGCCTTTCAGGTGTGCACTTTTTGTCATTTGAAGAACAGAAAATCCTTGAATAAATGTTCTGTAGAAAATTTAATGATTTGGAGAGATTGAAAAAGAATTACCGCGTCATATCCATGCAAAAACCTGTGTGAGGAAGTGAGAAGTTAAATTTAGGAATTAGTTGATATGAAGGGCTTCTTTTTTATTTATTTTAAAATTTTAAGACTAGCTTTTTATGTTTCTAATATGTACGTTTTAATGATTTTTCTACTTAAAATAATTATTTTATAGTGCCAAGTAAAATTTGTAGTTTTCTTTTATTTTGCCTGTCATAGGTCCAGAAATGCTTTTGAGGCAAACCTCAAACTTGGGTGGTAGTGGTACGCCAAACCAATATTTTGAAGGGGAGGTTGGAGATGCAATTGAAGCACATGAATGGAAATGTGTTCGTACAGTCAATGGTATGCTTACACATTTTTCTTTTGGTTAAAACAAAATGCGTTAAACCAAAATAAAAATGTCAAGATATTGAAGTGTAAAGAATACCAATAGGATCAAACTTTTGGATTGGAGCAATGATATATATAAAAGCACTGTAGACAATAATCCATACTGAACTGGAAAATCTGTAATGATGTATTTCTTATCTGTCACTGTTAATGGTTTACTGCAATTAAAATTTTCTTCTCCTTAAGATGTGGAGGATGAAAATTTTGACTCTGTAATTTACTTTGGGTCGCTCAATATGTTGAGAAAATGGTGTGGTCCTAATAGAGAAACAATTTTTGTATAACCATTTAATAGTTTGGTTTCTGCTTGGTTTCAGGTATTAGAATCTTCGAGGATGTGGCTGATTCTAAGGTACTTATAGGATCATACTTATTATTTCCTTTTTCATTTAGGACAGGTGTCGTGATAGACTTTCCCACATTCATTTTGGAAGTTTGGAACTTTAGCCTTACTCCATTCATGTTCAGAAAATATGTACAGGAACATTGTTGATAAAGCAACTTTAATTATTAACTTTGCAAGTAAAACATAACTCAGTGCCAAACATGCAGTTTACAGATATTGCTAATTGAAGTTGTAGATTTAAAAATTTTCAGTGCTTGTGATTGTTGCTGCAGCCTTCTTTTGTGTTCAAATAATCATTGGTTGCTTGTTCTTATATTCCTAAACAATATCAAAATTTTACAATTACTCTTCATCAGATGAACGAGACATTCTTTTCTTTAAATTATCTTTGAATATTTATAGCGTGGAAAAGGTGCCCTTGTAAAGGCTGTTGGTCTTGTAGATGCAAGCGCAGATACCGCTTTTGAAGTAATCTTAAATTTGGAACGCCGTAAGAGATATGAGTAAGTTGTTCCTTCTATGTTCCTTGATTTTATATTCCCAGTATGCAAGTTTGGTTTCTCAACTAAAGATCTTCACAGGTGGGATATGTTGACTGCTGACTTGGAGCTGATAGATTCTTATGATGGACACTATGATGTTGTCTATGGAACATATGATCCAAAATATCTTTCTCGGTAAGTTTTGCAGAAGGGACTACTACTTTCTGAAGCATCATTTTCCCACAATGTGTAGTGCACATGTAGTAATCATATCAAGTGTTCTTTATCAAGCAAATCCAGAGTTTGTACTTATGATTGATTTGATGCATCCTCGATTTTTTCTTTTCCTCTAAAACAGATAGTGATAATTAAGAGTTAATCAGTTAAATGATATTTATTTTTCTTTTTAAAACAGATAGTGGTAATTAGAGATTGAACAATATTAACTTCCTCAGATAATCATCAACTAATCAAATTGGCATGAATCTTGTCTCTTCTGTCATTGGCTTGCATTTATTTGTCATATTGCATGTTTTCTAGATGGCAATCCAAGAGAGATTTTGTCTTCACTAGGCAGTGGTTTCGAGGGCAAGATGGAGCATACAGTAAGTGATAATATGCTGATAATATTTTTAGTTTATTAACTTGCCTGCTTTTTGCTCACATATGATATATGTTTGTGTTGGCAGCAATTTTGCAACTTCCAGCTGTACATAAGAAGCGGCCTTCAAGATCTGGATACCGTCGTACACCAATTAACCGTAAGAATCTCTGTATTCATAGTTGGAAAATTGTTTTCTATCTGAAGTGTGTATTGATCTCTATTGCTTGAATGCACAGTGCATTTAAAATAAGAGGAAATGCTATCTTTCTTATTTGCATCTCTACTTCCTCTAGATACTTAAAACTTTGAAGGGATTGATTGATCCATGTAAATGTGATTATTTTTGTATGTTCTATTGGTAGCAGCAAATGCTAGTTTTAGAGGTCTATTTCCATTATGTGGCAATTCAATTACTCATAAGGTAGTGCTAGGGGCCCGTGGAGCACTATGAGATGAGCCTTTTATAGGTTTCATTAGTAACAAACCTCGTGTTGCTTTATCTCTGTTCATAATATATATCTCTATGTTTGTTGATGGCAGCATCTACGTGGGAGGTTAGAAGTTTAAATTCGCCCATGGGTTCAAACACCACAAAATGTCTTGTAACACATATGTTGGAGATTCACTCTTCTGGATGGCTTCGATGGAAGAAAAATAGCAGCTTGAAGTTTGAACAGACCATCCCATATGCTTTATTATCACAAGTGGCAGGTTTAGTTATCTGATCAAGTTCTTATCGTCTGACTTATGATCTGACACTAAAAAGTAATGACCGAGAGACATCTAGTTATGTTGTCTCAGGAATTCATGTCTTCTCTCTATTAGACTGCTGGGCTTCAGATTTCTTATGCATTTTAGAGACATGATCAGCTAAGACAACGTAACTACACTGATCTTCAAATACCCAACTATTTTTTCCTATCCCTAGGGCTTTCATGACCTGGCCATGATGGACTATCTTCAGTGGTAAAATCTATCGAACAGGATTGATGTTTGACTGAACCATTTTATAGGTTTTTGATGAGTATATATTGCTAGACTTTCTGACAGTGTGGCCATAAAGGAATACCTTTCTTTCCTAACACTGCATAAAGATGTTGATTGCTGGCTACACCAAGAACATAAATGACAATTTTTTAAGAGTTACTGTAAAAACACATCTAAATGCTGGGTCAAAACCTGCAGGATTTTGCCACAGATATCATTTATGCCTCTGCCACTGTATTGTAGTTAAATTTCCTTGTGAATATGTTTCAGGGTTAAAGGAATATATTGGAGCAAATCCATCACTGAGTTTTGAATCTTCCGCCACGGTTGTCCAGTCAAAACTTTCTGATGTTTCAACTTCCAGCAGCGAGTTTGAGGATTTAGAAGTGCAGGATGAATTCTATGATGCAATTGCTGGTGATTCTGCTTCATCTTCAGAAGATGAAGAGAGTGAGGATGACACAGAGAAGAAGGTAATTCCATTTTGCCTCCGTGAAAATCACAAGTGCCTCACCTTTCTCCCAAAGAAGAGTTAAAATTTGTTGTACTATTTGATCTAACAGAAATATTAATTGTTTTCTTAAAAACCTCTGTCATTGATAGCTTGCCCTCGAATTTATCATGAACAGAAATTTAAGCTGAAGAATGTATCATGGGCCATCTCAAGCTTAGCTTTGAAGCGAGCTTCAGGTTCTTTCTTTTCTTAAAATTTGTATTGAAAGATCAATCTGCTTTTACGTTTTATTCTTATTTGAAAAGGAAAAAATTATGGAGGAAATCTGTCACTATTGACTCATGCACTCTGTTTACATTTTTGGTTGTCAGTAACAAATAATTATAGCTTATAGCTTAAACAATGCCTTATCCTTAATTCATTTGTGAGCTATTACCTTCTGCTAAGTATAAGATCACTGCATATGCAGCTCCTGATGTAAATAAGGAATTGGATCCTACTGTTCCTCCTGTCCATGTTGATGCAAGCCAATTCAGTGGTTCCCTCCATAAAGGAAGGGATGAGACTGACTCAAATTGTTGGACTTTTCCTAGTGGTCTGGGATTTATGATAAGAGGAAAGACTTACTTAAAAGATAATGCCAAAGTGAGTGTTTCTTTTCTTCTAAATCATTTTACATCCATTTGCCTTGTTTTACTTGTTTTGGGTCCATTCATCTATTTATTTTATATAATCAAAGTATGAATATATATGGATTGCCAGAGTTTGATCCTTGGTCATTGGAACTAAGAGTCCAACAATCTACCAACAAATCTACCAACAAACCATATGCTTGTTGGCAAAAGATTGAAGCTTGATTTTCTAGTATATTATTATGGCAAATGAGATGGACATTGGAATGACAGTCAGTGTCTGCTTGACTGAAGTGCTACACAGTCTGTCTGTTCTCCTGAGTTGATAAGTTTGCTTTGTTTGCCAGTTGTCATTAATTCTGTTTGTGATGGGTCATCAGTGCGATTTAGTTTCCTTTAAATTCTGGACTGAAATTGGCTTTACATGTGTACGTGCTAGTGGTATTTGCTGTCTCACTGTTATACTCTTTGTTTGGTTTAAAATTTGAGACCCTCTGGTTAGTTCAGTCATTTCACGTGCTTTGTTTGAACTATTATCACATTTTGATTCATTTATTAATTTTAGCTTTCTTTGTTTGAACTATTATCACATTTTGATTCATTTCTTAATTTTAGCTTTCTTATCATATGAGTTCTTTGATTGCTTTGAAACTGTTATTATCCTGGCGTAATGAATTCTTTGTGGCGTACAACTTTAAATGCAAATAAGAAATTATGGCTTTTCTTATGATGGAAAAAAATCTTTTTGTTTCACATCTGACAGAGGGACAGTCCTCCTGCTTTGGTTTTAGTATAGATGTGATGTTGGTCTATCATTCCTTTTTCCTGCTGAGATACTGGTTATCCTGTTGAGAATCAATTAATGGTGTAAACCTTTTTCACAGATAATGGGTTCAGATCCCCTTCTCAAGCTAATAGCTGTTGACTGGTTCAAAGTTGATACAGCCACAGATAAAATTGCATTACATCCAAGGTCTCTAGTTCAGGTATTATATTAGGGTTTACATTTTGCTCCCCTTTCTTTGCAATTGTGTTTTAACATTGTGTGAAATTGATTCACTTTTAGCAATTTTGCTGCATTTGTGATTTTTGGTTTTTATTTTTTCATTTATTTTGACTCATTGTGCACAAAAACCTTACTACTACAATTCAGTGTTATCCTTCTTGATCTTTCATTTTACATTCTCAAAATTTAATGGTAAAATGTATAAAAGGAAACAGTAGCTTTCTATATTCACAATTTTTCCTGCTATGGGTTAGCTATTCCTATGCTAAAGGAATACTTTTTATTCTGAGCAAAATTGTATATATTTTGTAGGTTTTTCTTATAGGATACGTTTAGCCTTACTTCTGTAGATAATTAAATAAAATGGACCAGCATTCATCTAGCAGAAAGTCATATTTAGTATGCTTTTAAGCTCTAGCTCGATTTGGAACTTGTGGCTCGATACTCGGTTTGATCAAGTATCATTTGCTAAGCTCGAGCTCAGCTCGAGATAAATTTGAACTACTTGAGCTTGACTTGATTAGGCTTGTTTACTAAATTTCCATACTCAAGCTTGAATTAACCTTTTGCCTTGAAAAAAAATTATAATTAAATCTAAGATAATACAATTTTTGGAAAAAACAAAACTAGATAAAAAGCATTCCATTTGAAAAGCAATACAAAGAATAATATAGATGATAGTTTAATTTCAGTGACTGTAATTGGCAGGTCTTTTTATTATTGGGATTGGTTTAAATTAGTCCCAATTTAGTCCCTATACTAGTAAAAGGAACGAAATAAGTTCAGATTTTAACAGAGTTAATATTTACTGTTTAAAAATTTTAACTTTATTTGATTTTTTTTACTAGTACAAGGATTAAATTGATCAATTTAATAGTAGAGGGATTGATTTAAACCAGTCCTTATAATAGAGGGACCTGACAAGTATTCTCATCATTTAATTTCTAAGAATTCCAATCACAAGCATACCCGTCCCTTATCATAAAAAGTAACAAAAATAATGGATAATAACATTTTTTTCTAGATTCCATAAAAAAATTGGGTGGAATTAAAAATGACTGAATGAAAATAAAAATACCAGAGAAATATTTAAAACCTTACTTTTAGATGAAGTTTGCTGACTAAAGTTAAGGAATAAAAATTAAGGAGGCTGAGTGATGTTGTGTCTTTGACTTTTTGGGCTAGGTCATGGATATGTGGGAGCTTGAGAAAGTAGACCGGATGAAATGAAACCATTCTTAGTTTCTTCTGTTAATAATTTTGTCTAACAACAATAAGCAAAGCCCTTTCCCACTTCAATGGTTTCACTAACCCAATCTTTTCCAGATCATATATTTATTGTCATATATTTTCTTGTACACCCAGTCGACCTTTGTAGCATCCTCATCCCAGCTGCACCCATGTTTATGTATTATGAGACTTAGGTAGGTAACTATCAAAATGCCAGGTGGATTTGCAGTTGTTTAAGATTTTTGTTTCAGTTTGGAGATTTTCTTTTTTGAGAATTATTGAACTGACTGTTTATACTTGCATTATCAGCAAATAGTTTGCTATCCTAGAAGCAGTTAAGAGACTATAAATTTGTTTTGGAACTGTCAAACTATCTATTCTTGCATCTTTGTATCCTAGTGTAATTGGAGCATCTCTGTTTTACAGATAAATAACACCTTTGTAATACTATCCATCACACGGGACAGAAAAATTTCCTTTCCTGATATAACAAGCTAATTTTACAAATATTTGAGCTATCATATGTGGTTTTGTATTATTGAAAAACAGCTTTTTGATGTTAACCTTACTGCTATTTTTCATTTGCAGTCAGATGCTGGAAAAAAGCTTCCATTTATCCTTGTGATTAATCTCGAGGTATGTATGTAGATGCATTCCAACCTCTTTTACTGGTGCATGCTCTTGAACGAAATACCAGTCGTATACTGGGATTTTTTTATTGAACTCTTTCCTTCAGTGGCATTCCATGTTAAAAGACTACTACTGCAGGAAACTAATCGTTAAATTCTTGGGACATATAATTTTGGCATTCTGACCTTTAAGTCCCTGCTCTATTGTAGGATCATAATTGGTGATAATGCTTAGGCCATAGTTTCAGAAAAGAATATGATGAGTTCATTTAGAGAAATGCTAATCCATAAATAGGCATGTCTGTACATAGTGAACAATATGAAGGCTAAAGTAGAAAATTTTGAACAATTTTTATTGTTGTAAATGGTCAACTAAGATCACTCTCTGGCCTTTATATTCACTTCTAGTTTCCATTTTCTCCAAGGAATGAGAACTCTGGAGGATGAAAATGGGAAGAATTGTAGCATGCGAAGAATTTTAATTGAATTCTTTTTTCGGTTGCCACTAGTTTGATTTTGGTCTTTCAAAGAGGATATTATATGCTTTACTGTCTCTCTTTCAGGTCCCTGCAAAACCAAACTATAGTTTGGTCCTTTACTATGCTGCTGAAAGGCCTGTGAATAAAAATTCTTTATTGGGAAGATTTGTGGATGGAACAGATATGTTTCGTGATGCCAGATTTAAACTGATACCTAGCATTGTTGAGGTATGAAATGCTATATTGTAGACATCTATAGTGTCACTTATTTATTTTATTGTAATGCTATTGAAAGGCTTATTTATTTGCTCTCATATGCACAGGGCTATTGGATGGTCAAGCGTGCAGTTGGAACAAAAGCTTGCCTACTTGGGAAAGCTGTTACCTGCAAGTATTTCAGACAAAATAACTTTCTTGAGGTAATGCAACCTCAGTTTTGCTAATTTTCTTGCCTCAATAGGCATTCTAGTGATATATTGATCTAATTTTATTTATGGGAATGAAGTTAATGCACTTCATCTAAAAACTACAAATAACATGAAAAACATGAATTAATTGCATGGGATCAAGCGGGAACTTAGGAATCTAAATTTTGTTTTAGGTATGAAGTTGATGTACTTCATCCTGAAACTACGGATAATATGAAAAACATATATTGTGTTCATAACATGAATTAACAAACTGCCTGATATCAGGTGGAGACTTTGGAATCTCATATCTTCTGCCTTATACTGGAAGAGGAAATCTGCAGATGTTCTTATAATCTTAAAGTCTACTCGTATCAGGAGCTAAAATTTTTTAGATTTGTCTATAAATCTTAGAAGTTCTACTGCAGAGATATATACTGCAATTATCTCTATTTCTATATTGAGAATTAATGCCTACCTGGTATCAAACTCGTTAGATGAGGATGTTCTGATCTTGATGATACTGTTGCTGAATCTCTTCTTATGCAGATTGACGTGGATATTGGGTCATCATCTGTAGCGAGAAGTGTTATTGGCCTTGTCCTTGGATATGTCACAAGCTTAGTAGTAGATCTTGCAATATTAATAGAGGTTTGTGTTTTTCTGCTGTTGATTTTCAAACTATTGTCTTCTGACGCGGCCTTTTGTTTTTGGCCTAGACAGGAGCTTTGTTAATGGTTGGGATGTTTTATGGTTAATTCTCTTGCAATGTCAAGTGAATATTGTGCATTTGCTGTTTGAATCATCTTTGAAACTTTGGGGCATGCTTTAGAACTGTGTACTGAAAAATTCTGTTATCAAGGGGAAGTTTTTTCAATTTGTTTTGAGAACAAAATCAGAAAACAAAAAGCAACTCTAGCAGCACTTTCCTTTTGTACTTTTGCTTGTCTAACTCAAGATTGTAGGAGTTAAGCAATTTTTCTCTGGGTTGTCTGGTTTTTTGTATTGCAGCATATCTGTTGCTTTTCTCACTATTGACAAAATTTCAACGTGTTCCTTCCGTCAACCACTTATTCTTTAAGCAATATCCTCTGTTGGCATTTTGAAAATGTTTCTAAAGTGCTGTGTAAGATTGAACTGTTCCTAGATTTTAGGTTTAAAGTTACACGACTGAAGCACATGTATTGACACTTTGCTCCTTCTGCAGGCAAAGGAAGAGGCAGAATTGCCAGAGTACATATTGGGCACTGTCCGACTGAACCGAGTGAAGCCTGAATCTGCTGTACCACTGAACGCTTGAAGTTAACCCCTGTGGCTAAGCCGGTCCTTAACCATCTTTTGCTGGTTGGTACGAGTATGAGTAGGCCCCAAGTTAAATTTTATTTGATAATAGTATTAAATGATGGATGAGTTAGGTTGGATTTGCGCCCAGCTTTTTCAATCTTATCAGTTTACAATTTGAGAAGACTAGCGTTGGGTTCATAGTTGATCTTCGAATTGGGCGATTTCAGTACGGAATATAATTGCCTCTTTTATATGCTTGGTACATGATCATCATATAGATGGAAGAAACAAATAGTGTACTTTGTACATAAAATTTTACCACAGAATTTGGGACATATTTGAGCCGTCACTTGGGACTTGTTTTGATGGATAGTTCGTTTTAATGAATTCTTTTTATTCATAATTGTTATATATAATTATAATACAAATAATCCGACATGATACACTCATGATACAAATACTAAAAAGGAACCCATCTTCATTACCTAGGGGGCTCTGGACTGTTGAAACAAAGAGGACTCTTCCCCTCATTTCTTCAACCCAATCATTGATACTATGTATCAACATTAATCATTTACTACAAGAATTTGTCGAGTTTTCTCTGCATCTTTCCATTTAATTTCATTATTTAAGTTCTTCAGTTACTAACTCACATGCTTCCTCCTGTCTTATTACCCTTTCCTTTGTTCTTTTTTTTTCCTTTTTGAACGATAGAATTATCCATTTTCTCGTCGAGTTGTAATATATATATAAATTAATATTAGGGTAAACTAAATCAACAGTCTAAATTTTGTTTAAACTTACGTTCCAAACATATATTTCAATGGTCTGACTTTAATAGTCACTAATTTTAACTTTTGTTAAGAAATGACATGACATATTAATACAAAGATGGACCAAAATGTAATAATTTGGAAATATTAATGACTATTAAATAACTTCAGAAAATGAGGTGATTAAAATATAATTTTAAACAAAATCTAAAAATTATTAGTAGAATTTACCTTTAATATTTTAATAATTTAGCTGTAAAATTTGTATTTATCATAAGCACTGAACTGTAGCATTCAATTTAGTTTCCGTTTGATTGTTACTTGAATCAATTCAAACATCAGAAGATAAAAAACGACTATTAGCCAATCCAAAATTTATAATTAGTTTATTATTTTCTACAATTTTTATAATATAAAAACAAAAAAATTCTATATGAAGTAGAAAAAAAACATATCTACAAAAAAATTAGAAAACGTAAGAAAATCATTTTTAACATTTTTAAGAACTGAAAGGATGAAATTCAATTTGATTAAATTTAATTACTACTGTTGATAATCAATTCAATTTTCATGCAGATAAAATTAATCCAATATTTTTATCATAAATAAGACTATATTTATTAATTTTTAATATACTAAAAGTTGGACATGCATCGTCCATGCAAAAGAGAGATGATTGTTAAAATTGAAATAAGTTTAACGGTTACAATATTAACTTAACTACAAGAAAGAAGAGATGTTCACTTGGCAAACGTGCTTCACTTTTTTCATTTCATCAGAATCAGATACCAATCAAATAGACAGCAGACAGAGAGAGAGAGAGCAGCCGCTCCATTATTACTAACCCATTACCAATTTTAATATATAAAAATAGAATTCCATTTTATCTTTTCTATTCAAAATTTAATAAATTAGTCTTTTTACATAAATCAAAGAACAAATTAATTTTCCGCTAAAATTTTCATCCATTGATCTCTACATGTCAAAATGAATTTCCATCCATTAATCTCTATACGCCAAAATGATATCTGTTTGATTATTTTATCAAATCAAGTCAATTTTATTTTTAACAAAAAAAATGACTTAGCTCTTTAATCTAACTAACAAAGATTAATTTGATATTTTTTGATGAAATACAATAATAAGGCAAAACCCGAATAATAAACACGACTGATACAATTCAAACTCAAACCTCATTTGAGACGGTAAACACTTTAACCATCAAGCTATCACATATGGTTTCTAATTTGATATTTCTCGGGTAAAGAGGGCATGATACTTTTACCTCTTATGGTCTCCAATGGCACTACACAAATTTAATGCATACATCACTTGAAAAACTAAGCTCTAATCATTTCAAATTTACTTCATTCATTCATTCATAAGATTGCAAAAATTGTTTCTAAACTCATTATGTCACTCTCAAGTCTCAACCACATACGGATCATCCAACAGAGAACAGCAATAGCATAACATAGCAACCAGAAAAGCACTCAAATCAAGATAACTCTAAACCAAAATCATGAATTCAAATATTCCCAATAATTTGATCAGTATCTCTTCCTAATAATATTAAATCCCACATAAATAAAATTCAGCAAAAATTCTTGGGAAAAGCAAAATCTAACTCTTTAATCTAGACACCCCCATCGAGCTTAGAATCCTAGCTTGGTACGGCGCCAGTGCCTTCGCTTGGCGTTGTACCTGCACACCATCAAAAATAGAAAGAACCCGTTAATAAATGCTCCAAAAATACCAAGAAAACGAAAGAAAAACAACGAATTTGTAAACATATTCAAGAAAATGAAGAAAGATATACTGACCTGATGGTGTTATCTGTGCGCATACGAATCCAATAAGGGATGGGCCTGTTTTGCCTCATCTTCTTGGCCAGCTTCTTCTTGATCATGAAAGTCTTGTGTGATGGCTGTAATATCAAAATAAACCATTCAAAAAACAAAAATTTCAGATACCTATCTTTCAGAACTCTTGACATTCTTTGCATATAAAAAGAGATAATAACCGACCATTTTTTCAAAAGAGAAAGAAATAAAGAAATTCAAGCTTCAAATGAATGAAGATCATAAAGAAGGAAAAAAAAAAAAAAAGGAAGGAGATTTACCATGCTTGAAAGGTTGGGGATGCGGCGCTGGGTCTTGATGTTGCAGAGTTACGAGCGTTTAGGAGACGCACAGCGCTGGTAATTTCAGGGTTTAGCTTTTTGTGGACATTTATTGATGAATTCCGGCCCAAATTAAGATACTTTTGCCATCTATATGGACCACTTGAACCACTTCAAATTTGAAGTTTGATCCAATATTTAAGAAAGTTTAGATCCAAACAATGTTCGTGTTAAAAATACAATATGGGTTTGGGCTTCAAAAGATTGAACTCCACCTATTTTTAATACTATAATACATTTTTGTGTACGAGGAAGGACTTGAATCCTGAATTTTAATGTGTCAACATAATACTCGAACCACTTATTCATCTGGATTGTTACTAATATATTCTTTTATTTTTGTACATTAAGTTACACAAAAATTAAATTTTATAATAATATATAATATTGTAATACAAACATTAAAAATATGTTTGTTTGAAAACCATAAATCAAATATTAAACTAAATATAGTATAAATTATTTTTTTAAAGATTAAAAGTATAGGTAAGTTTAAAATAAACTTTGATTAACTATTTACAAATATTACAACATCGATTTTGACTGAATCACTTGTCGGAAATTGATTGGTCATAGGTTGATTGTTTTGTGCATGAGTTGTTTCTTAGTCTATAGGTAATGTTATTTAATTAGTTACAATTGTTTCGCTTTTACCTCGTATGAGCAAGATTGTTGGAGTCGCCCTTCTCTTTCTTGAAAGCTTATAAATCGACAAACACAAAACATCTTTTGAACATTTTATTTTCTATTGAGTTATATGGAGTTGTTTGCTTTATTTGTTTATTGCCGGTCATTTTTTTGTAAGATTGGGAGTAATTCGTTTTCAGTATTTTGGAATCGGAGTTAAATCGTGAAAATATTTTTTATTGATAAAATGAGTAATTTCCAGATCATTAATGGAATCAAGAGGTGTTCAGGTGAAGTTTGAAATGTGGTATTTAATAAAAAGTCTGCATGGTGATCCTTGAACTAAGAGGTATTATCAGATTCAAATGCTTTCATGAACTAAATTACAGACTTCTCAAATCCAATTCAGCTTAAATGAAGTTGGGGTCAGGGTGGAGCCATGGCGAACGAAAAAGATTTGCAGAAGTTAACAGGGTATCGCCAAATACGTTTGGCAATGAATCCGATGTTTCTATAAGTTAATTTATTATTGCTGTTGTTTCCATTTTGAAAGATACAAATAGAAAGAGATCAGGGTTTCACATTGAATCAGCATAACTCAAAATAAATCTTCCAACTGCCATTTATAGATCTCTCTGCCCGCAGCCTACTTGCCCCATATTGCTCATTCACCAACAACCCACGCTCTTGAAGCTGCAAAAAACATAAAAGCATACACTGAATCTCAATTAAATCATGTCGTAGGTTTAAGTTTGAACCCAATTCTCCTATTAAATTTGCATTTGATGCACCGTGATGTATGATTTTATACACTAGCATTCAGCTACATGTGATTAACTATTAACTTAAACTCGAGAATGAGATGTGTGTGTTACCGTATCTAGAGATTTTCCACTCGCTATCGTAGCCAAGAGCCCAAAAGAAATAGCCACGAATCCCAAGTGCCTGAGCGAACCCAACCTTCAAGGTTGCTGATACAGAATCATCGTACCCAACCCACACTGAACCCGCATATGAATATGTCGAAACAGTTTCCATGTCATGTTCTATTTTGGCTCCATTCTTCTTGTTCAACTCCTCAATCTCCACATTCGTAAGCACCCCAACATCTCCTGGACCCACACTAACCGCAGCTGACCCGATCTCATGCGAATTCGGATCCTTTAGCACCCATGTCTTCCCGTAAAGTGGCAAACCCATTACCAGCTTGCTCCTAAACAGACCAGCTTTGATCCATGACCTAAGCCCGTAACTAGTGCTTATGCTGCTATTTGGGTCATAAAGTGCTGCATGAGCCCCTGTCGCCGATGTGTCCCAGCTTCCATGGTAATCGTAACACATCGCGTTTATCCAATCCAAGTTTTGATTAATCGACCATACTGGGAATTTTCTATATACTTCATCCAAGAAAAAGTCGACCGAGAAGTAAACCGCCGCCGTGAGAAGTAGCGGAGCACGGTGGGTTTTTCTAGCCTCGTAGTTGATAGCTCGTCGCCAGTCCATAAACAAAACGCCCAAGTTTTGCATATCCGTTGGGTTTTCAGGGAATTCCCAATCCAAATCCATCCCATCGAAACCAAGTCTTCGGGCAGTCTCTATAGCTGAATTTATAAAGGTCTGACGTGACTTCTCATTTGAAGCCATGCGAGCAAAGAGATGAGAATCAGTACCTCCGCCGCCGATGGAGTAAAGGGTTTTTACCGGTGGATTCTTGCGGCGGAGAGTGGTGGAAAAATTCGAAAGCTCTAGAGCTGTTGAATTTGAGATTTCGAATTTGTAGGTGTCAGTTGGCATGAGAAAAGCGTAGTAAATATGAGTAAACAAGGTTGTATCTATGGCGGATGGCGGGAACGTCGTCCATGAAGGCCAATAAGCTGCTTTGACAGCCGGTGGCGACGCCATTGCAACTCTTGTAGAAATAGGAATGGTTAAGGAAAGGGTGAGAATGGCAAGGAGCTGAAAATCTGTGATAGAGCCTCCTGCCATCATTGAAGGAGGAAAGTGTCATATGATTGTTATCAAGATTCTCCAATCATATATATTGCAATCAGTGGGCTAGAAGAGAATTTGATTAAGATTTTTGTTTATTGATTTTAAGAGAAATTATTAAATAATATTAAAAAACAACACAGATGAATTAAATCAAACATCTCATTTATTTAATCTTGATTGTAGAATTAAAAAATTCGAGTCAACATAACAGTAATTCATAAATATAGAGAAGTTGAAATATAAGGGTAGTGTTATATATTTCGTACCTTTTTAAATATTTTTTTACTCTTTATAATAATTTTCCATCTATAATAGTAACAAATACAAACTATACATTTTTTATACTAATTTGGTTTTCTAAAGAAGTTTCAAAATTTATTATATTCCTAAACGAACTAAAAAAAAGTCTTAGTAACCCAATCTTAAAAATTACAAATAATTTAATAAATAAAAATAAAAATCTTAAAACTAGGCAATAATTTTAGAGAGGTAAATTTATTAATTCATTTAATACTCTTTTTTACGTCTGCTACTTGCACGATTTTTCCCTGCTGTTCTTTAGCAAGTTTAGGTTTTCTTTGTTCTTAATTTCTTTTCATCCCAAACGGCAGCCTATTTTTTTAAGTTAATCGTTTTCTTTAATTCAATAAATTGCGGTATATTCTTTGCAAAACTAGTATCATGGATCAAGGTTTGGCGGCTTTATCTCTAGATGATCAAGAATATACAGTTGAGGAGGCGCAATGTCAACCAAGAGTTTTGACGAAAGTTTACAATCTTAGTTTGGTAGGGTGTTATCTAACGGCTGGTGTAATCCACTTCCCTGCAATGAGAAGCACTTTAGCAAATCTGTGGCATCCTGTTAAGGATATAGAGATTCTGGATCTCGGTGAAAAAAGTTTTTTGTTTAAAATTTTCCATTGGATGGATCTTGATAGAGTTCTTAAAGGAGCCCCGTGGATGTTCAAATCACCTTCTAGTTTTCCACAGATTAGAAGAAGGCGATGATCCATTGAAAGTACCTTTTGTTCTTGCTTCGTTTTGGGTTCAAATCCACGAGGTCCCCCCAAGGCACAACGATTCCTTTTGTAAAGAGAGGATGACCCTTGGTTATGAAATTGCTGAGATGGGTTGGGATCTCTCAATTAGGGCGCAATCAAGACGAGCTATTTAATGAATAGTGTCTGGTTAAGAGACTCGAACTAATGACCACATCAAATAAATTCGACTATGGATTGGAGGGTTGGCAGACAAATTGGGACACAAAAGGTGGAGACATTACGATCTTTATCTATAGATCCAATGTTGGGTTTTAATTTGGTAGGGGAAGCTTCAAATTTGAATGAGGTGGTGACCATGGAACATGACTCAGAAGTATTGGTGGTTGGGGTTGATGGGAAAAAGAGATCTCGTGTGGAAATCCGAGAAGACAGTTATAAAGAAACAAGAAATATTCGAGGTTTTGATGAAGGAAAGGTGTTGGATTCTATTTACTTATTATCGGCGGCTGCCAATAGGCAAGCCAATCGGTCGCAATGAAAATACTAAGCTGGAATGTCCAAGGATTGGGGAACCCTCGGAACGTGCGACGCCTTCGACATGTGTTGAAAGAGTATAATCCCCACTTGATTTTCTTTATGGAAACTAAGCTTTGTAGAATTCAAATGGAGAAGATTCGTAATTGTTTAGGTTTTTATTTGGTATTGATGTCTCAGCAAACGGTACTAAAGGTGGTTTGTCATTAGCTTGGAAAGGTAATATTTCTGTTTCCCTTCAGAGTTTCTCCTGTCAACATATTGATGTTGAGGTTGCAGATCCATTTTTAAATGTAAATTGATTTTTTACGGGGTTTTATGGAACTCCGTATGCTGTTAATAGAATGAATTCATGGAACATGTTACGAGGACTTGGGAGTAATCGTAGTCAATCATGGATGGTTTGTGGGGATTTTAATGAGATATTATTTGCCAATGAGAAAATGGGTGGCAATCCTAGAGATCCAAGACGTATGAAAATTTTCAGGGAAATAATTGATGATTGTAGATTGGTGGACTTAGGGTTTTCGGGTCCTTGGTTCACTTGCAAAGGGGAAATATCCCGAAAACTACTATCCGAGAACGCTTGGATAAAGGTTTCGCTTGTGAAAGATGGTTGGAATTATTCCCAAATGCACATCTAAGGCATCTTCCCCACTCTTTCTCTGACCACTGTCCATTACTGATTCAGACAAATCAAAACGCCTTGGTTTCAAAGCCTTGGAAGTTTCGTTTTGAAACATGATGGTTACTTGAAAATTCTTTCATAGAAGTAGTAAAAAGCTCTTGGGAGAATACGGTTGGTGATTTATTTGTGAAAATCAAAACCCTACAAGATACTCTTCTAGAATGGTCGAAACGAATTTGTTTGCAACGCAAAGGGATTAAACAACAACTTACCCAAAAGATTGAGGAGTTGAGTCGGGAGGATGCAAATAACAAGAATATTTTCGCTTTGATTGAAAATAAGGTATTACTAAATTTATAAATTGACAAATATGAGAAATTTTGGAAACAAAGAACCCGTGCCAATTGACTAAAAGACGGAGATAAGAACTCAACTTTTTTTCACAAGTTTGTGCCTTAAAGAAGAAGTTGAAATAAGATACGTTCTCTGGAGAATGAGTATGGTAGTTATACTAATAATGAAAAGGAGATGGAAGGTTTAGCACATGGTTATTTTTAAACTCTGTTCCAATCAATGGGTACTGGTGATACTGCTCATATTCTTTCTGGAATTCAAAACGTTATTTCTGCGCAAATGAATTTGAAACTTACTATCGTGTATACAATGCAGGAAATCATTTTAGCTCTTAAAGACATGGCTCCTAATAAAGCATCAGGGGAGGATGGCTTTCCAGTAGCATTTTTTCAATCATGTTGGCAAATTGTAGGCTAAGATGTTACCAATTTATGCCTTGGTGTCCTCAATGACGGTATGGATTTTGATGCTCTAAATCTCACTAACATTGTTTTGATTCCCAAAATTCCCCACCCAACAAATTTAGTTAATTTTCACCCAATTAGTTTATGCAATGTTTTGTATAAATTAATAGCGAAAACGATATCCAACAGATTTAAATAAGTTCTGAAAGTTTGTATTGATAGTTCACAGAGTGCTTTCGTACCTAATAGATTAATCTCAGATAATGTTCTACTGGCTTATGAAATACTGCATACTTTTCATCAAAAAAGAGTTAGGAAGAAAGGTTATTTGACCTTAAAACTCGATATGAGTAAGGCATATGATAAGGTTGAATGGAATTTCATTAAACTGATGATGGAAAAGATAGGTTTTGATGAAAGGTGGATTTCATTGATAATGAAATGTGTCGCAATAGTTTTATATTTTGTAGTGATTAATGGTAGTACGGGTGAGAGGTTTAAACCTTCGAGGAGGCTTCGTCAAGGGGATCCACTTAGTCCGCTCTTATTTTTAATTTGCAGTGAGGGACTTTTTTCTCTCATGAGGATGGCACTTAATAAGGCGAGAATTAAAGGAGCAAAAGCTAACAGAGGTGGTCCCTAAATTTCACATCTTCTATTTGCAAACGACTCTATTTTATTTGGATTAGCTTCTACAGAGGGGTTGAAAATTTGAAAGCAATACTACGAGAGTATAAAGTCTGCTCAGGTCAAAGTATTAACTTTAGCAAATCTACTCTCTTTTTTAGTACTAATACAAGTAATATTGATCGTCAAGAGGCTTCGAGAGTACTAGGAGTAAGATGTTCGAATGACTTAGAAAAGTATTTGAGCCTGCCTAGTGTTGTGGGTAGAAGGAAATTAGAGTCTTTCCAGAATTTAAAAGACAAGTTTCATCGAAGAATTGATGGTTGGAGTATTTGTTATTTGTCCCAATGAGGGAAGGAGGTATTTATTCGCTTAGTTTTACAGCCTATTCCCTTATATTCGATGTCGTGTTTTTTGTTACCAAAAAACTTGTCTGGAATTAGAGCAAATTATGCAAAGTTCTGGTGGCGAAACTGATCGGGTTGCAAGGGTATTCATTAGTGTTCGTGGGATAAATTGTGTGTCTAAAGATTTGAGAGGCTTGGGTTTTCGCATTATTAGCTAAGCAAGGTTGACGCCTTATCCATTATCCGAATACATTATTAACACGAGTTTTAAAAGCTAAATACTATTCGAGAACTGATTTTCTTAACACGAATTTGGGGAGTTTACCTTCGTATACCTGGAAAAGTGGTTGGGCAGCGAAAGGGCTTCTCATGAAAGGACTATGTTGGAGGGTGGGATCGAGGGAGAATATCTCCATCTTGGAAGATGCCTGGATCCCCGAAGCTGAAAATTAAAAAATCAATTCACAGATTACTGTTAGTAATTTAACTAAAGTTGTAGATCTTATTGAGGCCAATACACGCAAATGAAAAACGGAGGTCATATTCAATACCTTCCCAGTGGATATTGCATTGAAAATCCTGAAAATTCCACTTACAGCAAAGGACTCTGATGATTTCAGGGTTTGGCGAGGAGATCCTTTAGGTGAGTTTTCGATAAAAATAGCCTATAAACTATTACATGAGAATCCCCATAATCCTAATTATACAGACCAAAATCTATTTAAAAAACTATGGCAAATATAAGTGCCATCCAAGCTAAAATTAACCCTATGGAAAGTACTTTGGAACTTCCTTCCAACTAATGTAAATCTACATCGTAGACGCGTCCGTAGTGATGGTATCTATCCAAGATGTGGCATGGGATCAGAAACATTAATTCATGTCTTTAGAGACTACCTGATATCTGTGGAAGTATGGGTTAGTTTACAGTAGATTAAAACACTAGAAAATCATGATAAATGTTCGCTTTAGTGGATTAAATGGGTTTTTCAAAGTAATACCATTTCTCAGATTCGGTTGTTCTGTATAAGCATCTTAATGATATGGAGTTGTCGTAATAGATCCATCCATGAGGGTTACCAGTTAAGAGGAAACGACTTAGCAAGGAAAGTCAGAAATTATATGAAAGAACTGGAAGGGTTAGAAAGAAAGCAACCTAGTAGTAATAGAACTTCCCAAAAGGATTTTGTGCGACAAACAGCAAGGTATCGGATAACCTTTAATGCTTCGTTCTCTTCAGACCTGGGCAGATCCGGTTCAGGTGTCATTGCTTTGAACCCGATGGGTAC
Source organism: Kokia cookei (assembly GCA_039519145.1). Lineage (NCBI taxonomy): Eukaryota > Viridiplantae > Streptophyta > Magnoliopsida > Malvales > Malvaceae > Kokia > Kokia cookei. Next base: position 35,105,751 of record CM076904.1, on the reverse strand, counting down.
CATAATAGCCACCAAACAAACAACCCATGAGTATGTCTCCTTAGCTTTTGCAGTAGAAGGATTAGCATGTCTAGAAGTAGTTCGATTGGATACAGATCTGGGAATACAAAAGGTCAGTATAGAGGGAGATGCTAGATCTATAATAATAAAGAGTAGATCAGATATAAGGGACAAATCTATCATCGGAGCCATCATTTCTGATATTCAAACTCATAAAAAGTTTTGTCAAGAAATATGTTTTAGCCATATTCCTAGAGAGCTTAACTATTTGGCTCACGGTTTAGCTGTTGACTGTTTGAGATTGGAACAGAACACATACCTTGTTGGAGAAGAAGCGATTGGTACCATGCTTAGTCGGTTGAGACATAGACCAAGAGAGCCTGGCTGATTAGGTTCTTGGGTAAGGGAGGAGTTTTTTAGCAGCATAAAAGATATCTCATTTCTCTCTTTAGAAAAAGCTGCTATTTCTTAGAAACCTAAAGGTGATAAGTATTTCATTCAATGCCTCGGTCTTTGAGGAGCTTATTGGTTTCCAACTCATCGTTGGCTGGCATTTAGTTTATTAGGTTTTATTTTGCTTTATTTCTCTATTATAGGTTACAATATTAGGGTTCAGGAAGATTTTTTTGAAAGTTCAACTTTAATTCTGAATTGAGACTTTTATTTGTTTATGTTAGTTTTTTAATAAAGCCAGTCAAGATTTTATTTCAAAAGAAAAAAGTCTTAGTAAAAATATTTTAATAAAATATTTAAATTTTATTTAAAAATATATAAATTATATTTTTAAATGAAAAGAATTTTTAATAAATAGAATAACTTTATTTATAAATTTTATTAAAGATACAATCTAAATCCCCTAATTAATAATAATAATAATATATTTAATATATTATAGTTTTTTAAATTTAAAATTAAAAAATAATTTAAATTTCAAATATTATTACTTTTATAATATTCAAAATTGACTTTTCAAAAAATGCTGGGTTGGGTGAAAGTCAACTCTCTAGAAGAGCTGACCAATTAAATTCAAATTTTGTTTTAGAAAAGAATCTGGGTATGCTTAATGAAGATTAAAACATAGTGTATTAATAACGAGAGTTAAATGATATAACAAGAATATTTTTTATATTAATAGGTGATTGAGAATTTGATTTTCATTAAAAAAAAAATTAAAATTCGTGATTAATATTTAATTAATTAATAATTTTTTAATATTTAAAAAATTAATTTCTGAACTTACTCTTATAAAATACCTGGTAAAATAGAAAAATAGTGTAGTGGGTAACATTCAAAACAAGAGACAAGTATGATATTTTATAAGCAATAATTGTGTGTTTGGAGGGTAATGGACTGGAGTTTCGTGGTGGGCAGATGAGGACATGAATGAAAAGACAAGTGGGTATCGCACTATTATTTAGGTAAAGCATAACTAAAGGAGGCCACATACCTCTTTCTTATTTAATGCATAAATTCAATCTCTCTTATAATTTTAATACATGTTGTACCCTTTACCCCTTTGACTTTTCAGCCTGGTGAAAGCATTTATTCAAATAATTATAAATATTTTTTTTGAATAAAAAGAATTATAAATATTAAATACGCAAAATCATTTGTATCATATATTATATGCTTTATGAAAATGTGCAAAAAAATAAAACAAAAAAGTTGTAGAGTAATTGAAATTTTTTAAAAATTTCAAAAGTTTGATTATAATTTTAATAACTTTTAGA
>CM076904.1:35089921-35103921 GCA_039519145.1 Kokia cookei | reverse complement strand
GTAGTTTTTTGGTTTAGAATTTTCTATTTTTTATGAATTAAATATTAAAATAAATAATATCACATTTATTTTTTTTGGTACAAGTCGCAAATAGAGAAGGAAAATGAAAATCATAAAGGAGATTAAGCTTGTCAACTATATTTATTCAATAATTCACCACCTTCAAAATTAAATTTGAAGGATCATATATTTCGTGACTTGTAATAGTATAATTGTATAAATATCTTATTTACTCCATAGTTTGGCAATTGGCATCTACGATCCCCAAGTTTCCGATGCTGCCACATGAGAAAAAAACCCATTAAAATGTTATAAATTAATCAGACAAATGCTATATGGCTAAAAAGAATGGTTTAGACCATTCGGATTGAGAATAAATGGGGATTAAACCATTCACTGACCTGCTCGAGAAAGAGTCCAATTACCATCATCAGCGCCAACATGCCATGCGAAGTAACCAAGCAACCCTTCTTGTTTACAATAAGAAACCTTGGCTGTAATGCTTTGTGTATCATCAAAACCAATCCAGGTCGTCCCAGCGTAGCAGTAATTCGAAACCACCGTCGCATTGTATACCTCCGTGGCGCTGTTAGCCGAAATAAATTCCTTGATCTGACCGTATCCCAAGTCTCCATTTGGCGTTATAGCCGCTCCACTAGTCGGTGCAAAAAACCCATGGTTATTTGCATCCACAAGCTGCCATGCATAGCCGTAAAAAGGGAAGCCGAGAACTAATTGATTCGATGGGATTCCTGATTGTATCCATGAAGTGATCCCATAATCACCACTAACTTCAGTTCCAGGATTGTATAATGCTGCAGGAGGTCCGGTTACGGTTGACCATCCAGGGCCGTAAAAATCATAAGCCATTACATTGATCCAGTCCAGGCTATTTTGTATTGCCTGGATTGGATAATCCACAGTATAATAATCCGAGTTGCGGAAAACTGCTGCTGACAAAAATAATATTGAGTTGCCAGTATTGGCGGCTTCTTTAATCAAAGCAGCTCTCCATTCGTTTAGAAGTAAACCCAAGTTGCTCATTTCAGTAGGAGTTGATGGGTACTCCCAATCAAGGTCAAGGCCATGGAAGCCGTAAGATCTAGCTATATTTATGGAGGAATCGATGAATGATTTCCGGGTATTAGCTTGGCTAGCCATGGAAGCGAAATCTGACGGCGATGAATTTCCCCCGCCGATTGAAAGGAGTGTTTTAATGGAAGGATTTTTCTGTTGGACAGTCTCAGTGAAGGTGGAGAATCGGGCCTGGTTTGCCGAGGAAACCGTGACTTGGTTGGTTTGAGAATCAAGATCAGCAAATGCGCAGAAAAGGTGAGTGAAAAGGGTGGAGTCTATATCGGAAACTGGAAATTCACTGCCTGCCGACCAATAAGCAGCTCTAACAACATTCTGACCGGCGGAGAAGTGAAGCTGAAAAACAAGAAATTGGAAACTGAAAAACAAGAAGCTAAGGAGTTTTGCAGCCATTGTTGAGTTCCAAATGGAGCTTTGAATGGTATAATAAATAGCTTGGAGCGCCACCTATATATATAGATAGAGCCATAGCGAGCGATGGTTGAATGAATTTATTATGATTAAACAAATGCCAAACCTCGAATTCTTCTTGGATTACTTCCATGCCTAGACTTCCGTGGTTGCGTCATTTTTGTGATAACTTGTGGAGGTTATTCATTTTGAATAGTTTAAAGAATTCATTAGTATTTGATTTTTTTAAGATGAAATGTTGTGGTGATATTAAATTATTGAAAAAAAGATACGTTCATATTTTATATAATTATTTTTTTATAATTAAATATTTTGTGTGTGAAAACACTAATTCATAAAAGAATTTATATTCGATATATAGTATATTTTAAGTAAGTCTATAATCACATGTGATTCACAATGAAAAAAAAAGTTTGTACTTTAATTTTTGACAAAATTTAATTCATGAATTCTATGAAAATTGAAAATTTAATTAAGTAACAATGTTAAATTGAACCCAACGAGTGAGTTCAGTGGTTAAGAAGATGTTATTCATTTTAAGATATCCGAATTTAAGCACCAGTGTGTGGGTTGTCAAAGAATTAAAAAAATATGAACAGATACTACCATGTAATCACACCAATATATTAAAAAAATAACAATGCTAAACTTAATCGTTAAATTCATGAATTAATAATATTCTGTAATTTAACAATTTTATCAATGATTTGATTAACTTCTCAATTTTTATAAAATAAAATAATACAATTTATAATTAGATAAAATATATAAATTGAATTTATGTAACTTCCTTTTAAATGATATTTCATCAGTTAAAATATATAATATTATATATAAAAGGATTGTTGTTGAAGTACCTAAAAGAAGAATGTGATGAGGGCTTCTCTTAATAACACATGTCCCACCTCCTTTATTTTTTTAATTATAAAATAATGATGAAATTTAAGTTTTGATCTCTACTATGATTTGGAATTCAGTTTTAATATTTTAATTTACTATAATTTAGTCATTCATTTTTACAAAATAATTATTAATTCAAATAGTTAACATCCTTAACTATTCTAATGATGTTAGAATCAATAGAATTTGTATTGGGATGTTTTAAAGGATTCTGTTGAGTTTTATATTTAGAGTGGGTTTGGATGAATAGTAAAGTGTAATGTGTTTAACTTACTTTTGTTTTACGTTACAGTATCGCTACAATATTTAATCTCATCGTCACCGTTGTTTTTACACTAACTACAAATAAGCACATCGTCCATTCAAACCCATTAAATAAATCCATATCCATGTGTCACTTTTTAGGAATAAAATAAAAATCAAACCCTAGACAATAATCCATATCTATAATCCCAAAAGTCAAATCCATTTAAAATTAGAAGTAAATAATATTCAAAAAAATAAAATAGAAGTAAATAATATTTTATGAATTTATTAAAAGTTAGTTTAGTAATGTTTTTTAAAAGTATTTTTGGGTTGGGTTAAAAATATTTTTAAGTAAAAATTAAAATTTTTTAATTTTTACTTTTGATTCAAAGATTTTTTTGTTTTAAAAACATTTTTGAAAAATTTACAAACATCTTACTTAGTATTACTTTTTTAAATATATATAAGTAATTGTTAAACGTATTACGAAATAACTTTAGACAATTATCCGATATCTATAATTTCAAAAAATAAAATCCTTTTAGGATTTTAAGAAAATAATAATATTTCAAGAAATTACTAAATTATTATTAACCAAATAATATTTTCAACTAGCCGAATGAAATCCTTTAAGATACGTAACTAAATAATCATCGACATTTCCAACCAAATTTCATCTTAATAGGCCTTTCTCAAGCCCATTTGGAGATAACAATGGGCCCAAGCAAGTGGGTTTTTTCCAATGGAAACAAAACTCTCGATGCTATAATATCGGATTTCCGATTTATAAATTTGCTTTAAAATATGAATTTATTTATTATTTGTATTCAACCTGAGTATTATTATTAAAATTTGGGTTTTAATTTTTTTTTAATTCAGATTGAACTTGGATAAAGTTTTATATTTATTTTTCGATTTTGTAACTCCTATTTTTTGAGGCACTATAAATAGAAACTTTTCACAATTAGTGAAGAGGACTTTTAGCACTATGATAATTTAACTCTCGATGCTGTTTATAAAATTCTCTCAATTTGATTTATTTGTTTAGCCTTATTGTCAATCGTATTTTCCTTTCTCTACATTACCGACCACCATCTGTCATTGCGCTCAGTATTATTAAATCTACTCTAATCTTCCTTTCTATCCTTTTTGAATAAGTCTTGTTCACTTATTTGAAATGTTTACTCTTAATATTACTAGATCTGCTCTAGTATTTCTCTTCGTCTTCTTTCGATACATCTCATTACAAAACCTAAGCACCAACTTTTGACGTGTCATGAGTCATAATATTTTTTATTACTTTTATATAGTTTTACTATTTTTTACATTTTTTATTTTTAATTTATAATTTTACAAAATTTGATAATCTGGTATAATTTAAAACTAAAAAAATGATGCTAAAATGGTCAAAGTTGCAGGTAGGCAGAGAGACGTGTGCTACAAAAACATGGGTTGAAACCTGAAGTCATGTCACTAACCAATGGAAACAGGGGAATGCCTGATTCTGACAATATTTCTGATATCTTCTCTCATCTACTATCCCCCCTTCTACAACCAAACCTTTGACCAAATCTCAACCCTCCATATCTCTACAACTTCTTTTTTCCTCTTTAATTTACTGTTTTATTAAATTTTTAATATATGTTTTATTAAATTACATTATTTTTCGAAATTATCAAATTTAATTTTAGTAATTTTTTGGGGTAAAAATATATTTTTTAAAGGCACTAGATTTTTGGAACGACCCATTGTTTTGGAAGAAGGGAACATTCAGCCTAGAGATTTAAATGTCAAAAGCACCCTTCATTTTATATCCAAACCCTACAATTACATGCTTACTTTCCCCAATATGGCACAATTAGTTATTTAGTCTTTCAATTTTATAAAAAAATTATTTTATCCTTCGATTTAAATTTTTTTCATTTTTTTTTCCTTTAAATTTATACGATTTATCAAATCATCCCTTAAATAAATGAAAAAATTAATGTATATTAGTTTTATTGATGTGATATATACATGGATTGCCACATCAATAATTAATTTTTAAATTTAAAAAATTTAAATATATATATATAATTTATTGTTAAAATTTTTAAAATTATTTTAAATATATATTTTTTTGAAATTTTTTTAATTTAAAAAAATTAATAAATTACTAACGATCAAACACATGAACCATCACGTCAGCAAAGATAACAAAAGTTAACTTTTCCATTCATTTTGATGTGATTTTGTCAGCAGTTGTGAAGTACAAATTTTGAATTGTGAACTCACCAAGACTATGAGCTCTTTAAATGTGAGAGCTCGCTTGCTAAAAGAAGTTAGTTTGTTAAACAGTTTAACAGTGTAACAAGTTCAATAAATCTTCTTCTCATTATTCATTTATGTTAGCTTTTGTTATAATAATCAAACAAATTTGACAAATTAAACGAATGAATAAAATAATTTTTTCTATAAAATTGAAGGGTCAAATAAATCATTATACCCTAATTTTCTTCGTTACTTCAAATTTTTCCTAATATAATCAAATATTTTTTATAACAAAATTTAATACCGAAAACTCCATCATGTAGGAATAAAATGATTTTGTTTTTTTTAATTCTATATTATTAAATATTAATGAGAGTGATTAATATAATTTACTAAAAGGATTCTTATTAGATATATTATTAATGGAGGGAATTCATAAGCAATGTTAGAATTAGAGGTGTTCATGGGTCGGGTTAGATCAGGTCCAAGTACAATATTAACATATTTTAGGCTTGTCTAAGCTCTGCTCGATTCAAAATATGAGCTTTAAAATTTACCCAAATTTACACATATTTGCAAAAGATTAATCCAAGCCCATTTTAGACCCACCTATATTATTTTTAGATTGTTTTTTAAAAAATATTTATATCATATTATTTTAATATTTAATATTTAATATTTAATATTTAATATTTTTATATATTTTTATTTCAAAATTTTTATACAGTCATCTTAATATTATTTTAATGTTTACATTAGAGTAGTATTATATATTTAATATAAATTTATTTTTTAATGTGTTTTAAATTATATATATATATATAATATTATAAACTTAAAACGGGTTGATCCGGATTGGGCTCGAGCATTGAGTGTTTAGGCCCAAGTTCGACCCATTTTTCAAACAAGTTTAATTTTTTTGCCTAAGCTCATTTTTTAGGTTTAATATTTTTACTCAAATTCTTCCAAAATTTGAACAAACAACAGGTAACACGATCCATAAATAGATCTAGTTAGAATGAGAATACATGTCTTTTAAGGTATATGAATTGTTTTATACATTGACCATGATATTTTTATTTTTTTAAAAGACTTTTACAAATAAAATTAAGAAATTACCACTTGATATTTAAATAAATAAAAATAGATAAATAAGACTCATGGTACTTATTTAAGGAGGTCTATGAGATTAAAAATATTCTTTGAAATGACATAAAATATAAATTTTGAACACGGATTAGATGTAATCCAAATAAAAGATTGAATTTAAAAATGGTAATCTTTATTTAAATAAATCAAAATGAAATTAGGAGAAGAAAAATAGAAAAGAAGGCGGGATTCAAGTAAAACAAAATTTCGGTCCGAAATCCGCGGATAACAAAAAAAGAATACTTGAATTTATCTGGAGATTTAGCAAATAGTTAGTTTGAGCGTATAGAGGGTAAATAGGACATTTCGTCAAACACAAAACCAGGTGGTGTCAATCACAGAAGAAGAGAAAAATAGAAGGCAGATGGATGATGACTAAAAAATAAATAAAAAGGGGTTGTTGTTAATTGTTATCGCTATTAGCTATCCATATTTTCTGGGCCTTTGTTCTTGTTCAAGAACACAGTTGCAGCGCTCACCCGTTTAGATCGGATCCACAAAAACCCAAAAAACCCTCTCTTTTTTCCCCTCCTTGGCCTTATGTTGATTGCATGTACGATGCAGGTTCATATCTGAAAAGAAATAAGGGGAAAAAGAAACTGGAAATTTTTGGGTTGTGAAATGGGGAATGTGACGTCGAATGTGGCTGCAAAGTTTGCATTTTTCCCACCATACCCACCAACGTACGACGTACATATGGATGAAAGTGGGAAGCTTGTTTTGCAAGGGGTGACAACCGACAAGAACATGGATGTTCATATGCTTGATACCAAAGGTGGTAATAGAATCATAGCCACCTTTTGGAGACACCCTGTTGCTCGTTTAACCATCTTGTATTCCCATGGCAATGCTGCTGACTTAGGCCAGATGTATGAACTCTTCCATGAACTCAGAGCCCACCTTCGTGTCAATATTATGAGGTACCCCTTCTCCTTCCTTTTTTCTGTTCTATCTGTATTATTTGTCAGAAAACTTGGGGGGAGAAGAGAACATGATGTGTTTGTCATATGGAACTCCTGTTTTTTTTTTTTTTTTAAATTCTGTTTTCCTTTTTGCCTTGATATGTGAAACTGGTTTTTTTTCCTTAGGGCATAATCATTCGGCGATGTGATTATATCGACCTTTTGTTCTTTATTTTGCAGTTATGATTATTCAGGGTATGGAGCATCTACGGGCAAGGTAAAGGAATCCTTCATATTGCTGTCTTTATTTTGAGGGTCAACCACACTGTTAAATTGCTTGAAAATGTGTTTTATGAAAAAGGGTTTCTTTTTTTTTTTTTTTTTTAAATGACCCGTAACATGATAAATTTGCTGATCTTCTGCAATTCCAATTGCAATAGCCAACTGAATTCAACACATATTATGACATAGAGGCAGTGTACAATTGTTTAAAGAGGGAATATGGAGTCAGGCAGGAAGATTTGATACTGTATGGTCAATCTCTTGGAAGTGGACCAACTCTACACTTAGCTGCTCATGTTAAGAAACTAGGCGGAGTTGTTCTTCACAGTGCCATCCTTTCCGGCATTCGGGTCTTGTATCCCGTCAAGATGACTTTCTGGTTCGATATCTTCAAAGTAACCTTCATTTTTTAACTCCTCCATTCTGTTTTCAAGCTTTATAAATGCTTCCCTTTCGTATTAATCGAACTATGTTTGCAGAACATTGACAAAATACGGCGCGTCCACTGCCCGGTTCTGGTTATTCATGTAAGTATACTCATCTCTAATGTCCCCTATCTGTGTCCAATTGTAGCCATGGTTCATTCATTTTGTTTGATGAACCCTTTGCAGGGAACAAGTGATGAGATTGTTGATTGGTCTCATGGGAAGAGATTATGGGAACTTTCCAAGGAAAAATATGATCCATTATGGGTGAAAGGTGGCGGCCATTGCAACCTCGAAACTTTCCCAGAGTTTATTAAGCATCTACGCAAATTCATAGGCACAATAGAGAGGATTTCGATTTCGAGACCGGCTAAACAGCTTACTTCTGCCCCAAGTATTACAGACCATAAACACTGTAAATGCTTGAGATTGAAGGCAAAGAAGGAAAAGGAAGAATCATGAGTTGGGGCAGAATGTTGCATTGTCTCCAAGTATGTTTGATGTACTTGGCTGGCATCACCCCAGTGAGTGGCAGCCGGTGGTTGATGATCTGTTTCTCCCATCCCAGGTTTGTAATGACAGATATGTAGTCTCTGTTTGATCCGGATCCGGGTTTCGAACGATTGAATTGATAAGGGGTTGTTCAAATTCATTCATATGTATGCTTCTTGATCAAGAACTTCATGTATGGTAGAACAAAGTTGGTCCATGTAAAAACTCCCAAACATTCAGGAAAAATGGAAAATATATGCATTACTTTCGTTCACAAACTCCATTGAAAAGGACCCAAAGTTGCACTGATTATTGAATTCAACCCAATTCTTCAAAGAACCCGACCCATTACAATGGCTAAAGATTCCAAACTTCATTTTTGTTTGTTTTATTTTTGGCTAAACAATGGTGAAGATACCATGGCTGGAATTCAGCTAAATTTAGTGGCAAATTCGATACATGTCGCCCACAATCAAATGAGGCCAAAAAATCTGCCATTTATAAACTAAAAGGAGATTGATGGCTGTAAATTAAACAACCTTGAATCAGAATGTTTGCCACTACTTGTCACTTTTCTTCTTATGGTTGAGTCGCTTTGGACTAAAAGAACATGTTCATTAAAGAAGAATATATAATATGGGTAAGTATTTGATACACTAGCAGTCCAAATTGACATGTGTACCTTTTTTTAAAAGATATTTTATTATAATCTTATGGACACGTGTCATTCCTCTAATCTTACTTCAAACCGATTAGATTGGGAATTGGTATGGATCGGTTGAATTAAATTTTTATCATTTTTATTTTTAATAATTTTTTTAATCGGATCAATAATTTGAACAGTTCAATCACCGATCCAATTCTCAAAACATTATCTTAAGTTCTCTCTTTGATTTATTTTAATTAATTACTTAAAACCGAATTAATTATTCATTTCAATGCTTGCAACTATTAAAAAAACGAAGCATCATAATTTTTTATGGAATTAATCTATAAACCAAGTAGTGATGGAACATTGCATTAAGTTAATTGGATGGACAAATTATTTATTTTAAAAAGATTGAAGGTCTAATTAAAAAATTTAAACTTTTAAAGAATTTAATTAGAATTTCCGAAAATGAATATCTAATTAAAATTTTCAAAAAATTTCAAATATTTTGAGAGAAAAGCCCCCCTGGCCCTGGCCCTGGCCCTTACAAGAAGCAATATTGTGGATTTAAAAAACATGGTCCATTCTAGTAATTATAGAGTAATTGTGTGTGAACATGTTGCTGTGTTCATATTAGTCATCAAAATGTACCACTTATGACTTCGAATTAACCACTCTTTGTGGATTTTATTTTTGTGTGAGTAATCCTTTTCAAATACTAAATATGACATATAGAGTAGATCCATTTTTAGAAACCTATGTTTAAACTATAAAAACATATAATTGCAGATTGAGTATTTAATTGTTGTTATTATAGGAGGACGTGGGTTCGAGTGCGTTAAAGCGTATTATTTTTTTTATCTATGAGTCGGAGAGGAGTTATGAATAGTTTTAAACATTATGTCAAAAAAACGTGAGCCTGCCTCATGCTCACCAAACTTCTCCATTCTATATGATTCAAAATATAATTAACAATAATCGGATTTTTATATTTCAACAATAAGAAATCTTAAAATAAAATAAAATTATGCGTCCTCATTTGTAATTTTCTTTTTTCTTAAAACATAGATTCTCATTTCTCCAGTAAAAGAGATTTTGCTATATAAAAAACAAAGGAAAATGGGCATTCAAGTGTTTGATGATTTGTTCATATAATCCCACTTTCTTCTTCGATCTTTTAAATCATTTTCTCCACCATGTTTCACGTTGCTCTTTGCTAACCCTAAAGGATGTCTTCAAAATTCAACCTTTTTTTTTTTGGTGATAAGAACAGACAAACAACACTAATTACATAGTATTAAAACTGGAAAGGAGTGATATGCTCAGCTCTATCCAAGTCCAAAGCTGCTTGAATCTCTTGATTTGGAACTTCAAGCACATGCAAATCATTAAGTCCGCGAAAAGCTTGTTTAGCCAAACAATCTGTAACTCGATTCCGATTTCTCGAAATATATTTTAGAGCCCACTGATTTTCCTGTCTTAAAATGCTTTGAATACGGCGAATTAGAGCTGAATTAGAAACATTGGGTGAGGCTCCAAGAATAGCTTTAATGACTTCCAAGCTATCCGACTGAATAATAATCTGATCATGATCTCTTCGTTGAAGAATTTTGAAGCCTTCCAAAATGCCCCAAAGTTCAGCATCAAAAACTGAACATTTGTCAAGGTGTCAATGATAACCAACAATCCAGTTAAATTGAAAGTTAAAAGAGTTTGGGATATTCCATTAAATTGTTCCCAACATACCTTAACCTTTTTGTTATTGATAATGCACAACTATGACGCACCAAACCTATCACCTTCATTAATATGGGTATATTAATAGTGATTTTTTAAAAAATAATTTTAATTAAAATTGAAAATAAATTGTGTCTGAATTTGATTTATTAAAGTCACAAAGGGTTGAAGTAGAGCATATGAGATCCATGGAACATGGTTGCGGCAAGTCATACAAAAAATAAAGAGGTGCTGTCTGATTCCTATATGCAGTGAGTGGACCAGTTTGTTAAGGTGTGATTAAGACATAAGACCCCCCAACACACATCCCCATCGTCTTCTTCTCCATCAACTTTTCATGCTTCAATTACGATTTTATAAGAATTCAAGTTGAATTTCGCTTAGGTTTTTTGGTGAATTATAAATAGCGATCAGCACGATTCGAATACATAAATTATTTTTTTAAGAAATAATATTATATATTTTTTAGAATTTTAAAAGTAATCCTTACATCCTAAATTGGAGGCTGCCTAATCCAACCACCATATGATTTAATTAACGAAACTTATAATTTTGCATTTGGAATTGTAGTTTGAAAGACATCCCTCATTCACCAAATGGGTTCAACAAAATGTTCAATCAAAGCAGCAATGCTTGTTGTGCTGGATGCCATTAAATATTAATTAATCATTAATCAACTTGTTTCATCATACATTACTTTTTCTACCTATGCCTTCTAACTAATGGATTACTCTTTAATTATTTTGATATGAACTTTAATCTTTCATTACCATTTTTGAGCTTAAGGGTGATTCATCTTTCATATGAGGGCCACCTCCTCTCAATTAATTTTATTCATACAGAGCTATGATAAGATATCAATAGACTATTGACAATGGATTTCTCGCATATCTTAGGATTAAGTTTTGGGGCTAGTCAAAATTTTTAAAATTTTAGGAGCTTAATGATATTTAAAAAAAAAAAAAAAATTTTGAGGGTTTAACTAATTTTTTTTTAATTAATTAATTTTTTAAAAAAATAAGAGAATATAATAAAAAATTTCAAAAAAAAAAAAAAAAGGTAATGAGAATTTTCAATAATTTGAAGGGGCCTAACATGTGTCCCTGCGAACATGGGGTAATAGCTTGGAGTCACAAGGGAGGGAGATATAAAATAAGAGCTTGGTGTGGGTTTCTTTGTGCATGTGTCCTATCGTGTAATATTGATAGTAAAGAATTACGGAAAATTCTATTAAGCTGTGATAGGATGTGATTCATCATATTATGATAAATTGATAAAAGAGTAATAATGATTTTATCGCATATGGATTTAGATGTGACAAGAAGAATTTTCAAGTGAATTTTGATGTGATTTGACAGTGATTCAAGTGGAAAGCATGTAAGAGTCTTAAGTTGGATGAATCTATTTATGAACGAATCCGTTCTTGATCAAAATGGTTATGTAAAACAATTTTTAATTATCATTTTATGATAAATTTTACACAAAAACTATAATAAAAGTTAGGATAAACACCTTTCATGTTATTTAGTTATTAGTAAGAATATTTTTATCACTCACTTCAAAAAGTTACAAAATGGTTATTAAATTATTCAAAAAATTTTATTTAAATCACCGTGTTGTTAAAATCGTTGATCATGGTCTTCTTAGTTTGCACCATTTACACCAATCAAAAGTTTTCCTTCCCTTCTCTTCCACAATTCATTTTTTATAAAACAACTTTGAACGTAACGAATTTAAAAACTAAAATCCAAATAATTTTTTTCTCCAATTTCCAACACTGATTGTCAAATCGACTTGGATCTAAGATATATTCTTCTACACATCTATGGGTATTGATCCACTGTACCAATTATCGAATCGTCACTTGGAGCTCATTAACCGAACTTTAAAAAAAACTTAATAACACAATGACTTAAATAAAAACTTTCAAGTAAGCTCAATATATTAAATGAAAACATTTGAATAATTTAATGACCATTTTGTAACTTTTTGAAGTTGAGTGATTAAAATTGAATTGATTAAATTATTTGTCGAATATTTAAATATGCTAAACATATTGAATATTTTATTAGTGAATTGAATTTACTCAGATATATGAGTCCATTATATTCGAATTTATTTATTATTCACAATGAATTTACTCAACCTTGAGTAAGACTCAAAAGCAATCAAATTAGAGGCATAATGATAAATCTAACTCTTAATATTTACATTTTTCTTCAATTTGATCTCTTTTTTTAGTTAAATTTGTTAGTCAACCTTTTAAAAATAATTGAATTTAATCATCAACTTTTTGAAAAGAGTTGACTATATGACAATTCGTGTGTAATTCATATTGTTTTTTTTTTTTAATTATGAACTTATAAATTTTTTTAATTTTTATTCTTTTATTTTTTGAATTTTTTTAGAATTTTTAAATTATTTATTGATGTGACATATAAAATAAATATTATCATGTAACATAAAGTATACATGTATAACGTAGGTTGTCACACCAATATCGTTAAAAATTATTGTTTTATTCAACATTTCCATTAAAAAAATAATTTAACTATTTTTGAAAGATTAATTTTCAATTTTAACTAAAAATAATAATTAAATTAATAAAAATATAAAAATTGAAGGTTAAATTTGTGAATATACCCAAATTAAATTCAAATTTTATTGTAATTGAACGTGAATAACTTTAAAAGGAGGAAAAAGAGAGGATAATCGAAAAGAAAAAACAAATGCCGCAAAGGGGAAGGGGATTAGATCGAGTGAGTGCGGGTACAGTTTAATTATGAAGTATGGACCCACCAATTTCCGATTTCCGAGCAAGTCTTTGTCTCTGATATCCTGCGACCAACGTGTCGTTATCCGAAAAAGAAAAATAAAAAATAATTAAAAAAGGCTGCTGCTTTGCATTTTGGCTTTTGCATTTTCGGGTTTGGATTCTAAACTGCTGGGTGGGTCCCGTCCTGTAAACCGCCTACTCAATAGAACGACGACACGTTGATATTCTGTTAAAAAACACACTTTCTTTTGGTGCTTTCCGTTTCGGAACACGCGGACCTCTTTCGTAACTCTCCTTTTGATTGCGTGGGAATCACCACCCCTTCCTACAAACAATTAAGTTATCATTTGTATATTTATTAGTGAATCAATTGTGCTTACGTTATTAAAAAGAAGTACTAAGTTTTATTTTAATTTTTTTTAGGTTTAATGATAAATTTTATCATTAACGTTTACATGTTTTATCAAAATGATTTTAATTATTTTTTAAAGTTCTTTTAGTCATTGAGCTTTATTTTTTTTTGAATCATTTTTTAACAGATTTGATAAAAGTATCATTAAAAATATTAATGAGAATGATGTGAAATATTTTTAAAGAGATGTAATTTTTTATTTAAGTAACCCAATAAAATAAATTACATGTGAATATTCATAAAATGAATAAATCATACATGAAGTTAAAAAATA
>CM076904.1:35075890-35089821 GCA_039519145.1 Kokia cookei | reverse complement strand
TATGATAAATATATAATTTTTTGGATAATCAATCACAATTTACTCACTGCAAAGCTAATTCAATGGATGTTAAGGAGAGGATCACACAATGAAAATAAGAATGTAAATAAAATTCTAATATTACAAAAGCACAAATAGACATCACAACCAGATCATGAACCTCCCAGCACAAAAAAAATCCACAGAATGAGCAAGTCTTTCGTGAACATATTTCACAACATCATATCATCTCAAAGGAAATGATAAAAAGGGAAAGAAAACTTGAAAAAGATAATGCAGAAGGAAAGCAAAGAAAAGATCTATTTTATATGTGGAAAAATCAATATGGAGTATAGTAATTCCCGGCTGGTGGCCCCATCCCATTCACCGGGGGGATCCCGTAAGGCATCACTGGCATAGGTCCAGGTCCATAGTATCCAGGGTTATTTAATTTTGGCCAAACTAGTTTGACCTTGCATTCCATCCCTGGCATATTGCTGCCACACCTGCTGCTCCTGGACAAGCAGAGTTTGTTTCTTCTCCATGTCAGCCATTTGAACATAGGAAGGAGGAGGAATGCTCAAACATGCGGCAAATGGGTCCTGATTGACATTCTAAACTGTTCCATCTGGTGCTGGAAGAGCTAAGACTCGTGTTGTGGTCTTCCCTGGGCCTGGCAATGCCACGCTACTCGCACTCCCCCCACTTAACTGTGCAGTGCTAACATGCTGCCTTACCATTCCTTGATCATACATGCCATTCAACAGCAATGGGTCTAGACCACCCCCCAAAGCTGCCTTTTGCCTTGACAAGTTACTAGCGCTCTCAACCAAAGCCAACTCCCAGTTTTTCCTGGCTCAGCAGCTGGGGTTTGCCAGCAGATGTCACTTTAGGTCCATTTGATGGGAAAGCTTCCCATGATCCATTACCATTATTAGCCGGAGGACCATTAAATAAAACCAAAGCCAATTTGTTCCCCTGATCATCAGCTGAGACAGTATCATCCCTCAATTTCACTAAATCCTCCTGTGGCTCTGGGGGTTTAACAGGCTCAGGCTCTGGTGGTGGCGGAGGAGTATAATCTTCTGGAGCAGGAAGTGCCTTTATTTCATTCATATCTGGTGCAGGCTCTTCCTCTTTAGGCGGAGGAGGGAGCTCTTTCCTCTCTGGACTCTTTGGCCTTTTAGCTCTATCCCTCACAAACTCCTCCAATGTCTCCAATAACTTACTAGTGATCCTTTGCACCTCGGGATACTCCGATGATCTAGCCACACCCGTATCCTTACACCAATTATAAAATGCAATCAACTCATCTATCTGCTTCGCTGCACTTGCATATGCATCAAATGCCTTGACACAATCTGGGTACTCCATATCGAAAAACTTATCAAGCAAGCACAGCCAAAACCTCGCAAATATCCGCATATAATTGAAACTTCTCTTTCACAACAGGATATAAAGCAATCAAGATAATCCTACAATTCTTTGCCAATCCTGTAGGCCGACATGACAAGAACCGATCTAACAACCTTTGCAAGTGACCCATCTTCCCGAAAATCCTCTCTGGTGTCATTTCCCTCAATGGTGTCACTGCTTTCTTCTCCTCTCTTCCATCTCTCCCCACTGCCTCACTCATATCACCATAAGACCTCGTTTTCCTTGTCATCCCATAATTTCCATATCCATTATCACCTCTGAAATCCGCATAATCATATTTGTATGGCCTCGGTGGCGGTGACCGAAAATTATCTCGCCCACCATATCTATCATCAGCACTTCCATGACTACTTCCCCCAGCGCCACTGCCTCCACCGCTTTTCCTGTCGAAAAGCATCAATTCAAGTCTTTGATCCAAATACATAGCATAGGTTCTTATAAACGCGGAGTGATCCCATGAGCTCGAGTGAGCCTCATCTCTAAAATCCGACATATTCAACAACCTCGTACCTCTCCTCGTAGCATACAAGATCTCTTGTTGAAACACCGGATCTCCCTCATTCAACAGCCTATGAACAAGCACCAGTGCTTTGAGCGCCACGATCCAGTTACGAGTCTTCCCCAGCCGTTTGGACACTGCCGTCACACACGCGTGAACGTACCCGCGCGAGTACGAGGTCAAATTCAGGATCTCCCGTATGTACTTCTCGCCGGCAGGGTCGTCGTGGTGGCTCGTCGCTTTCACAATCGCCACCTCAAGGTCCGGCGCCATGTTGCTAGCCACCTTCGCTAGTCCTATGCTGGTTTGGTCCTTAACGGCCCCGATCGCTTTTTGAATCGTGCTCGGCATCTCGACCGTCTGATTTCAAACCAAAATCTCCTCCTTTTGTTTTTGTTTGGAAATTTTGTAACGGTAATTTCACTTTAAATTTTAAATGTTCCAACTCCAAAGTAGAAATCTAACAAAGTTTAATTAACTAACTCTAATTAAGATAAATTGAACCATTAATGAACTCCAACTATAAACGAGGACAAAGCTTTCAAAAGAAAAACAGAGAGGAAGAATTGCTGTTTTAGATTACCTTCTAGACTTACAGCGTTCGGCGGCGGCGAAAGACGCGGTCAATCGCAGCGGCGCCGGTTGATTCTTTCTCTTCGTGTAAGATAGAGAGTGGAGGAAAGGACGGAGGATGTGGAGGAGAAATAAAGAGCTAGATTCAAATAATGGATTGGGTTACGAAGACGTGGAGATATCAAGGCCGTTGGATTAGGTTGGATGTAAGAGATCTGGTGAGAAGTAGCTGTTTTTAGCGGAGGTGTCGGAGGGGCGTGTGATTATTGTCCGAAAATATGAATAACGAAGTAACGTCTCTCATGTGTGCTGGAGTAAAAAAGGAGAGATACAGATGGGGTTTTGATTAGATGCTTTGCGACTATTATTAACTTTTGCAATCACCGACATAGTTGCAAAATGAAATTTACGTACTTTCTTTAATAATTTTTTATACCCATTTGTGTTAGGACCGTAGCAAGTTAGGAAGACGATGGCCTAATTTTTCATTGGGGAAATAAAGTTATTGGTGATCAAATATTTTGTCGATTGTTTTATTTCATCAAAATCAGAATGAATAAAATGATATATTTTGTTATAGATATTTTCATCACATTGAAGATATTTTTCTTACACAGCTTCATAATAATTGTTAAATGATAAGTAATGATATATTACAAGGGATCATTGCGTATAAATATTTTCAAGAACGATAAAAAAAAATTGATTGTTCAAGAGTACTAAATTACATTCTACTAACACTCTTTTAGTTCTCGATCTTCAAGTTTCTTTCACCGTTATTTTTCATAATTTCTGAATCTTTATTTTAACGGGTCAATTGACATCCACATCAATAACTTCTCTTTCCAAATTTCTCTTTTTTATTATCGTATTAACAGTTTGATAATTTTTATGTAATTTCATGTTGATATAAATTTAGTGACCCTTTGTAATCTTAGTAAGTTTAATACAATTTTGATAAGTTTGGAAATAATTTTATTAATTTTGGAAAGGTTTCGACGATCTTGGATATGATTTTTATAATACCCAACATAATTTTAATAACCTTTGAAAATAATTTAGTGACTTTTAAGAATAATTTAAAATATATAATTTAATAATTTTGTATATGATTTTGATAAACAAAAAAACATAAATATATTTCAGACAATTTATGTCATCCATGTGAAGAGCAAATATAGTAAGACTAACAGTATTTAAAAAAAGTAATTTTAAAAATAAATAGAAAGTTTCCAAAAACATATATCCATAGCCAGCTTAATTAAATTATTATTATTTTCAAAACCAAGTGGTAAACTTTTTTTCCACTTATATTTTATTGTATTATCAAATTGGGATTTGCATTAAAAAAGTTTGACACGTAGACTATTTTTAGTTAATGTAGAGAGTGATATTATATTCCACAGTTTAGCTGCCCCACATTCGTTGAATCTAAACCCTAAAATTGTTGAGTTATCCAAATTTTACAGCTACTAATAATCAACTAGTCAACTTTTTCATTTTTCTTTCCCTTTTTGGTGAAATCTCACGGATTGATTCGGACTTAAAGTCTTCCGAATAAAAATATGATAAAATAATGTAAATTTAATGTGTTTTACTTCGATGGGATCAAGTTTTTTTAATTTGAACGATTGGATGAAATGAGTAATTTATTAAAAAATTTAAGGTTCCTTCTTAATTTTATATATTTTTATTGTGTATAAGACTTTACAACCTTTAAAGTTAAATTATTATTTTTATATACTTTTAATTAGATCTTTTATAACAATTTATGATATGTATTTTATTTAATTTTGTAAATCCATCGCCTACCCTGTTACGATATAAATATACATAAATGGTGATACTTATTGGAACCAAATTTTGAGGTAAAAGAGAGTGTCATTGAAATGCTTTCTTGATCAGTCGGGAATTCTAGAGAAATCGATGGCACTGTTATATAATATACGAGAATAAAACTTTGTAACAAAGAAAGTAGATGCTTAACTTACCCATTACATAGTGCTCATATTAAAATATATATTTTTTAATGACACACAATGGCTAAACAATTCAACAAAATCATTTCTTAATGTGATGGTTAGTTAGGATTTAAAAATTATTTTCTTTGTTAATTAAGTCTTAATTCGATTGATATCAGCATTATTATTATTACAAAAAGACGTGAATTTCAATGTATTAAAATGTATTATTTTTTTATTTAAAAATTAAAAAAGAATTATAAATAATTATAACTTTTATCGAATATAAATACTAAATTAAACAATAATAATAAAAACACACATGTACGATCAATTCAAATTGTGAGCAAAAGCTTGTTTGTGTGAGGGCTTAGAGGAAAACAAGAAGCATGTTATGCAATAAAATTAAAGAAAAAAAATATAGAAAGTGGAGGACAGAAGTTTCCAGTTAATGCTCTTTAAAAAGTATAAGGGATTTAAAGGGAAAACACTAATTTTAAAGTGAAATGACTTGACGATGGAGGAGGGTGAAATATTACACTGATAATGGGTTGGGTTAATTTTTATTAAATTAATTTTATATAATTTTTGTTTTTATTTTTATTTTTGAAATCAAAATATCTATAATGGGCGTAGATATTATTCATAGGGATAAATAATTAATCATAAAAATAAAAATAAAAAAATCTTCCCTACTATGAATCCAAATATCTGTAATATATATAACTCCCTTGTATAATCAAAGGAAAAAAAAAAAAAACTACTCCCAACCCTTATAAACATTTGAAGTATTAACAACAACATTACACGATATATTTTAACTATGAATTTAATCTAAGTAAAAATGTCTAATACCATTTTGGAGAATTACCATGTATTTTTTTATAATTAATTTAACTTAGGTGATAGTTAAATATAATCTCAATTTTCTTTAAATTCTGAATGCTCCAACCATAGGATGTGACTTTATAGGATCCTACAACATTGATAGTAACGTTAAAAAACAATTCTAATTTTATAAATAGTGAATGACATCTAGTAATGCATCATTGCTACCTAAGTTGCAATAAGTCGTGGTTTGACATAACTTTCTCGGATAATATTATCATGTAGTATATTCCTTTATCATTGATCTCTAGATTGAATACAAGTCATGAAACAACCACACTTGTATAGTCCATTCGATTGTTTCTTGATTCCCGAGTAGACTAAGATAAGCAAATGTATATGATATCTCATATTAACTCTTTTGAGTATGATCATGTATTTTTAGTCGCATTCAATCAAGAGGATTAAGATATTATTTTTATTATGTAGGAGAGACAAATCTTATCTTAGTCATATCCCCCTACATTTATACTCATTCATCGACTCATACGCAAATAAAAGATAATCAACTAAGTCGCTCTTCTCTATAAAACCATTTTGATTGTTATGAATGACGATAGGAAGACATTCCTTCATTCTCTCTACAATGATCTTTGTAACACATTTATGAACTATAGAACAAGAAGAAATTGGTCTATTAGTCGTCTTTTGAGAGGGAGTAGGCTCTTTGGGAACCAAGGTGTTCCCAAGGTAAGAATAGCTACATTAAAAACTGGCTGAGCAATTGAAGATTTGAGTTTTTTTTTTTGTTTAAGTCAATTAAATTCGAGCCATTTTAAATCATATCATTTTACTTAAGTTTTGAAGTCAAATAATTTTAACCCTATAGGCACTTTTATCAGAAAAGACATGTTGGCTGGTCCATTATTGGACAAAACAAAGATGGTCCTACTTTTATTCACCAACATCCGGACACCAAGAAAGAAACAAAAACAATGAAAAACAGTAATAATGCGAATGCCACTAGAAACCCCAACTTTTATTCATAAAATTACACAATAGTGGGGCTAAGGAAGCCAAAGATAGCGATTACATAATTTAATATATGATCCCACCTTGGGATACCCACATCAAGCAAAATGCCTTTACATTATAGTTTTCAACCGTCCATATATGTATACGAGCATGGTGCATTTATTTATACAATGGAACTATTTTAACGGTTTTTTTGGTGAGTCTGTGAAAATTCTCATATGACCCTGTGGATTCTTCTTCCACCATAAGTAGACTACGTAAGACAGTATCACAACGCCCGCAACAGCTCCGATTACTATTCCGGCTATTCGACCAACACGTTTGTGGCTCGAAGAGGCATCGGCAGCTCCAGATACTGCAAAAAAATTTTATTAGTGTGCAGCTAAATTGAATGATTATGAAGGGGGAAACAAAAGAATTAACCTTGAGATGCATGGATTGCTGATACTAAGGGACCATATGTGCTTTGATATGGAATACAGCAAGTGCCTTTTCCTGCCCAGAAGAAGTGAATTTCCATGATTGTGTTGGTCACATTTGCCTCAAATGTTTTTACCAAGGCTTTTTTGGATCCACCAGCCTCTTTTTGGATATTGAAATCTTCAAGAACTTTCTCACCCTGAAAACAAATTTATCAAGTAATCAAGAATCTGCAACTTGAAATGGAGCTTTCTTCCTTTTTTAGTTTTTGCCAACATACCTGAATGAAAACATCAAATAAGCGTCTCCCGAGACCTTTCCAGGACAAAGAGTCCTCCATTTCTATCTCTGCGAAATGAAGCTCAACACTGTATTTTCCATTCTTTAGATCAAGGCCATAGTACCTCAAGGAACTAGGTGAGATCCTCGAGGTCTTATACAGCTCTGATTCTAAAGTTTCTGTTATCTGAGAATCTGTCATTGCTACATATGTATTTCCCTTTGGGTTCGAAATGAAATTTCCGGCATTACTTACTGCCCATTGTTCGTCCGTGCTTGTATACAATGCGGCAGCTCCGAGAGCTCCGGAGTCGTCATCAAATTCAATTCCAGATGCAGACTTTTGAGCAGTGCCCCCACACTTGATAGAAAATGAAGCTGCACATATTGGTCGATTCTCATTATTCAATGCTGAAGAATGATAAAAGAACATAAAGGAGAACATGGAAGGCTACACTCACTGGATGAGCCCTTGTTTTGGCACTTGGTTTTGCCTTGGATGCAGTTCAACATCCCAGAAACCTTACTGTATTCATCACCATTGACATATATTAGCCAAAGCTAGTTAAAATATCATAAGAAATCATTAAATGCAACTCCAAATTTGCATGGAATTATTTGCTTACTTGCCCTGTAATCCATTTGGATTGATAGAAGTTCCAACAACATTGCTGAATATGAGCAACAAGAGAACATCAGTGAGCATTTGGCTAGCACTAGGGGTATCCCATATGGTTGAAATGGAAAGATGAAACTTACATTGATTCCATCTTAGCGAATTGTGTCGGTAAATTTCCGGAAAGGGGATTGAATGAAACATCCCTGCAATGAAAAACAATCACTCAGTGACATGAGAATTAAGCTGAAGACCATGTGAAGCAACTTGAAAACCGTTGACATAACTCAAAACGACACTTACAGTGCAATGAGCTCTGGAGTTATCATGTCTTCAGGCAACTCCCCACTCAAGCTGTTGTTTCCAAGATACCTGCAATATATGTATAATCAGATGAATTGATGCTGCACCTGTATTGCTCATTATTCCCCCAAGTCACTTAAGGATCGAGTTATTCATGACATGAAGCTTTTAGATGACTTACAAGAACCGTAATGAAGAGAATCCCTGGAAAGAGGTAGGTATTTGGCCTGTCAAGTTGTTGAAACTAAGGTCCCTGAGGTCATGATTTTGCCCAGATAAATATGGATGTCATGTAATGACTGAACAATTAAATCACTTTCAGTGCATAGCTTAACTAAATAAGGCTTACAGGTATTTCAAGTTGGTGAATCTGCCAATACGTTCTGGAATTTGTCCCGACAATCGACAATTTCTCAAAGATCTGCATTTAACATTGCAAGTAACATTAATATATGACAGCAATTACAACAGCTGAAAAAACAGAAGGACTCTTACAGTGTGGACAAACTTGTCTGGCTATCCAAAAAATCAAGAGATGAAGCTTCCCCTCTTAGATCACCAATTCTCCTATAAATTACAAATATGAATCAAACATGCAATGAATCATATAGTTAAAATCACTACAAAAAAGGCAATCAAATAGGCCTTACAAATCTTCCAATTTCGTTAGAGCCAAATAGCTGCTCGGTATCGGACCTTCAAGAGATGTTCCTTGAAGTCGCCTGTCAATGAAAAGAAACTATAAAAAACTGTTGTCTACTGTAATTTCTGAAGATAGAATCATATAGTTAAAATGAAAGCCAAATTCATACATGTCTATGAATTCTGTGAAGGTACCAAAATATTCAGGCAATTTCCCAGTTAAACGATTATCAGAAGCCCAGCTGACATGTCAACATAAAAACTAAGCTTTCCAACAAGTTCCTTCTGTATTTGTACTATAAGGAAGATATATTTTAAAGACTGCTTTCAATAATCAATAGATAAGTACAGAATCTGAAGGGATTTCAAATTTGCAAACTCTTCAGGTATTGCTCCACTCACTCCACTGCTATCAATATACCTAAAGGCAAATCGAAACATGATAAGTTAATGATAGCTCTTAAAATTCGGGGTACATTTTAAGTTGTTATATCAATGCTTAATTCAGTTTTCACTTATGTGCAAGTGAGATTCAGACCCGAATCCGAGTAACATAGACATAGCATGCACAAGCACTCAATAGATATTGTCAAACAGATCAAATTTTAGGCTACTTACAGCTGTTGCAATGATGTCAAATTTCCAAGCTCTTTGGGTAATGGTCCAAAGAAGTTGTTTGAGCTAAAACTCCTGTAACAATGAACTTGGTTAAATTGGTCAATTTTAAAACAAACCAAAAATATGAAAAACAATCAAGAAATTGCAGATAGATATGAACTTAACAGGGAATGCAATTGGGTTAAATTGCCAAGCTCTGTGGGCACTGCACCTGTTAGATTGTTTACGCCTAAACTTCTGTTGAATTGTTCAAACAAAAGGATGTAAGTGATCAATCAAGTTCCTTTACACATAACACAGATTTGGATCATAAAAATGCATTAGTCCATCCTATCCATGAGCTCATCAGTAAACTTCAAATTAGCAAGTTGTGACAGTTACAGGTATTGCATCTTCGATAGTTGTCCGATTTCAGCCGGAATGGAACCATTTAACACGTTCTGACCGAGGTTCCTGTGTCAAATTTAAGATATCAGATTAATGAATTTCAAACAAAGGCTAAAAAAAGGGGACCAAAGTTCAAAAATGTTTAGTCTCATACAAGTCCATCAGCTCCTTAAGCTCAAACAATTCTTTGGGTATCTCACCCTTGATATCCAAAGCATAAATCTTCCTGCAAATGTTTAAAACCAGTTCAGGTTAATAAAACTAACAGAAGTGAAATGGTGAATAAAAAAATTATCCATGGTGGTGCTGACAAATGAGTGATGTGACAAATATTGCTGGAGCAGTCACAAGCAACACGAGGATTTGAATCCTCAGAGGTCCATGATGCATTTTGGTTGCAAGGGTCAATGGTAAGATTTATCTTACTTCCCAAGTTCCAGTAATTTATGATCGTTCTAAGGGCAGCCACTGAGAAAGATAAAAGCATATAAGAAGATTCAGATTCTTCCATAAACATTGGCAAACTACAAACACTGACGTGCAAGTTAGAATGGCAAGTACCAGTTGAAATATAATCATAACATCTATAAAAAGTAATGGTTTTTGCTTATAGACCTTCATTTGGATCAGTGTTTTGTTGTGCAGAAACAAGCTGAAACAAACCAAGGATCAGCAAACTAAAGCTAAGGAACCCCATAATATAATAGCTATAGAAAACATGAAAGAACTATGGTGTATATATATACACTCACTATTTTAAAGTGGGGTTGTCCCACGTCAAAGCTTTGGGTTTTTTTCTCTGTGTGCCTCGGATTTTCTATAATCTGATATTTAACTTCAACTCATATCAGATTGGTTTTCAAAAATTAATAAAGAAGGGTAAGGCCGGCCATACAATATTTACAAGTGAAAGGAGGAGAAAAGGATGGATAACTAAGATTCATAAAATTGTGTAGGAACAAGGACAAAGAAGATTAGGCAGAGCCATGAGTTGAGGAGGCTTTTCTTGACTGCCTTGATTAAACAGTATTATTGTATTATAGGAAGACGAAGACCATAACAGAGTCAATCGAAAAATCTTGTTGATATTTTTCCATGGAAAAAAGCTAATGCTCGTATTTTACTGCTTGTTTTATGTTCTTTGACGCTAACATAATAACTAACCTTTTCTTTATCACTTTCGACTTAGACTTTGGGTTGGTTGTATAAGTTTGAGGCATGCGTTTGAATTTAAATGTAGCAGTGAGATCAACATTAAAATGAATATCAAATTAAAATACACGTTTATAATAAATTATTAAAAATATTTTTCATCCAAAAAAATCTTAAAAATAATGGTAACAATGAAATTAATTACTGTAAGGATGAAATTAACGATAAAATATTTGTTTGGATTTAAACATAACGCAAGTCTAGGGATAATGATAAGTTAATAAAAAAATTGTATTGGTGAAATTAAAAAAAAAAAATAGTGAAACATGTATTTGGATTCAAACATCTCTGTAACAATAAATTTAAAGATACTGATAAATTAATGAAAAATGAAAAATTATCATTAAGTACATTAAATTAAAATTGTATAAAATTAAAATTCAAATCCTACGAGTGAATGTTTGAGCATTGTACAAAATTAAAATTTAAAAATCTTAAGAGTTAATGTTCGACCATTGTGTACATTAATTTAATTTTAATGTTTTAGCCATTATACACAAGGTTATCAAATAATCTTGGAGTTTGAGTATTCTTCTTCTAGTGCAAAAGCTTGATTTGAGATGTGACAAAGCTTTGCATTGAATTTATTCAAGGTTTTCTTGTCTTGCATCCTAGTTAACATCTGAAATTTGGACTGTTTCATTATATTGATTCATCATAGGTAGTTCCAAAGATAGTCCAAGTTTTTTTTTTATAGTATTGTATTTAAAGATTCGCTTGAATTATTGAGAATCAATACAGTAGAAAATTGTATTAAGATCCTTGGAGTTTGTATTTTTCAATTTTTTTTTTTTTACTAAAGTTTAGGGTCGGAGTTTTTACACTAGATACATCAATTGTTGGAAGTTTCCGGCTAGTTAGATTTGAGTGCAAAGCTTTTTCATCCATAGACTTTTTTAAAAACTCTCATCTTGACTTTTCCATAGGCATGGTTTGCAGATCAACGACGTGATGTGGCTTGCTTTTACACCAACTAAATGTTCATTGGTTTTCCCTGTCATATATTGATTCGGTTACAATTGTACGAAGTTACTACTAGATAAAAAAAAAAGATATCAAAAGTTGTTTGGACAATTTGAAATATTTTTACATTTATAAGATCATTTCGAGAGAGTAGTCCACTATAAAATCAAGAAGTGTAAGCTGAAATTTAAGTTCAACTCAATCACCAAATTACAACCTCAATCCTGTACTTTAATCTAAATCACTCCTTCACTAAATCTTCCCCTGAAAGCTTAGTTGTAAGTTGATGATTAATATAGTTTACTTAGACAAATATACACTTAAAACAATCCGGTAATGACCAAATATAAGTGCTGTCTTCTCAAGTACATGAAACCTAGAAAAACTGTCCCATAAATAAGTACACTATGGCTTGTTGAAAGAAAATCATTGTAAATCTCCAATTCCACAAAAATTGTAGTGTTGCAGGGTGAATTATTAAGCTAATATGGACTCTACCACAATGACTTTAATTTCTTTTCTTTTGGTTAAATAACTTTAGGTTTATGATCGTCGATAGTTGAAGCTGATATTAGCGAATGGATTTTGAGTAATATTGGCAGCTCACAGCGGTTTTCGACCATTTCGGATTGGGATCTATTATTCGGGTTTATATGTTGGGGACTTTGGAGCCACCAGCAATGTTCTCTTCTCCTTCCAGCAATGAATAGAAACGGGTCTGCTGTTGGAAACAACAGCAGAATTCCAACGTGGGTCTGCTGGTCCCCTCCTCCTGTTGGCTGGCTTTGAGCCGATCGGACAGTATGGCGGCTGCTGGAGCCTGGAGGTGTTCTTCAAGACGAGAATGGGCGCTGGATTGATGGGTTTGTCAAACGTATTGGCATATGCTCTGCGATGGAAGTGGAATTCTGGGGTGTTTTTGAAGGTATCAAAGAGCTTGGACGTTGAATATTAGAGAGCTGATTTGAGAAACTGAACATCTATGGGTGGCCAATATGTTGGGCAAAGTGATTGTTTATATGTTGTGTTGATTACGATTATCACTATAACATAGAGTTTATTTTTCATATTTGAGAATTGGTAATTTTTGAAACAAAATTTTAGACTATGATTGATTCTAATATTATGGATTTATTTAAATCCATCAATAAAAGATAATCTAATTAGAGAAACTCATCTGGAGGATTTGGTTGGATATTACAAATCAAATCTTTTAGATTTAAAATGTCGAACCGAAATAAACTTTATAGATTTATCTCCAACAATCTAATTCTACATTGTTTTTTATTGTTATACTATATTTATGCAATTTTAACCACTTAGAATAAGAGATTGGATTGCAATTAATTTCTAATATATTGAGAGTACTTATTTGCTTATTAAAGAACATTTTTGTTAGAGCGTATTTGAGTGAGTTAAACTTTGATTATTGCCTAAATTCTTAGAGAGACAATTTAGAGATGAAAGATCTAAGTTTTAGATACAGAAAATGAGATTATTATATCAGGATGTGATAGAAATGAGTTACTTATTGTTTTGGAATTTAAAATAGTGTATTAATCTCGTTGAGCTAGACTTTATATAGATGGACTAGATCACTTAAAAAGGCCCCGGATTTGCATTTGGGCCCAATTAATTGTTTCTAAAAGTTGATAAGATCAGAGGAAAGACATGGAATATTCAAATGAATGGGCCGAATTGGTAACTAGGTTCCTGTTCGAGTTCCTGACTCAGTGACTTAGCCATCTTACTTGTCGTTGCCGTGCTACGAAGGTTGTCTCTCGTCACTCTTAACTACCATCGCTTGAAGTCGTCGTCTTCCAAAACTCACAAAAAAAGAAGTTAAAAAAAAAAGGAGAACGAAAGAGCAAAGAAATGTCGATAATGGCGACGAATTCCTTCAAGAACCCGATTCTTCCGGTTTCGGATCCGCCGATAGACAAAGAAGAAGAAAAAGAAAGGATTCTCAAAAGAGGAGATGACAGGATTTTCAAAGGATCCGCCATGACCAAAAGAGGAGCCTACGCCGCCATCTGTTACATGTCTTGCGCTGGTTCGTTCTATTTTCCCTCTTCTTTGTTTCATTTTATAATTTTCAGTTCTCTGATCGCATTTTTTAATGGTTAAATTGTTTTTTTTTTGTTTTGTTGCAGTGCTTTTGATACTCTTCAATAAAGCA
>CM076904.1:35060248-35075790 GCA_039519145.1 Kokia cookei | reverse complement strand
TCATCTTGTAATTGCTTCAAACGCAAGGAAGACCTAGTTCTTTCACCTTTCTCCTATTCTAAAAGCATACATAGTTTCAATTGAACAGTTTAGCGTGCAATGGATACTAAGATGCTAATTTGAGGGTAAAATATGGAATGCCCATATTGTAATCTGTGGTGCTTTATTAACTGCTGATATCTCTAACAGCATAAAGCTAACAATCCAGGGACAAGGCGAGGCTTTCAAGGCAGCTTCTCCTAGTTTACCTCTGAGCAAGTGATGGATCGTAGGGTGCTCCCCAAACTGAGCTAGGGACAGTTTGACTACCGGTTGCAGCAATAGCAGCTGGAACATTGGTACTACCATAAGGGATTAGGCCCTCTACTGGCCCAAGACCCGTCTGCATTTCCGACTGTCAGCATCAAAATAGGTGGTGCCACCTTGAAAAGGTGGTGCATATGAAGGATCAGGATTCATGTAGCCACCAGCATATGGTACCATTCCTATTTGTGTTAAAGAACACAACATCAGTGCAAGTGTTAGCAGAGGGAAAAGGTGGGAGAAAAAGAAAAGAAGTAACCAGATTGTGTGCCAAGTACCATTTATATAGGAAAAGAAAGTTACCATGCATTTTCTTCTCAGCACTCAAGACTTCAGCGCGTAGCTTTTCAACTTCTTTTGCCATCCGGATTAGATTCTTCTCCATAGCTTGCATTTGCTCCACCTGGCCTATGTTTGACTCTTTTTCATGCAGAAATGTAACGCTACATTTAAACAAATTCAAAAAATAATCAGAGCCTACTTCTTAGCAACTATATGGTGGTGGAAAGGACCACAAATGAAATATGAAACAAAGAGATCGTGAGGTAAGCAACATGATTATTTTGCTTGCTTGAACATTTGCATAACTTATGACTCTGGGCTCATAGAATAATTTTTTGATAATCAATATATATAAATCTGGTGCTATCCTGGCTTACTACAACCATTCCCATCTATTGATTACTTAAAACAGCATGCCACATTAAAGCTGGAGCATGGGGCAATAATAACAAACGGCATATTCAACATGGCAATTTTATTAACAGTTACCAAGCAGTTTATAATTCAGATGAACAATAGAGCAAATAAATCATATTTAAAAGTTATGGAGCTCTTGCAAGAATTTGAATGACCAAATGCAGTTACCAAGTCCTGATGGTATTATTTCAGGACAAACACCATCATAGTAATAACAAAACATTTTACCACAACAACAGTGAATATTGCAGCAAAATATTTTCAATATGATAACTTACTGAAGGGTTCCAGACACCAAGCAACAAAATGATTGTTTAACTCACCGTAATCTGTGGTGCTCTTTCCTCAAATCTTCAAGTTCAGCATGCAACCTCGGCAGACACTTAACATATCAGAACGAGTTTTTACCAACTCCTGCGAGGCCTGTTAATTTGGGCAATTAACTCTTGTCTCACTTTGACTAAATTTTGTGCCTCAATGAGTGCCTGTTGCAACTCTTTTTTAACACTCTCACCAACCCGAATATCCGGTTCCATTTTTGCAATCTTTTCCTGCAGAACCCTGATCTGAATATCACTCTCATTCTGGATGCTTCTAATGTGCTCCTTGAGTTTCTGTGCTTCATGACGAGCAGCCACAACATCCTCCCTCAAGGTGACATGACTAGCTGTCAATCTGTGATTGTCTCTAGCAAGTTGCTCAATTTCTGCAGCCTGAGAAGCAATCTTGTTCTCTAAAAGCTCAGGTCGTAGAAGTGGCTCCAAAGCCCCACGAGCAGCAGGAGGACCTGAGCCAGCAAGTGAACCATGTCGTATCGCACTTGGAGCCTGGATGGAACGTCCCTCATATGCTGATCGGATTTTTCTAGAATCCATCTGTCTGAGAATCCACTCAGACTAGGTCACATGTAAATGGTAATCTAGATAGTGAACACCTTAGGTATGGATACCTAACTGCTCTTCTTTTCTTTGGTAAAGAGAGAAAAAGGGCAAGGGTCAGTCACAGGAATGAAGGCCACATATATGATAATGGAGTAAAGAGCATACCCTTCTACAACCACATTATAGGAACAAAATTTTGAAAGACCAAGTACCCCCAAACTACAACCAAATTGAATAAAGAGAAGCCCTGATACAGGTCACAGAAGGAAGAATGTCCTTCAAACTATACCCAATGGAAAAAAAGGAAAAAAAGAAAAAGAAAACTACAGCAAAATTGTATGATGTGCAGCGTAGAATCCTCTCTCAATTAGAAATTAATTGCCAAGAAACATACAAGCTTCCTTTTCTTTCTTTCTATTCGCTAACTTCTGTTGGATGGATTTAACTCTATAATACATCTAGCAACAACAATATAATTCAACTCCATTTATCAGATTAATTCAAATACAGGACAATAACTATTTAGTTGTTTAGAAAATAGCATGATTCATCATTAAAACAGAAATGAACTATGATTCTCACAGTGAGGAGTCATCTACATGCATCATTACCTTCGTCACCCGGACTCGGCAATTTGGGGTGCAGTATCCGTGTCGACACGATCCGACACGGATTCCGACAGAGATCCG
Organism: Kokia cookei; assembly: GCA_039519145.1. NCBI lineage: Eukaryota > Viridiplantae > Streptophyta > Magnoliopsida > Malvales > Malvaceae > Kokia > Kokia cookei. Next base: position 35,073,218 of record CM076904.1, on the reverse strand, counting down.
GCAAAAACCAGCGGACACGGCGGTGGGTGAGAACTGAGATGAGAAGAGAAGAGAAGAAAAAAACTGATTTGCAGAGACGAGAAAGGAGATGAACGATGGTAGGAGGAAGATGATAACAAGAAAGAGAAATGACTTTTCAAAAAAAATGAACAAAAACAATTAGGGTGTAATTTATAAATCAAAAACTAATTTAGGTGGTAAACCGTTAGGTTATGAATTTGTGGAAAGGGGGAAGGATAAATGGGCTGCTTAAGATCCCACGGATAACAATCTGTTTATTGCCCGTTTTACACTTTCACTTGATTACTAGTTTTAACTTTACAATTTCTTTTTATAACTAATTTGATTTTTTAATAAACTTTTAAATTAAATTTTATTAAATAATTATTATTTATTTAATTTTCCAAGATAATTGTTATACCATTATTCGAGGGCAAAGCTCCCATATATACCAAAAAAAAAATTGACCGGAATGTGCAATTTTCCCCAAAAACGCGTCCACGTCAGCGCGTTTTTTGGGGAAAAAGGCCTAAAGCGCGTCCCAGGGGGAGCGCTTTTGGCCACCTCAGCAAAAACGCGCCCACGTGGGCGCGCTTTTGCTGAGGTGGCCAAAAGCGCTCCCCCTGGGCGCCTTTAGCCACTTTTCCCCAAAAAACGCGCTGACGTGGGCGGCTTTTTGGGGTTCTTCCGTCCACTTGCAATGTGAAAAATGAATTGAGTTTTTGGCCAGTAGTCTCCGGCAAAATAATTTTGAGGAGACGTTTCTGAACAAACAGTGGCCGAAAACGCTCCCACGTGGACGCTCTTTTGCTACAGTGGTCTCCGGCAAAATTATTTTGAGGAGACGTTTCTGAACAAACAGTGGCCAAAAACGCTTCCAGCAGGGTGCACTGTGAGCAGGAGTACTGAAAAGCGCTCCCACGTGGACGCACTTTTGCTACAGTGCTATCCGGCAAAATTAGGCTATAAATCAGCCAAATTTCATTCTCAGTTGGCAGAAACCAAATTCAAGCAAAAGAAAAAAAAATTGAAAATGAGTGAACGTATTAATGCTGTTATTTACTACGATGGTGAAGTGCGTGACACCGAAAATGGTGTTGTTTTCTTATCGGAGAACACAGCGCGATTGAGTTTTAATCGGAACGTCGATTTGGTAGAACTTCGCAAAAGAATTAGGCGTAAAATATTCGGAACAACGCTAATGAAAGTTCAGTCTATTAAGTATAGATTTTGTGCTTCGGTTGATCCGGTGAGATATGACTCATTCGACATCAAAGGTCCTCGGAGCCTTGAGGCAATGGTGGAGACTCATCTTGCCAGTGGTTCACCCTATATCGAGGTATATGTAGAATTTTCATCTCCAAGTGATCTGGCTGCGACCTCAACATCTAGTATCGTTCGAGGGGAATACACGACCCCAAGTCGACACTCTGTAAGTGGGAGGCAAAACACAGAAGTGCCCGTGTGCGGTGGTAGTATGGAAAACATAACCCCTGCACGACACTCGGTTGGTGGATGGGACATGCATATCCGTCAGTCGACGTCCGATGACAGAAATACGTATTGGGGGACGTCATCAACTTCTAGTGGTTGGCAATCCACATACGATTGGGATCTTTACGAAAGATGTTTAAGGAGGGATGATGTACTCCCGACGACATCCACCAGCGAGGGGCCCTCGTTTGTTGCAGGTTATGGAGGGTCGGACGATGAATCCGATGTGGATCCACCTCGGGAGCCAGGGCCTGACGGTGCAGAAGTTGGATTATTTTCTGAACCGGAGCCCGTTCCAATTGTACCTGAAGACGTTGAGGGCGGTTCAGACGAAGAAGAAGAAGATCCGCTATTCAGGGCATACTCACCTCCAGCGCACATGCATAATGTCGATCTATCTCAAGATGATGCATTGGAGTTTCCTGAACTACCACACCGGACGCGTGACCGTACAAATTCTTTGTTGGATTCGGATCAATTAGAAGTTGGTAACCAGTTTTCCAACAAGAATACTTTTCTTGCTGCATTGAAACAATACAGCATCAGGAACGGGGTTAACTACACTATGGTTAAATCAAAGCTCGATAGGTACGAGGCGAAGTGTGCAGTGCAAGACGGCACATGTTCATGGAAAATCATGGCGTCGTTGAGGAAAAGGACAGGGCTGTGGGAGGTGAAAAAGTACAAAGGTCCGCATACATGTCTTACCGGTACAGTACCACTATGTGTTCAATGATTTCGAATAACACTAATATTATGTAATGTTGCATTATTTAACGTACTTCATTGACAGGTGTAACACAAGATCATCCGAGGATGGATTCAGACATGTTGGCTGATTTAATAATCCCGACGGTGAAGGCCGATCCCAAAACTACAGTGCCGGCCTTAATTGGCAATATTCGTAGCCAAATGGGGTACACGCCCTCTTACAGAAAGGCTTGGATAGCCAAGCAGAAGGCGTTGGAAAAATTGCACGGTCGGTGGGACGCTTCATATAATGAAGTGTGGCAGTGGTGTCAGGTGCTGGAGAGGTATGTCCCAGGCAGCACAACAGACCTTGAAACGGAACCGGCGTACTACAACGATCGTCTGCTCCGTGGATGCGCAGTGTTCAAGCGTCTGTTCTGGACATTTAAGCAATGCCGAGATGCTTTTACATACTGCAAGCCATTGGTACAAATTGACGGTACCTTCATGTATGGTAGATATACGCATCGGCTATTGCTAGCTGTGGCACAAGACGGCTGTGGGAGAATCCTTCCGATTGCGTTCGCAATAACACCAGGGGAGTCAGCTGATGACTGGGACTTCTTCCTATCTAGGTTAAGGAGGCATGTCTGCCCTCAACCTGACATATGCGTTATATCGGATCGGGGCCCTGGAATACTTGCGGCAATAGAACGCCAGGGAAGCATGTGGCATCGCACACACCATCGATATTGCCTGAGGCATGTTTCATCCAACTACTATGGGCAACATCGATCTAAAAGACAGAAACGGCAAGTGATCGATATGGGTATGAAATATCTATTAATATAATTTCTTTTGAAATATTCAATTTATTCGCAATTGAAGAGTGGTATGTAATATTCGCTATCAACGTATATTAGCAGGGTATGAGATCAATAAAGACCGTTTTCACGAGATGTTGGCCAGTTTGCGCTCAGATAACGCCGAAGGCGCAGAGCTACCTGTGCAATATTCCTTTCGAACAGTGGACACAAGCATATGACGGTGGCCTACGATATGGGCATATGACCACAAACCTTGCCGAATGCATAAATTCTGTTCTAAAAGGAACCCGTCATCTGCCGATTACAGCAGTTGTGCGGGAGACATATTTTCGTTTAGCGGCACTATTTCCGAAGAGAGCAGCGAGTTATCGAGGGCAAATGCAAGGAGGCCATGTATGGAGCCCGAAGGTCTTGCAAGAAATTAATCGTGGGAAGGCACGGGCGAACACCATGCACACAGTGTGTCACGATCGCGACAGCCTATGGTTTCGTGTCACGGAGTTTGACAGACCGAACCAAGGTATTGTTGGCGGGCCATTATCGTGTACACTTGACAAATAGGACATGCGACTGTGGGATATTTGATGCACTTCGTTACCCATGTGCTCATGTACTTGCGGCTTGTCAGAATCTCCGTCTTGATCCCATGAGCTATGTCGACGAAGTGTACAAATTAGAAAACATGTACAACGTGTGGAGACACGTATTCCCACCAGTCCCAGATGAACGTAAGTGGCCATCGGTATCGCTTGCACCGTATAAGCTGTTGCCGGATAGAGAATTGAGGCGCAAACCAAAAGGTCGACCTTCCTCGACTAGAATACGCAACAATATGGATATCCGAGAACCGACCAACCAAAGTAGGCGGTGCGGATGGTGTAGGAACCCGGGCCATACATCTCGCTCGTGTCCAAATCGGAATAGTTGACCGTGTTCTTAGCTTGTTTGTCTCTTGCTGGCTATGTAATTTCTGTTTTTTTGGAGGAAAACGGTGAACTTTTGTACAATAACTCAAATTTTATTAAATATAAAAAAAATTTAAATTACAAAAAATAAAAATTAAACCATTTCTATTTTATTAAAGATATTAAAACTAAATTAAAAAAATTTAAATTACAAAAGAAATAAAATTAAACTCAAATTTTATTAAATATAAAAAGAATTAAATTGCAAAAACTAAAAATTAAAAAATTTCTATTTTATTAAAGATATTAAAATTAAATTTAAAAAATAAATTAGAAAATAAATAAAATTAAACTTAAATTTTATTTAATATATTAGAACTAAATTACAAAAAATAAAAATTAAAACAATTTCTATTTTATGAAAGATATTAATATTAAATTAAAAAAATTAAATTACAAAAAATAAAAATTAAACAATTTTTATTTTATTAAAGATATTAAAATTAAATTAAAAAAATTAAATTACAAAAAAAAAAATAAACTCAAATTTTATTAATATAAAAAAAATTAAATTACAAAAAAATAAAACATTTTTATTTTATCAAATATAAAAAAATTAAATTACAAATAAAAATAAAAAACTAAATTAATGTTTTGATGCCGGTGGGAACCAGTGCCACAGGGGGGCGGTCGGCGGTTACGCGCTGGATTCCTCCTTCTTCTAGCTTCCGGCGGGGGTCGTGGAACCTCAGGCGGGGATTCGGGTTCCTCCGGCAGTGGGTCTGGTTCTGGGTGTTGCGATGATGACCCACCTTGATAAAATAATGACCCCGGAGGTGTTTGCATAAACCACGGCGGGGGTGACTGCATCCCGTACGGTGAAGGAGCCTGGTAGAAAGATACTGCTCCCCGACGGCGCCTCCTCTAATCCCACACCCGACGTCGGTCTCACGATCGGCTGGCTAACGGGAGTTGTCGGGAACGGACTCGAACCCGGCCATGCATTCCAACCTGGGGTGGGACTAGGAAAAGGAAACATATATGGGTTAGGAGGATACATATAAGGGGCAGGGTACGCACCTGGCATAAACTGTGGATGCTGTGATGTCGGTGTTGTCAGCTGAACTGATGGGCCCGGTGACTGTGTAGGCGCTGTTGATGGGCCCGGTGACTGTGTAGGCGCTGTTGATGGGCCCGGTGACTGTGTAGGCGCTGTTGATGGCCCCGTCTCATCACCCATTCTCCTTGGATGTAAAGGGGCCCGACGTTCCCTTCGCTCGCGAATTTGCCGTCGCCTCTCTTCATCCGACAACAGATACGGCTTGCCATGGATTCTAAACCATGGCATGTACTCCGGCACGCACGCTAACTCAGGAACTATGATCGGTTCCCGGTTAGGTAAAAAGTCATACCGGTTCTCCCACGTCTCGATATGTTCTGACCAAAATCTTGGCCAATCCGTGTGCTGCTGCCGTAAGTCCACTTTGTGCTCATCATCGAGCACCTCAGGAGGCACGGGAATCGGTTGCCGGCATCCAAATTGCCGCAGAACCCGATCTGACTGGTGCATCTCCACGGTTGAGTAGGTGATTAGCGGGACCTTAACGTGCCAACTGTTCGGATTTTGGAAGAACTCCTCCGGAATTACTGCCCGAATTTCGGGATCCTCGTACGGTGTCCATTGAAACTATATTAACATTACCAAAATATTAGTTATATACATAATACTAGACACTACATACGAAATACTAAATTATAATAACGAAATTCGACACTTACTTGTGATTCCGACCGTTGGTCCAATAGGAGCCGTATATCCTCAAGCGAGTTAGGTATTCCAACATGACTCGCTCTCGGATGGTTCCACCTAATTAAATAAACTTTTAGCATGCAATTATACTATAAATCTACGACATAATTGTAAAATATAATATTAAATTTACCTCGTTATCAGTGGGAATGAATATGGCTGGTCGAGTCGAGGACGTAAAAATGGAAATCGAAACCATGCCCATGACTGCAGTAGTGATAGGCAACCTCCGATTTTTGCTTTACTCGGCAGCGTCGCCCTCGCACATCTCCCGGTATAACCTCGATAGCACGGCAGACCCCCAACTCAATTCACCGGCTGCTCTGAAATCAACAAGTTTCAGGAGCCATCTCAGGTGGACGAGGTTTCTAGAGAGGTCCGGCATCAGATAGCCTCCAATTATCTGAAGTATGTATGCCCGCGCATACCGTATTCTTTCTTCTTCAGTCGAACCTTCATTCGGCTGCGGGAATGCGTCTCGTAACCAAGCCATATCGATCCGAGCTCCTTGAATTTTATCCGGAATGGCACCCAGAAGCTCGTAGCATACGGCCATCCAATCGAGAGATGTTACGGACCCGGTGACTACCGACCCGTCCACCGGTAATCCCAACTGTAACTGCACATCTTCTAAGGTGATGGTACACTCTCCGCATGGCAGATGGAAAGTGTGCGTCTCGGGTCTCCACCTCTCTATCAACGCGCTGATCAAAGGCGGCTCCAACTTGAACCCCCGGCCTATCGTGGCCACGTGCCAAAAACCCGCTTCCCGCAGGTAATTCTCGATCAATGGCGATGGGGGACCAGGCATGTTGCGAATATAACATTGCAACACCCGATCTACAGACTGTTTAAAAAATTATAAAATTAAAAATTAATTAAAATTGCATAATTAAAAAATTTTAATAATATTGAAAAATTAACATTCAAACTTACCATTTTCATTTGCTCGACGGCAATGTGCTTGTTGTCTAGGCGACGTAATTCCCCGGCCATTGTACTCCGATAAATAATTTTAAAATTTTCCAAAAAATATATATTTTAAAAAAATTATAAAGGGCTTTTTTGTAAATAGTAAAGGACTATTTTGAAATTTAAGCGTAAATTTCAAGGACTTTGAGAGAAAATTGAGAGAAAATTGAGAGAAAATTGAGAAAGGATTGAAGTGTGAAAAAAATGAAGGGTTGGGGGTTTTTTTTTTTTTTTTTTTTTACCCTTGGGGCCCAACGGTCAAAAAAAAATTTGACCGTTGCGGCCTAAAGCGCGTCCCCGGGGGAGCGCTTTTGGCCACGTCAGCAAAAGCGCGCCCACGTGGGCGCGTTTTTGCTGACGTGGCCAAAAGCGCTCCCCCGGGGCGCGCTTTAGCCATTTTTCCCCAAAAAACGCGCTGACGTGGACGCGTTTTTGGGGAAAATGGCACTTTCCGGTCATTAATTTTCTAAACCTATACTTTCCGGTAATTTTTGTTTTTTTTTGGTATATGTGGAGCTTTGCCCTTTATAATCTACCTTTTAAATAAAATGTCTCAAAACTTTTTTTTTTTTAATTTCTCATATTTCCATATCCATTCTTCTAAACTTATATATCAATATCTGTACCCAGAACTTCATGCACCTTTGGATTTCAATCTCTCTCTATCTACTTTATTTTTAAAAAAAAAATTATTTTTTGCGAAAATTTAAAAAAAATATTTTTCCTTTCAAAATAAATTAAACCAAAAATATTTTTAAATAAAACAATTAACCTTTTCTGGTTTCTATGTCGTGGATATTTTGGATAGAAGGAATGATGAATTTAGATTTTGGGAAAAAATTGGATAAAGCTTTTTGTTTTGTTTAGGATTTAATGTGTTGTGATTCATGGGCTTATGGACCTGTGTATATATATATTTATGAATTTATATTATTTTGTTTGTGTATTATATAATGGTATTTATATGGTGAAGGGAATGTATGTCTAAATATGCAATTACTGCATCTTTCTTCTTTCTTTTCTGCAACTTTATTCCAAATATATGATTTCTTGAACTGATTTCTGCAAAGTATTCCAAATGAAATATGATTGTGTAAAAAAAATTCTGTAAGAACCCAATTTAGCCCGGGCCCATATTATTCAAAAACAAAAAATAAACAAAAAACAAAATACCAAGTGTCCATTAAATACAGTCCATTTATATTTACAGGCCCAAATATTACCTCAAACTCGTTTCTACCCAAATAGCACAACCCTTTGACCCAATTACACCACTGCCCACTAACTCATTAACCAGACTAGCCCAAAGCCTAAATACACACAGACCCAATAACAGAGATAGCCCAAAAGGGCCCAACATCAAACCAAGTCAGAGACCTAGGGTTTTCTGAAAAACCCTAGGCGCCGTTCGCCCCTCGACCAACCTTCATCAGTGCCGAGATCTCCTCATCCACCTGCAAAAGGAAAGAAATGGCAGAAAAATCAGCAAAGCAGATTTTGTTTCTTTTTTTTAGCGTATCATTTCGGGTTTATAAACCCCAAAAACCTGTAAAAAAGAGGAGAAGAAAAAAGATACAAAAAACAGAGAGGGAAAATATACACAAAAAAATCAATAAGAGTCAGAAACCCAAATCAATAAAGGTTTATTTTTTTTTTTCATTCTTATTTCTTTTCGAATATTGTTGTTTTTTTGTTATCATATTCTTTTTTTTTTACTATATAAAATATATATTAAAATATGTAAAAGAAAAGGAAAATTTCACCTGTTTTGGGAACTCCAGCCACTGTGTGCTGTGGCCGGCGGCGACGTGTCGCGCCGGAGCTACGCCGGAATATCGTCGGAAATCGCCTGAAAGGGGGAGTATTTTTGAAGCTCTCGTTTTTTTTTCTGGAATGGCAAACTTATGATTTTTTTTTATTAAATTTTGACTTAAATAGGGTGATAAAACGGCACCGTTTCAGACCCTGGCCAAATATGCCAAAACGACGTCGTTTTAAGAAGCTGAGGATCCGCGCGTTGACCCGAAAACCCGGGGAGGATCCGCGCGTTTTTATAAAGGGTCTAATTGCCCTTTAGGCCCTCCGCATTTTTTTAATTTTAATTAAGTCTAATTCATTTTTTTATTTTTTTAAAATTTGGCCCAAAATTATTTTGGATTTCAATTTAGTCCTTCGGGCTGCTTAAAGGCTAAAATCAGAACGACGCCGTTTTGAAAAAAAGGCATAATTGCCATATTAGTCCCTGTAGTATGACGCGTGTTTTAATTTAATCCTTTTATTTATTTTTTTTATTTTTTAATCCTTGTTTCTTTATTTTTTTTTATATTTTATTTTATTTTAAATTATTTTAATATTATATTTAATTATTTTATTATATTAAAATATTATATTATTTTTATATATTAATATGTAATTTAATTAGTATATTATATATATTATCTTTATATATTTTAAATTATTATTATTTATTATTTTATTTGGTTTAATTATTTTTATTACATATTATTTTAGGATTTATATATTAGTTATTATATTATATAAATTTTGTATATTATATAGTATTATATTATATTATATATTATTTTAAAATTTTATTTTATATAAAATTTATTTATATTGTATAATATATTATTTATTTTTAAATATATAGTTTTTTTTTTAGATTATTATAAATATGTTTTTATTTTTAAAGTTATAAATTATTTATTTATTTTAAAATATATTTTATTTATTATTTTAATATATATATATATTGTTTTTTTTATTTTTTAATATTTATTTATTATTTGGTATATGTTATTGCATATTTATTTTGTAGTTTTTTTTTTTAATTTTTATATTTTTTATTTGTTTATACTTTTTTATTTATTTATAATTGCTTTAGTGTAGGTATTATTATTAGTTGTATTTTATATTATTATTGTTTATATTAATATGAAATGTTAGTATATTATAATTGCTTTTGATATTTGATAATGTATTAATGTGATATTTTCATAGGATTATTGTTTTAAAATAAAATACATTTTGCAAAATTACTATATTTTATCTAAAGGTTTTTAAAATAAGGCAATGTTTTGTATTTAGAAATTCGGGAAATAGTGCCCTAACGTGCTGGGTTTCGATTTTCCGTTTGGCTAAATAACTAAATATCCTTTTAATAAATTTTGTAAATCATGAGATGATTTTGGTTACGAGGGTTTTAAAATATCGTGTCCTAACGTGCTGGATGTGATGTTTATATTCTTTCGGAACAAAGAAAGTCTCAAATTTTAAATCAAATTGTTCAGGTTTTTTTTAGAAATCATATTTTTAAATTTTCAAACATTTGGACATGATTTTATCGATTAGGTACCAATTTTTGGGCGTTATGAGGGTGCTAACCCTTCCTCATACGTAACCGACTCCCGAACCCGTTTTCTTGTTTTTTTCGTGGACCAAAATCAAATGTTTTAAAATAAAACGTTTTACAAGGTGATCCAATCACACCTAAGTAAAAAGGGATTGGTGGCGACTCCATTTTTGTTTTTAAAGTCGATCCCGTTTTCTAAAACTTTAAAATGGTTTCGACAGCTTGGCGACTCCACTGGGGACCAATAAGAGAGTCAAGCCGTAAAATTGATTATTTCATGTCCTTTTGTCTGAATTTAAAATTCTGATTTTTAAAAATTTTGATCCTTTTATTGCATGTGGTTTTAATTTTTAATATATTTCTTTGCATTGCACTGCATGACCGTTGTGGTCACACCCTTAAGTGGGAGTGAGAAGCTATGCCTTCGTGAGGTTTTCACCTCCGCATGGGCTAGTGGATTGCTTCCGGGATACATCTGTACCTATGTCTTCGTGAGGTTTTCACTTCCGCATGGCCATAGGGAAATGTATTCCCCTGAACTGAACTCGGTCCATATGAGCCTATAATGGGTGAGGATCGAGGAATCTGCTGGTTCGGGTACCTCAACTTTAGAGCTAAACCACATGTAGTGAACCTAAGAGCTTACCCTAGGTAGAACTATGTCAAACCCTAGTGGTCACCCAGATAGGTGTTCTATTGTTATTTATTTCTCCTGTGCTAACGTGTTTTCTTTTGTTTTGTTTTGATTGCATTGCATTCACATCATAGAAAAGAGGTGTTGATTTCAAATTCGATTGCTAAATAGAAAAGTTTGTCATAAGAAAATGGATTTTTTGATAAAGTGGATTATAATACGGTCGTCCGAATATGGTCCAAGTAAAACGAGAGAAGACTGATAGTCCGTGAAGGAATACAAGACTTTATTGCCCAAGGATTCAAGCTGACAAAGACTATTCGAGAATCACCACGTCTCGGCTTTCTTGAAGAGGCTAACGAGCATTGTGAGGATAAGTGAGCAGTGAGTCGCGGCCCAAAGCAAAAAGGAGCTAGTGGAGGCATCTATTAGAAGTTTGCAAGATTTGACCTTTGCGAAGAAGGGGATTGATGTTTTTGCTTGGAATATGAGGGCAAGGCCGTATATGTAATCCGTTTTATGTAAAGAAATTTGTTTTCTAGAAAAGTTTTTCTAATGTAATTGAATTCAGAATCAACGCCTCTCTTTCTTTTGCATTCATGCATTTGCATTACATTGCATCATTTGCATTAGACTTTTACAAAAGGACCCTAATTAGGTAAAATTATTTCAGTTAACCTGGAAAACATGGAACAAAGGTTGGAGAGAATAGAGCAAATGCAAATACAGATGCAGGGGCAATTGACCAAGATTCAACAAGAAATGCGGGAACAAATGCTAGAATTCCAAAGGAATATGATTGGCCAGCTAACCCAGTTACTAGCCGGAGGACTTGAAAAAAGGAGTGGCCCAGTGGTCAACAGTGTGGATGATGATGAAGACATCGTTTATTCCCCAATAGGTGTCCCGACTCAACCAGACACGCATTCGCATGGGGTACCCGTCATTATTGGACCCCAATGTCAGACTGATACTTCGGCCCTATTGAACTTCCCGATGGGTTCAGGTTTTAACCCGGATGATGATCAAGCCAAACCGGTTGTTCTGGTAGAAACAAAAGAAAAAGGAGAATGGACTTCAAAGGCCCTGAAGAAGAAGGAAAAGAAAGCGAATAGTACCGATAGGTATAACAAGAGCCATTCAGAGCCGATTACAGTAAGCCAGCCAAGGACGGTAACTACCAGCCATCAGGTCTCCCCAAGGCAAGAACCCAATTCAAGACCGAACTCAGAAAAATCTCAATTCTCGCCCATGACGTATAGGGAGCTATATCAAAGTTTGTTTGATGCACATGTAGTATCTCCTTTTTATCTAAAACCTATACAACCTCCATACCCTAAATGGTATGACTCGAATGCTCAATGTGAATACCATGCGGGAATAACAGGACACTCGATCGAAAACTGCACCGCTTTTAAAAAGTTGATCGAAAGACTTGTCAAAATGGGTATTGTGAAATTCGATGATCCCTCTGGGGAGAAAATCTGTCACTCAATCATCTAGATAAAGGGGTAAAATGTATGAGATTCAAGAATGCATCGAGTTCAGGGCTTTAGTGCAAGACCTGATATTGGGAAATCTGAATATTAACAAGGTATCTGAAGAAAGAACTGGATTTTTCCAAGCTTGTCCTTACATACTTGGGAGTGTTTTGAATAATGGGACTGTGGAAGAGATCCCTGTATTTTTAGAGCTAATCTAGAGTAATATTCAAAACATGCTTGTTGCCTTAAGCCTAGAGGCAATAAGAACTCTTTTGTGAAATAGGCTTATGTCCAGAATTTTTATTTCAATAAAATGCATCTTTTTGAGCAAATATTCTTTTATTCTTTCCATTTCATACTGTATAAACAATTGTTTTTTTTTGTTTTGTTTTTTTTTGGACTTTCTTTCAAATATTCCTTTATTACCATACAAATAATCATTCTTTGAATCATTTATTCTTTGGAAATCTTCCTTCGAACCTACACTAGGTCCCCAGATATCAACGACATGAGCGACGTTGTTACTGATTCCCTTTTTGAATGAGATATGGGTCTAGGGGATCTCAGGACTTTGAAGATGACAGAGATTGTAACATATCTTCTGATTTGTTAAGAATGGTAGAACAAGATGAAAAACAGACCTTACTCTACAAAGGGTCATTGGATATTATGAGCCTAGAGAAAAGGGGTGAAGATCGAAGCCTAGCTCACCATAGAAATAAGGCGAGACATCATTGAGTTATTTTCAAGAATTCAAAGATGTTTTTGCACGATCATATCAGGACATGCCTGGGCTAGCAAT
>CM076904.1:35048751-35060148 GCA_039519145.1 Kokia cookei | reverse complement strand
CTCGGGAGTATGTATTGAATTGGAGAAATTGGAGAGAAACTTCATCTTGGGGTCCAAGAATAATACATGGAAACTGGCCTCAGTAAATTGGAAAGACTGCTGCCAACCAATAGCGAATGGTGGTTGGGAATTCGCAGGCTAAGTGACCATAGTAAGTCTTTCATGCTTAAATTGGATTTTAATGTTCTAAAAAAACTTATAATGCTCTTGGGGTGATAGTTTTTAGAAGTAAGCACTATTAAAAAGAGGAGTGCCCAAATAACATCGAGAGGGGTAGGTGGTCTTATATTTGGAGGCCATTATCGAAGGTTTGAAAGCTGTTCTTGACAGTGTGTGTTGGGTCTATAGAGGGTGGAAAGGTAATAAGATTCTGGGTCAACGTTTGGATCCCTAAGAAATGTTTCTAATAAACAGGATGAAGTTCATGAGAATGCTTGAGTGGTTGACATGATCAATAGCTAAGGGAATTGGAATCGGAGTAAGATAACAAAGCCTTAAAATATTCACCATTCTAAGGATAGCAGAAGCAAGACAACATAGTGAACTAGCTGGTCAAGATATTAATATTGTTTGGCGCTCTGGTCAAGGAACAAACATTTCTCAGCCTGCAAGAGTTTGACTGAGGGATTACTTAGGAATTTGTCCCCTAAGTGTAGTAAAATTTTCAAAAAAATACTATAATTTAATCCTCTATACATATTCACATCAATTATCTACATATATTATGATTAATTTTAACATTGTTAAATTAAAGTAATTATTAGAACAATTTTATAATCAATTTAATTTTTATGACATGTTAAACATAATCACAACTTTCATTGCATTTTGATCGTCCTAATCAAATCGTGACCTTATAGGATCTTGTAACATTAGAAGTCCTAATGTTACAAATAATGAGTAACATCAAGCAATGCATCACAGTTACTCAAATTGCAGGAAATCGTGGTTCGACACTATCTTATGTGATAAATAATGGAGAACATTCCTTTGTCTTTTATATCTAGATTGAACACAAGTCATAAAATAGTCACACTGGTATAAGATAATCTAGTGGTTCTTGATTCCTGAGCAGACTAAGATAAACAAATAAGTGTGATATCTCAATTTGATATGTTGATTGTTGAAAGCTAGCAACGATATAATCTAAGCAGAAGATAATTCTTTGTCACTATCCAATTTTTTTTAAATGACAATCTAATGATTTATCTCTTTTAACTTTCAAAATTTAGTTTTCTCAAATGTATCGACATAGTCACATAATCTATAACAAAATGAATCATGAGGTGTGATCTGGTGGTTGTTCACTTTATCCCTTAACAATGTGGTAGTGGATTTAATACCACTTGTGGGAATAAAATCCATTTCATGACCAGCTGTTTATTTTTTTGAAAAACACCCGCGATGAGAACATTAATCACTACTTTCAACGGTGGCTACTTGGGTTATGACAAAAAAAATATATAAAAATATGGGAACTAATGAATTACCAAAATAGTTTTTGTCAGAAATGGCAATTTTTGTGAGAAATGACCAAGTTTTGTCAAAAAAGGTAATTTTTGTCATACATGGTTGGTAACAAAATCCGGGGTTTTAATATTTAAAATCCAGCACAAACTCTATTTAAGCCTAGAGGTTACACAATCAGAAGCACAAAAGCAAATATTGTGTTGAAAAATGGAAGAACAATTGATATTTGCGTGGGCAATGATATTCTGCATCGCCATAGCGCCCGTCTATGGGGAATACTATTCCAAGACCGTTACACCTGGTGCAAAGGTGGAAAAAAAGACCAATCTTCGCTTCTTCCTCCACGATACCCTCAGTGGAGGAAACCCTAGTGCAGTCCTGGTAGCCCGTGCTAACCTCACCAGGAAAGACCATTCCGCAGTTCCGTTTGGCAGCCTGTTTGCTATCGATGATCCACTCAGAGTAGGGCCTGATCCAACATCCAAGATAATCGGGAACGCCCAAGGACTGTACCTATCATCCAGTCAAAATGCTTCCAAGTTTACAATAGTTTTGTATGCTGATTTTGCGTTTACGACTGGCAAGTTTAAGGGGAGCTCCTTCAGTATATTCTCAAGGAATCCGGTGACCGAAGCTAAACGTGAAGTGGCAATCGTGGGAGGGAGAGGTCGGTTTAGGATGGCTAGAGGGTTTGCCCATATTAAGACCAGCTTTTTCAATGCTACTACAGGAGATGCTATTCTCGATTACAAAGTTACTTTATATCATTATTAAAACCATAAGAATGCAGAAATACAGGAACCCAATCATGAGAGAGAATTAATATTTTCCTTAGACTGAAAATGTGATATTTGTTATGATTCTGTGAAGAATTGGGGAATAACACTAGCCGTCCCATAATATACATTTTATCTTCCTTTACAAATCCTGCTAACTTTCCAGGGGCTTTATATGAATGATTCTGAAATATTTTGATGGAAAATTTGTGACAAAAGAGCTAAAAATAATAGAGAAAAGGGTGAGATGGTGAGGCGAATTTACTACACGACCCAGGCAATAACATTACTGAATTAATATCATATTTGTGTTATGAAGTAATGAAAGGAAATAACATAGCTAAAGAGAGAATATCAATACAAAGAGATAATACAAGAGAATGATAAATGAGAGAATTTTTTTTTTATTTCATCCCTGCAAAATAGACTAAATCGCAAATTTTGAAATGTTTGAGAACTAAAGTGAAAATTTGACCAAAAATTGAAATTTGAATTATTACGGATTGTTTGGCATGGAAATGTATTGAATTGTATGATAGTGTGGGAAAAATCACTTTTGGACCAAATTGGAAGAAATTTAAAAGTACAAGTACTAAAATAAATTTTCCCATTTTTTTCTGAGAGAAAGGTAAAAGTCAAAATTTGCCAAAAACATCACTCGTAATAATGGTCGAGTATAAATTATGAGCTTGGATTGGACCAAGTGCTTAATTTGTAAAGAAATTGAGCTTCGAGACAAAAGGGGGCATTGGATCACGAATTGGAAGAGAGGGCCAAAACTTTTAAAAATTTGGGCTTGAAACTTTTGAGTTTGGGCCTTTGGCCCATTTGAGCATTTCTAAAGTGAAAAAAGGGGGAAGAACCAGCACCATTAGCTGGCAGCAGCTAGCCAAACCCTGTATGGAAACTCTTCTTCCTCCTCCTCATTTTCTTATCTTTTCTTCCAAGATCAAGCCATTTCTTAGCATCAAAACTTTGATTTCTTGATAAAATCAAGTAGGAAACTTAACTCTAGACGCGAATATTTTTTTAAGGGGTCGAAATTAAATTGTAATTTTTATGATAGTAAAAATATAATTTCACATGTTTATAGTCTATATAATTATAATATTTAAAGGATTAAATCAAATTTTTATAATTTTTAGGAGGTAACAACGTGCAATTTTATCTTTATTAATTTAAAATTTTAAAAATTTTAAAAGACTTAAATGAATTTTTTTCAAATTTAGGGAGACCGAGACCCCTAGTAATCCTTGGATTCGCCCCTTCTTCCATCAACTTTACCATTCAAGCTAGAGTGAGAGAAAGTTTCATCAAGGTAATAAATAGTAATTTCTATCCGTCCTAGCTTGTTAAAGCTTCGAGAGCTTGTATATTAATTTTGGACAGCAATAATTAATCTTTTTATCATACATGTTCTCAAAAAAAATAAACGACTAATCATGAAATATGTTTTATTCATATAAACGAAGATTAAACTTCCAATAATATGATTAGGAGATTAAATGAGCGCTCATCATACCAAATCTCATGATTATTTATTACTGATTTTTAAAAAATCATTATTTTTCATGGTTGTTATTAATATTAAAATCTAAAATTACAAAAATTGAATTATTGGTGACTGTCCCTTTTTTTTTTTTTTTGATAAAATTGGTAGATGTCACTTTCTTATAGTTAGATTGGACCTTTTAGCTTAATGGCTTGTCAATTCATTTAAACACCCTATCCAGGTACAAGTTTATATATATGCATGTTTGGCCCTCTATCATTAGGGACCACTTAACAATAAATAGCCTCCAAAGACTAAGACAGCTTGATTTAATCCAACAAACATTACAACATTCAAGACCAACCAACTATCTTGGCTTTGGCTAACCCATTTTTTTAGTTTTTCCCAAAATATTATCATAATTGCTTTTGGGTGGATTTGGACAAGCGTGCGGTGTGGTGTGTGTTTAGTTTATTTCTTTATCTTACGTTATAGTATTTAATTTGGACAAACATTACGTTATATTTTTATTTCTAGGTTCTTGGTAGGACTACCAAATTCTTCTGCGTATTAAGAACCTAATGGTTGCATGCATTTTTCATGATGTGATACACATTAAAGCTTACCTTAATTTTATCCAATCATTCATAAGGTTGATTTCTACCTAATATACATAAAAGTAATGGAAAAAAAAAAAAATCTTATTTAAGTAAAATCCAAGCCTAATATATACATTTCTATAACTTAGGTAAGGATATGGTATTAATCTTCAAGACAATTTCTTTTTGCAGCAAACAAATATATACATTTTAATCTAAAAATATATACTTACACACTTACTTGGTAAGTGGTAAGTTGATAAGAAAAATAAATAAAAATTATTTCAAAATAAATTTTTACTTTTTAATATAAAAAACTTAAATATCTTATACTTGTATGACCGGTTAGCAAACTTTTGTAAGGTTTGAAGTAGTTAAAATACTATCTCATTCATTATAGGTTTTAATCATATCTGTTTTTTTTTTTTTTTTTTGGACACAATGCTTAGAACTATTCATAATATTTCTCAATCCATAAATAAAAAGATGACGCGCTTCAGCACACTCAAACCTACGTTTTCTTGCATTGACAACAATACCCATTAGTGCAACATAATTTAATGTATATATCGATGTGCATGCGAAAAATAAGATTAAAAGTGAATCAAACAAAATTCTCCAAGGAGGAAAGAGCTAATTAATTAATATTACAAAGAATATAGTTTATGCAAAGTTCAAAATAAACGGAAAACATGGGGATTTAAGGGGGGGAAACATAAATCATGTGATATACGTGCCAAAAGTTCAGTTTATGGTTGATAGATGTGGCAACACCCATCAAACCTATTGCTTTCTTATGTAATCACAAGATTTCATATCCGTGAGGCGAAAACTTCTGCTGCTGTTGCATTGATATATATATTAATCAAATGTTGGATTTGGACATGATTAAGATTCAGACACCAAGCTTTAATTAATGAAACAAGTAGAAGCTGAAGAAGTGGCTTAATTTGGCTGCTGCTTCTGTTTATTATGGTTATCTATCTACCCATCATTCACATCTTTTTCTTACCCAATTAATGGAAAATGTAAACGAAAAAGATATGTTTGTTTCCATTTAATCCTTCATTATCTCAACATCATTTAAGTTGCATGCATCGAGTCTATTAGTCATCTTTCAATTTTAATTAATGAGAATACTGATGTTTTACACCTGAGGTCATTTTGTTGTCGACTCAATAATTTGTAGTTCCATTCTTTTACCCTATAAATTTGCTATCGTGATCATAAAAATATTATGCGTAATTTTTTCTGAAATAGTATAATGTAATCGAATTAAAATTCACTCGGTGTGAGATTTAAAGATCCAAATATATAATTGTGCATGATGGGTCCTGAGCTTAAATGCTTGGGAAGGGAGGGAGAGAGGGAGAGGGATGGAGTACGGGATTTTAAAATTAGAATCAAATTGTGAATATTTGTAAATTTTGGGAGTTTATTTTTTTAAAATTATGAATAAATTAATATAATATTTTGAAGTTGAAGACTAAATTTGTTATTATATCATTTTTTTTAATTGTCACATTAACTTGCCGTATGTGATTTTGGCTATAGTGACCAAAATGACCGAATTATATAATGCGTGTGCTTAAATTGCAATTTTTTATTTTTAGTGCCTAAAAATAAAAAAAAATTAATAATTTGGTAACTATCTGTGAAATTCACCCTAAAAATGCTGTTTTTTCAGCCAATACAATGCACGAAATTTCATATCATTTTCATAAATGAAAATCTGTCATATTTTCATCTTTTCACGTAATAAAAAGGACAATGTGCAATTAAAAAAAATGTTAGTGTATTAAGATGAGAAATTTTAAAATTTTTGAGATTTTTAAAATGTTAATATTTTATAATTGTTTTGTTTGAATAAATAATTGATTTAGAAAATTAAAAATTTTTGAGATTTTTAAAATGTTAATATTTTATAATTGTTTTGTTTGAATAAATAATTGATTTAGAAAATTAAATTATTGGTATTTTATAATTTATAAAATAAGAATAATTATTTAAAAAGGAAATAATATAAAAAATATTCAATATGGTTATTATTATATTTGTATAAAATTATAAATAGTTTTAATAATGTAAAATATTTAATAGGATTTGATCCTCGTTCTGAGTATGAAGTAGCTTTTAAACTCTTGCTAACGTCTATCCCCTTAATGAGTTTACCGAACGCGAAAGATTAGTCATTGGACTCGTTCCAGTGAATATCTTGGACAACCAAAAAATAGAAAACTATGTTATAATTAAATAAAAATGATTTTTGAAGTTTAAGTTTTTTTATCTTATAGTGGGACCATGTATTTTAAATAAATTAAAATATTGAAAAATTCTCTTTTAAAATTACTCACAAATTTTGAAAATTTCCCATATATTTATCCAAACAAAGAAATTAATTTTAAAAATTTTGATACAAATAAAATTTTTTCTACAATTTCATCACCTAAACATACCCTTAAGTTTCTTCTTTTATCTTTTAGAATGAAGATTTTTCTTCTTTTACAATCTCCCCTATTTCTCTATTTAAGAAATATCTTTTTAAAGTTGCCATTCAATCTCTTGTTTTTCTTTTTAAGTTTCTCGAAAACTCCTGTATTTTTTTTTTCTTAAATTCGTATTAAACTGATTTTTTTAGACTTCTCATTAAATTATTAGTAAATTTACATTTTGATTATTTAATTTTAAAATTTATAAAATAGTTATTAAATTATTTGAAAGTTTTCATTTAAATGATTAAGTTGCTAAAATACCTCTTGTGTGATCTTCACTATTCGCACCGTGTGCACCAATCAAGAGATTTTTTTTCCCATTTTCTTCTATTATTTAATTTTTTTTTTTTATGAAACAACTTTAAATATCATAAATTTGCAAATCAAAATTCAAATAGATTTTTTTCTTCGATCTCCGACAGTAGTCGTCAAATAAATTTGGATTTAGGATATGTTCTACTTGTCGATGGATATTGATCCACCATACGAATCATTGAATCGTTACTTAGAACTTTATAGTTGGACTTTAAAAAAATAACTTAACAACTCAATTACTTAAATAAAAACTTTCAAATAATTCAATGATATTTTTTAACCTTTTGAAATTAAATGACAAAAACATAAATTTATTAATAATTTAATGACTTTTTAGTGTAGATTATTATCCGAATTGAATCTTCCAAATTTTTTGTTATTGAAATTGAATTTTTGGGTGTGTTTTCCAGTTTCCGATGAGTAAGCTAGGGGTTTTCTAATTTCAATCGCCAAAAACCTGTAAATCCATAAATTTGAGTGTCTTTAATTCTTGTCCCACACTTTGATTACCAAATTTAAAAAATAAAATTTATCCTTTTTAACTCAAATTCTAAATTCCAAATTTTTTTTTTGAATATATTGGTGTGATTACATGGTAGTATCCGTTCATACTTTCTTAATCCTTTGACAACGCACACACACATTTCACATATAGGCGCTCGAACCCGAGACCCTTAGGATGAATAACAACATCTTTTTTACTGGAGCCACTTGTTGGGTTCCCAAATCCCAAATTTCTAAATATGAAGAAAAATGAAAACAAAATTTTATCTCATAAAAATTTAAAATAAGAGTAAAATATGATGTAGCTTTAAATTTTTAATATTTATAATTCAAATGGAAGTATGTTACTGATGCAATTTCATACATGATTCAAAGAAAGGGATAATAGGATCAAACTGTTGCTTAAAACAAAGTGAAAAGAATGTGGTAATACCCCGAAACATAACTGGAAGTATATGAATACAAGACAAAGAATTCATATATGATTCAATTATTTTTCTTTTTCACAAACAACATTTTTGCAAATGTAAACTAGACGCCTTCTATAGCTGTAAGCTATAATTATGTGACAGACTTCAATTTCTTAATTATGGTATCCTTCCCTCCTTTCTGCATGAATGCTTATGCACCGATGACTGACATCATTTTAATATCCCATGACTTTTCAAACCAAACCGAATGAACAGCACCCAAGAGAATTAATAAGTACTACTGCGACAAGTTACCATCTCCTTCTTGCACATCAAATGAAGAACAGTTCCTATTCAGCAGCTCTTCTATCATTTGCAGTGCAATTCTCTCCTCTTCCTCAATGTCTGGTCTCACTTCAGGCCCAGTTAAGCCTGGGTTATTGGAAGGCAGCGTATTGGCTGAAACTTCAGTATTTCTTTTTCCAAGCTCAACAGTCATTACCCAATTGGATTCTGAGGTCTGGCCTGCCCGCTTTTGCCACACTCCTATATGAGAATTCTCAGTGTCAAGCCTCAGACAAGTCATTGAAGGAGAAGGTGCCTTGCTGCATTTTCTAAGCTTGGCATGGAGGATCTCAGATAGCTCATTTGATGGTAGCCTTGAATGGGTATTTTCAGTGCCTTTTGGGTCTCCACTTGGTGTTTGTGATATGGGGAAGTTGGTTTTTGCGTTCCTTCCACTCATTAAGATGGCTGCTTCGTCATAAGCTCGGGCTGCTTCTTCAGCCGTTTCAAACGTTCCTAGCCATACCCTTCTCTTTCTACAACAAATACAACCAAATCAAAGGAGAAAAAAGGGAAAGAAAATCTTGTAGCTTAAACGACTTACAATAAAGGATGGCGAATTTCAGACACCCAGGAGCCCCAGTGTCGCTGCCTAACACCTCTAAACTTCTTTGATTGCACCATAATTTGGAATCAAATGGAGGGTTGAAGAGGGCCAGGGGAAGTCAGGCTCAAAGGAAACAAAGAACCATCTATGGATACAGAATTGTTGATGAATGAGAGTACATGCGAGAGCTAAGAGATATCATATATGAAGGGGAGATTTTACACAGTGGAATGTTTTGACTGAAAAGATGGATTGTCGGCCAAATATTAAAAGTATCGCCCCGTATAATCATTCGTCACCTACACCTTCCTTAAAAACCATAAGAAACCTAACGAATAAATGACATGGGTCTTATCTTGCATACTGTACTACTCTGTCATCAGTTGCTTCTCATGCAATATAATTCCATCCATGTGATCGAAAGTAATGTAAAAAATTGACATTGATGGGGACAACTTTTTCTTTTCATTGCTTTGGTCTTTTTTACACTACCAATAGTTAGTTCATTGTTGGCCTTTCTTAGGAAGTGTATGAACATCACATGGAGAGAAGTATTAATGTAGGCCAAAGGAAGCAATTACCCAATGCCAAAATGAGTCGTAGGTGGTGGGGAAATGGCATAAATCACGAGTCAGCATCGAGTAGTGCTACTAACAGTGCCAACTGATAAGCTATGTTTTCTGTGTTCAAAGCGGAACAAAAAATGTGCAATGCCCTGCAAAATCCAAACAGTGATCACTTTTAAGATCAGAAACTGATTGTTCAGTACTCACTAAAGGACTCCCGGGATGAGACATAATTTAAGATTTTGGACCCACTCATCTGTCCATTCACCATTCACCCTTCTTCTTCTTTTCGTACGCTATAATTCATAGCTATAACCTAACAAAACTACAATTTCGGTTCAAGAAGCTATAGATCTGCAACGTGCCAGTTGATTAACTCTCTTGCACTAATCACTTGCTACATGCACCCCTCTCCTTTTACACAGCTTGTTAACTGTGTTTCTTTTTTCCTTTTACTTTTTTCATGTGGAAAGACTGGAGTGTCGTATCCTTGAGCAAGTTTAATGCGGTCTAACTTTTGATTTATGAATATGACTCCACTCATGTAAGAATGACTTTGTAAGTTTATATTTTAGTCCTACAAAAGTTATTAAATTATATAGGAGTTTTCATTTAAATTATTGCACTGTTAAAATTATTATTGTATGATTTTTTCTGTTTCTCGTGCTTGCACTTATCGAAAGCTCACTTTTTCTTTTTTTTCATTTTTCATGAGATAATTTTGAACCACATAAATTTGTAAACTAAAATCTAAATAATTTTTTCTTCAATTTTTAACATCGACCTATTTTAGTGGAAGGACGAGCTATTTGTTTACATCCATTAGTTTGTAAGGGATTCAATGCAGACTTTGATGGGGATCAAATGGCTATTCATGTACCTTTATCTTTAGAGGCGCAAGCGAAAGCTCGTTTACTTATGTTTTCTCATATGAATCTCCTGTCTCCAACTATTGGGGATCTCATTTCCGTGACATGCTTATTGGGCTCTATGTATTAACGAGTGGGAATCGTCAAGGTATTTGTGCGAATAGGTATAATCCTTGGAATTGAAAAAGCTATCAAAATGAAAGAATTGATGATAATAACTATAAGTCCACAAGGGAGCCTTTTTTGTAATTCCTATGATGCGATTGGAGCTTATAGGTAGAAAAGAATCAATTTAGACAGTCCTTTGTGGCTTAGGTGGCGACTAGAGCAATGTGTTATTGCTTCAAGAGAAGCTCCCATCGAAATTCACTACCTGTCATGAAATTTATGGACATTATCTAATAGTAAGAAGTTTAAAAAAAAATTTCTTTGTACATACATTCGAACCATTGTTGGTCATATTTCTCTTTACCGGGAAATCGAAGAAACTATACAAGGGTTTTTTCAGGCCTACTCATATGATACCCAATCATATGGTATCTAAGCTAAAAATTTCTACGACACCCATATGAATTCGGATCTCTCCGGTTCAACTAGGACCACCTATAGTAATATTAACTTGAATCTAATAATGTATGTTCTTCTATTGATCAATGAGTACTTATCCACCGTACTGTTTGTTGAATTATCTCTTAGAACTCATTAACCAGAAATTTAAAAGAAAAAAAAAAAGCACTTAACAACATAAATTTTTAACATTTCAAAATTAAATAACCAAATAATAAACTTACTGAGAAATTATTAATTTGAGTGGTAATTTACCCTTATTTTATTCACCCCTCGCTTGCATTTATGTTCTCAGAAAAATGGGTTAAATTGAATCAATTACTACTCAAGATGGTCCACCATTTTCTTTCCATTGATTATTGTCAATTAATATCATAAAAGTTGTACAACTTCCTTATGAAAAAAAAAAAATCCTTATTGAAATAAACTAAGAAAGAATAAAACA
>CM076904.1:34731854-35048651 GCA_039519145.1 Kokia cookei | reverse complement strand
CTCCCCATGAGAGAATGACACTTTTGTCTTCTTTCTTTTATTCTTTGCAACAATGAGCCATTGACACCTGTCTCGCACACTGTCCATGAATGTATTTTACATAAACCTAGTGTTGCTCAAACTATGACAATTTACAGCACAATCTCTTCTTCCTTCATTTCTTTCTTATCTTACCTCCGTCAATAAAAGAACGTGGAGAAGCAAGAAGAAGAAGAAGAAAACAGCTTTAGTATACCATCTATTGTCGGGATTTAAATTGCGGTCGCGTTCGAATATTTGGAATGAAGTTGATGGTGATTTAAACCCTTGATAACATTATCTATTATGTAGTCTCTTCTTGTTTCTTTTACAGGATTTGAAGGGGACAAACACAGGCAAGTCATTGAGACAAAGGGAAGGTCATCCCTTCCTTCCGGATTTTTACTTTTGTTTTAACGTCAAGTTGAGATTTTATCATGTATTATTAAATTGTATTTAAATTTAAAAAAAAAATAGAACATATATCACAATCTCAACTTGTTTGTGTAATTAAAAATTTTCACCGCTTATATAACAAATAATTAATCATGTTTTAAGACATACTCACTAAGATTTTTAGAGCTGTTTCAACTTTGGGCTGTTTTAGCTTTTTAATGTTATGAATAAAATTTGTTTTTTTTATTATTATTATACAATATTGGTATTAGTTTTTGTATTTTGTGAAAGTTATGGATTTAGTTTATGTATTTTAATTTGATCAATTTTAATATATATACTTTTTGAATTTCGAAATTTTAATCATCACTCAAAGAGTAGTAATTAAATAGTTTGGTTAAATTCAATTACTAGTCTTATAGTATAAATACAGTTATAGATTTAGTCTATATTCTCCCATTGGATCATTCTAAATCCCTATACCCAATCTTGATGCAAAATGATCCATTAACTGAGTTTTTAGCGAGTAATACGTGGAAATAATAAGTTGACATTACATTGCATGTATGATAATATATTTATCGCGTCAGATTTTTGAAATGAATTTAAACGTATATAATTTAATGAGAAATAATATTTTCAAAAACTAAAAATATCAAATTAAAAAATATATAATTAAATCCACGACTTTCTCAATATACCGAAACTAAAAATAAAATTTAACTCTCTTTTTTTTTCTTTTGCTAAAGCCTTGAACTAGTTTAATTTTGTTAAATTCGCTTCTATACTTCTATTTGCATACTTTGATATAGATATAAATTAAAGGTTAGGCATTTATTTGCATACAAGTAAAAGTTTAAAAGAGTATCCATTTTGAGATCATGAACATGGTAAATGGAACTGTTTTTTTTATTCAAAAAAATTATATGTATAAATTCTTAAAAATAATTGTGATAAATATTTATAATTAAAAAATCAATAATATAATAAAGGGATAGATCTCAAATTATACATTAATCTTGATCTAATGTGTAATTTTATACATGAAATTTTGATTAGATTCAATTCTCACAAATTATTAACACCATTATTGCTATAACTTTATTTTAAGTTTATATATTGCATACACTAATAATTATTTTTATCCAATATGAAAATAATTTAATGTATTTATTTCTTCAAATGTGTATAATTTAATTAAAATCAAAGTTTCATGTGTATGGTTGCACAAAATCAAAGTTTTATGTATCAAATTGCATATTGAATCAAAGTTTATGTATAATTTTGAGATTTATCCCTATAAAAAAAGAAGAAAAATCCACTTATATCAGTGTAATACTTAAATGATTTCACATCCTTACCTAACTTTTTATACGATTGATATTTTAACAATCCAATCTTTGAATTTATCAATATATTTATACTTGTCATGCATGTAAAATTTTGAATTGATCCAATATCTCGATCATATCAATCTAAAATACTGTCTATATTAATATATATTTAACAGTTGAATTTTTTATAAATAAAACACATAGTTATAAAATTTTAATTTATATTAGACTTGACATACATGATCTACATGAATGATACAAGAAATATGACAATCAGATTGTTAAAATATTTGTTGATGCACGATATTAACAAAGTTGGAAAAAGAGGAGAAGGGGGTGTCAAAGGAGGCCGGTTCACCTATTCTAGACCGAGAGCCGAACAAATAGCAAGACTCAAAATGAATGCTTAGCATATTAAGGTTTTGAGTGGAGAGGAGTCTCCCGTATTGATACCTTTAGATACCTTTGGATATTTATAAATAAGTGAAGGCTCTTACTTAATATGCTAATTATAAGCTCTATGTGGCCGAATAGTGGTTCAATTACAACACTTTTAATGGTATAAAAAATTACAAAAAAAAATAATATAAAATCACTTCAATATCATATCCGAGCAAATATCTCTCCCCATAATAAATAACAAATAATATATTTATCAATTCAAAAGGTAAAATTACAACAAAACTATGTACCCCATTGTCTGAAAGGGGGAATTGTCGCCTACTCAAAACAATCATATTTATTTATAGTAAAAGTATCATGAAAGCCCCCATATCAAGAGTCGCATTGTATTTTGTCTATTTTATTCAAAAATATGTAAATTAATCCATATACATTACATCAAATAGTAAAATAATCATTTTGTTAAAAATTTCATTTATTTCTATTGTTAAAATTGATCTTTGCACATCAACATGAGATACACATGACGTGCCAAATACCATTATCCTATTATTCCATTTGTCACGACAGTTTTTAGCAATACAATTAGATAAATTTTTAATAGAAATAATCAATTTGCTCAATGACATAATGTATAAGAACTAATTTTACCAAGTGTTGAGTAGAGGGAGCAAAATGCAATCTTACTCCTAGTACAAGGGCCTGCATAGTAATTCTACCCTTTATTTACTTGTTTAATTATCTCGTTATTTGTTACATTCCTGCATAAGCCCAAACTTTAGGACTTCAGTAAATCAAAGTTTAGTCTCTTTTTCATTGCCTCATAAACCGAATATGAAATGCTTGCAGCAGGGACTACCATTAGCCCTTTGAAGAATCCTCTGTAACCTTCCTTCCTATATGTTCTCCAAAATACGTCTGATATCCCGTTATACACAGTGTTCGACAACGTGGTACGTTGTGCTTGCATTCTGGGAAACAACCCATAAATGCAAAGGATATTTTATTATCTATAAACGAATGATCGGAAATGGAGACTTGTATACGTTACGATCATACCTTGTTCGAATAACCTGCAAAGGGTAAATGCATGTTGCTCCTAAAGCTCCCGAGATTGCTCCGCAACATATATTCACTAGAGGATCGGGTTCTACAATAACACGAAAAATGAGATGAAACTGAAAAATATGCAAGACCAAAATATTGGAAGTGAACAGAAAAAGTACCACTGTCCTGAAGAATATGTGTCCTTGAGAAATCTGTCAAGGTCTCATAGACAGTGAGGTCGATACTGGCAAAAGGGATAATCCCGAGAATAAATGGCACAAGACCTTTGTTAAATGCTCGAGGTCCCTCTTGAACCCATATATCCCGGGCTAGCTTCCCTAGATGCGGAGCCTTTCCACCTTCGGAAGCACAAGTTTGCAATCGTGTTTTTACAAGGTCCATTGGGTAGATACCGGATTGTGCCACAGCACCCACAACACCACCGACACCAAGTTTCCTACCGGCACCTATATCACCCTTGTTATCCCCCATATGCTCTCCTATTACATCCTTCAGCATTTCGAATGTATAGAACTTGATAGCACTTTCGGGTGTTACCTTCACGATGTTTAACCCATTACCTCGGAAAAATCCCAACAAACCATCTTCCTTCAATATCTTTGTTACTGCAGGCAGAACACTTGTACGTGTAGTCTGAACCTGCAAAACAACTTTCGGGTGATCCAAAGGGGCAGTTGCAGTACAAGAAATCGCACCTGCTATTCCCCCTGCAATTAAATAATTGATTCTCGGAACGCGTTTATTGATGCCTTGAGGAATAACAGCATGTTCTCCAATATCTACATGGCAAACCCTTTCCCAATGATGATAGATGTTCTCGACGTTAGCTTCCGTGAGGGAAGAGTAAAAGGAAATCTCTCCATTCTTCGAATCTTATAATCCCGTTATTGTCCTTATCGACATGCTCCACAAATTGAGCAAGTTTCTCGTTGTTGATCTGAATCCCTGCAAAATACGAACAGCCAGGACTTGTAAACAATGGATTCATTGCAATGATGGTAACAACCAATTGTCCCACACCATGATCACAAGAACTATCACGCATTTTCATTGAGAAGTTCAGAGGGATAGATCATGGGGGGTAAAACGGGAGCAAATTCATCAATAACATGCACAACTTCAAGTCTCTGATAAGTTACTTGTTATGCAAGAAAACGGACAGGCTCCAAAAGATTCGACCAAGAAGAAAATGTTTTGAGCATCACATGAACTATCACGCATTTTCCCGAGTACAACTATATCCAAATTCCCATTAAGGTTTATGCCTTCTCAATCTATCATCAACAAGCTCGTGGGAGCATCTTCCCGAGTATAACTATATACCAAATTCCCTTGCAAACTCGAAGAACACAACACATAACCAGACTCCATATTACCAACTAAAATACAGCTCTTGTTAAGATCTACAATAATCTCCATGGTCAACGTTTATCTATCGTGCTGCGATTTGCTACCCCAATGGCCCAAGGACAAAGCTACTAAATTTCAGATAGCAAGTGTAAGATACCCAACTAAACTTCCATTATAGTCAATGGTTTGTAACTAGACAACATAGAAAGAACTGTCAAACCTGGTAAATGTGTGATCCAATCCCTTTAGCATCAATCATTTCACAAAGTTAGCCAAATGATAAACTACTAATCGATTCAAAATTATTATTCGAATTGATACCTAATCAATTCTCGTTACAATCAATTCAATTATTTAGAATTGATATGAGATAAAAAGAGGTTGAGTCAGGTGGGCCAAGAACTGAAAGGTCAAAGCAGAGGAAAAACAATACAAGTTTAACTTTGAACCCATGCAGCTACTAATTTACTAGTCTTAGAATACATGTCTTAATTAAGAATCGTCATTCAGATTGCAGATTCATATATTTACAAATATTTTATTTGCTTTTAAATTTGAATATTGTAGATTTTGGTAATATTTGGATTTTGGTACGGATACATATTTTGAAAATTTATTATTCAAATCTAATTTTTTATTTATATAATGAATGAAAATATGTATTTAGATATATGAAGTTACTAGTTACAAAATGCTTAGTTTTTTAATTATATATATATAAAAAGAATTTTAGCAGATTCAAATGAATTTTTGCAGATTGGGATATTCAAAGAATAATTGAAAATTTTGAAATTAATTTTTGTGTTGCAAATTCAAATATCCAATAGATAATGATATTTAATTTGAATTCGAATTTTGTTAGTAATACTCGGATGATTTGTTTGTAATAAGTAAATTAGGAGTTTTAGACAAATTTACGAATTTAAATTTGGATAATTTAAAAAATGCAAATATCCAATTTTTTGTCATTCTTAGTCTTATTTATTTTTGGATTAAATAGTTAAAATTTAAAAGTTACAATACGTTTCAAGTTTCTGTACTTTTTATTTTTCGAATTAAAAAATTCGGGTTTAATTGTTAATATTGTTAAAATTCTTCTGTTAAATTTATTGGTGTAACATTCTAAATTTTAAAAAAAATCATTCAATAATCATGTTAATAAAGGGCTTTATGATCGACTTGAATTTAACTAAAAATTTAATAATGTTAACAATTCTTTTAATTTACGTCAAAACATTTTAGTTAGAACAAAATATTTAGACTAACTAATGACATTATAAACACTGAGGTGCAAAACTAATAAAAAGTTCAATTATAAAGATCAAATCTCAAATTTTAACATAGTACAGGGATTGAAATTGAAATTTCGCTATTTTTATATACTTTAAAAGTAAATGGTACAAAATTGAAAACTAACCAATATTATTGAGAATGTAAAAGAAAAAGAAAAGCAAGAAGACATAAAAAAGTTTACACTACAAGTCTACAACCAAGAGTTACATTATTCATGCCTACATATCACTAATTTCACAAACAAAATTACTTCAACAATGGTTCATCTATTAAGCCAATTTCTCGGCCACCAATATGTAGAATAGCCCCATAACTCCGGTATGCTCTTTGGTACTACTGTAATTTGACTCTAAAACTAGAGTCTCCCCTTTTGATATTTTCTTACTTCCTGGTTTAGGGTAGCAGGTCGACATTCCTACGACATAACCGGTTTCGTTTCCAGCTTCCTCTCCCGTCCCGTAAATCGGTATCGAAGAGCATAAACTCCGGCCATCCTGAAATCATTGTACGAAAACATGCACATCACAACATTAGAAGAAGAGATTATATTACTAAAATTCACTAGATGATCGCATTGGACTAAAGTTGTTAATTTTGACTTGACTTGATTAACTCAAATCCAAACCTAATTAAGTTAAAATTTTATAACACTAACTTGAAATGACTCGAATCATAAATGATTTAAATTTGAAATGATTCAAATTAAGTGTCAAGCCCGAATGAAAAAATTCAAAATGATCCAAACCTAAACTGTCACGACTCAAGAAACCTTGAATGACCCAAACCCATAAATTGAACGGAAAAAAAAAAAAACTCAAATGACCCAAACTCAAAACAACCCTAATTGTATTGGATCCAAATTTAAAAGCACTCAAACGAAAATTAACCTAAATCCACAATGATCTTATCTGAAACAAATTAAACTGATACAAAATCAACCTATCCTATTAAATTTATAGATATGCATGAACACATTAATTGCTTTTGAACTACAATGTTAACATTCTTATAAAATTTATGGGAATTGACGGTTGTATTTTGGATAATCTATGCAAAGGGAATTTCATTACCTTCCTATAGAGAGCAGAACCATTGCCGCCCGCATGTTGGTGTGCAACACCATATACCAAATAACCACCAAATGGCATGTCGAGACTAACGCTTTTGGCGTCAATGCATTTCTCGTTTGCCGATCCCGTGGCACCACAAGCTTCAACTTGATACTCCACCTGCATAATTGTATTCATTACCATCATATTCGAGAATAAATTTGATTTTGTAACATCAAATAAACATTTTAATTACCTGACAATTGTGCTCCGAGTTAATTCCAGTGGAATTAAGAGATCTCTTCCAAGTATCAGAAATATCGAATATATAAACATTAACCGGCACAATCAAGCTATTCATATCGACCCACTTCACAGTGTATCGAAGGTAAAGAGTTCTTTCGATGCCGATAAACCCATCTTTCAACCTACATTTTGTGCCATCATAGCAACATAATAGTCCCCCATCATAATTTGGACTCAAAGCTGTTCCATTTTCCTGCTTGGTAACATTATACAAATCACACCGACATTCGGTACATCCCATCCTATCTTCCACTCCCCTCGTATCGATAGCATGGACGTTCAATGCCCATGCCTCTACAAACCCTGACGGAATTGTAGCAGGATTACCAATTTCTATCCCATAAGGGTCAGGGATATAAGTCTTAGTTCTTCGTGTCTCAGAACCGAGACCGAAAAATTGATCAAGTGCTCCATCTTGACATATTCCGCTATTTCTCCCCGAAATATAATCCGAAGTGTTGAGCGTTGAAATGTCTTGATTTTCCAAACCTTTACGTACATAGAATCTAAGAACTAACCAATGATGCAAGTAAGTATCATACAATGGAACTGGATTCCCACTTTCATTAACAATCTCAGCCTCGAAACTTTTTAAGGCAATATGACCTCTCGGAAAATCGATATTCGAAAAAAGTTTATTCGCTACCGATCCCGGCCCAAGCACAACCTGAGGTGATCGAAAAACACCAGTTTTTACCTTATATTGATTACTCCGAGAGGCTTGTGAAAATGGTAGAGCTGAAATCAACAAAATTGCAGCAAAAAGTAACCATCCAAGATTGAAAGTCTTCATTTCCCTGTCAATTCAATATCCTGAGTTAAAGCATATAATCCCTAATTAAATGTTTCAATGGAGCCAAATTTTATAAAATTAGATAAAATAATTCTTTTAAAAATGATATAAAATAAGAAAAATTATAAAATAGTTCCACCTCAACCCTTAAATACTAAAACAATCTCATTATAAGTTCTAATCATATCTGTTTTTTTTTACATAAATACTAGAACCATTCATAGTCCCTCCCCAACTCATAAATAGGAAGATAATGCACTTCAGCGCACTAATAGAACTAAACTCAATCTGTTTTGTGTTTTCATTTTGACATTAAGCAACTAGTGGTCAAAAAAGAAAAAAAAAATTAATCAAACTAACGAGTTATTCAAATCAAGTACTAAAAAGACTTGAATTCAACTTGATTAATAACTCGAACTTAACAAGATAACTACTTAATCGAATTTGATTTTTTCGACACGAAACAAAAAAAGAAAAAAGAAAATTAAAGCTATTAGAATCGAACTGAAAAAATCAAAAGGAAAAAAAAAACGAAGTACCTCAAGTTTTTGAGATTATTTTCTTCACCAACTATTGCTTGCTGTATTTCAACGTTGAAGTTGATGAAATACTCACGGTTTTAGTTGAATATATATATATACATACACATTTTAATTAATTAATTAATTAATTAGAGAAAGTGAGAGGGTAGCAAATGAGACTTTGCCTCCTGGTTTTGACTTTGACCAGTTGTAGTTTGATGCTAACATGCTGAAGCAGATTTCACATCAATCAAACGTGGCTGCTGCCGTCGTAAAATGCTCAGCAAGCAACACAGTATTACTATTATTTATTGCTTCTTGTTTTGACTGTTCTATACTGGGGCGTATCTAGGGGAAGCTCTCAGGTGCCATGAAAAATTTTTCATTTAAATTTTAAATTAATAAAAGTAAATTTATATTTTGATAGTTTTTTATTTAGTTTTTAAAAAATTATAAAAACATAAATTATTTAAATAGTAAAATTGTATTTTTATTATTGTAAAATTTACAATTTAATTTTGATCTTCTTCTACTTATTTGACTATAAAAATAAACTTCATTTGAAAATGGTGAAAATCGACTTTTATAAAATTGAAGTTCGTATATTACAACACATTATCAATAA
The DNA here is from genome assembly GCA_039519145.1 of Kokia cookei. Classification (NCBI taxonomy): domain Eukaryota; kingdom Viridiplantae; phylum Streptophyta; class Magnoliopsida; order Malvales; family Malvaceae; genus Kokia; species Kokia cookei. The sequence goes on along the minus strand of CM076904.1, from coordinate 35,039,496 downwards.
GTTAATGACTAATTTTATAAAATCAATACAAATAAGTATATTTGTTATTTTTTTAACAAGTAGCATCTTACGATGATAATATAAATCAAATAAATTATATATATTAGCAATTTTTTTTCTTAATAAAAGCTAGATTCCATTAATCAAAGAACCAAACAGGCCACATAGCAAAGCATTAATGTTCAAAATAAATTCCATAGACAAAATAAAGAAAAATTAGACAAGCAAAATAAAGACAAGAGAAGAACCTAAAAAAGCAGAAAAAAAGAAGAACCCAGGTGAAACGTTCTCTCCAAGAATTCCATCAGGCAATGAGATGATGAACGGAACAGGCATATCAGAGAGAAACCAAATTTTGTAAACTACCGTGGAGGAAAGATTAAGTAGATCTCCATCCTACAAAGTTTCCAGAATCAAAATCGAGTTTGCCACCGGTGCCATATATTAAAATTTAATAGAATTCCATTAGCAATAGAATTTAAATAGTAAGAATCCAACAAGTAGTTCCAGTGGAAAAGAGGATGTTGTTCATCCTAAGAGTCCTGGGTTCGAGCGCCTATGTGTTCATCCTAAGGGTCCTGGGTTTGAGCGCCTATGTGTGCAAGGTGTGTGTGCCTTGTCAAAGGGTTAAAAAAGTATGAACAGATACAACCATGTAATCGCACCAGTATATTAAAAAAAAATTTAATAGTAAAAAATTTATTTGGTCATTTTCAATTTCGATATTGAACAAATCAATCTTTATAAAAAAATCACAACCTTAATATTTCTATCAATTGTACATATTATTACTCGTATAATAATAACTTTAACATTTAAAATTTATAATATCAAAATTGAAATTTCGATTTAATTTTTAAATTAAATTAAATTTCTAGAACACTTGAAAAGGTATTAGTCTAAATTCAAAGATACACGATTGAGATGGGTTTTTTATGAAAATGAATCTCAATTAAGAAAAATAAAAGTGAGATTTATAGCAAAATAGATAAGTCTTAGTTGAATGTTGAAACTTGTCAACTTGTTTCATTGGCTTTATTTTTCAATTATATTGCCAGGGGCGAATCTAGGACTGGTAAAATAGAAATTTTTTTATTTACGTTTTTTAAAATTTTTAAAATTTTAAATTAATAAAAGTAAAATTGTACTTTTAACCTTAAAAATAATAAAGAATTAAATTTAAATTAATAATTTTTTAAAAATATTTTTTATTTAAATAAAACTCATTAATTTTCATTTGTTTACCAAAAACTAAAAGATATTTTTTTTTGTTTTAAAATTGTCGAAACCATCTGTTTTTGAAAACGACGAGTTTCGAAAATTATTTTAATGTTGGAAAATGGGAGTCGCCACCAATCCTTTATTCGGTGTGATTGGATCACTACAAAACGTTTTAAAAACCGTTTTGAAAACATGTAGGTCTTCGAAATTCAGGGTAATAAAACCAAAAATAGGTGACACGTGGCAGCCTCTCAGGCATCCGGAAGTCAGAGGACTAGTTTGAAAACCATGAAAAAATTTTGGGTCAATTTTGTAATTAAACAGAAATTGATTTAAGGATTAAATTAAAACAAATTGAAAATAAGAGGGAGCTTTTGCATAAATTAACCAAAAAATGACACGTGGTAGATCATGATGCTTTCAAAAAGTCAAGGGATTAAATGAAAAGCATTGAAAATTATTGGGCCAATTTAAAATTAATTAAAATATACAAATGGACTAAATTGAAACAATCAAAAAATGCGGAAGGACCAAATGCATAAATATCCCTTTTCTCAAAAACACACGGATCCTCCAGGCGAGTCGGTTCGGTTCGGATCGGCCATGGGTAAGAGCTTAAAACGACGTCGTTTTGGTCCCCAAAATCAGACACCAAACCGGTGCCGTTTAGATGTGAGTACTTAAACCAAGTTTCCGTTCAAATTTTCATTTTGTCTCTCATTTCTAAAAAAAAAACAAAAAAACTTCTTCTTTTTGCTCTCATGGTCTCCCCATGTCCGGTCGCCTCCGTTGCAGCCATGTGCCGTCGTCGCATGCAGGTTCGTCGCCGATCATCGTATACGTCCCACCATCCAACATCCACGCGCCTTCGTACGATCATCCACGGGCCATCGTCCTCAACCATTAGAAAGGTAAGCCGTCTCTCTTTGTTTGTCTTTATTCCGTTGTCATTTTAGAAAAAACCAGATTTGGTTCTAAACCAGATCTAAAAAGTGTAAAATCTGTTTTTTTTTTTTAACCGTTCTTAAGTTCTTTTAAAACCTATTTCTTTTTATTCCTATTTGTTTTCGATTTTTTGTTTCTTCGCAGATGCACGGATGACGAAGCATAGGCGATGATCGTAGTTTTGCGACGGGGACAGCCTGGATGGCTCCGAGGGCGGCTCCGGTGGTGATCGTCGGACAAAGATAAGTCCTTTCGTTTTCCCTCTTTATTATTAATTATTTAATAAATATTATCTTTAATAAAATTATTATTATTATCATTAATGAAATTATTTAATATATAATATATATTTAATGCGGGTTTGTGGAAACAGATGGCCAAAATTAATAGCAAATAATGACATAATATGTATAAGTCTACGTTAAAACGTTTGAAATAACTTAGGATAATAAATGATAATAGTAATGAGTTAATAGGCATATTAATGCATAACATTGATAATGAAAACGTCTTGTGGCTTTGAATAATAAATAATAAAATAAACAAATAGATAATTAACGTATGTATTCAATGTACCTTTGCAACTGTTCAATGCATTGTTCTAGTAACGTTTGGTGCCTCTGTTTGTTATAGATTGCTCTTTCTAGTTCACCAATACTAGTTGCTTCTGTTTGATGAGTGTATATTGATTTCAAAAAATAAAAATCCAACCCCCAAAATTGGTTATTTGATTCGGCTCTTTATATCCTATATTTATAATGATTTCCTTTTGTCTTATGCAACTAAATGTACATCTATTCTTCTTTTTGCAGGTTCGGTTGTGGAGGCTTGTAGCAGTGGCGGTGGCAGTCCCAGTTGCTGGACAATGACGTAACGTGCCCTGGTTGGCTGGGTTGGAGGTGGCTGGTGCAAGTTGGGTAACAGCAATTAGGCTACCAGATTAGAGTTTTAGGTTGAGTGTAGTTGGGTCATTGGGCTAGTCTTGGGTTAGAGACATGGGTTAATGGTGTAATGGGTTTTGTATTTGTGATTAGGTCAAATTGGGTCCAAGATTATAATTTGAACTTTGTATTTGTTTTGTGGATTTTAATTTTGAAAATAAATTTAAATTTAAATTTAATTTAAATTTAAGATTTAAATTCAAATTTAAAATAAATCTAAATTTAAAATAAAATAAAAAATGGACCCGATCAAAATTAGACTCCAATAAAAATTTTATTAAGTTAAAATAATTTTGATGAGATATATTTAATTGTTTCTTAAAAAATTAAATTAAAATTTCTGGCTCATCTTTATTTAGTATTAATGTAATTGGTACATTAGAGTTGGATAAGAAAGTCCGACAAGATTATCTAAGCATGTAATTCTAGGATCTTAGCCCCCAATTAAATCTATTTTGAATATTATAGGGCCCTGTCCCCACTCTCTCCCCAAAAATAAAAAATTACAAACTAATCCCCTTAAAAATTATTAAATTATAAATTTATATATGGAAAAATTATACTTCCCTGTAAAATGAAAAATAAAGTTTAATCTTTTTCAAAAACAATAAAATTATAAATTAATACATTATAAAATTATATTTTGATCTTTCGAAAATTTATAATTTTATTCCCACACCTCTTAAAGAATTTTCTAAATTTACTATTAATAGAGATTGACCGACTGCATGAGTGCGAGTCAATAACGTTGAAAAAAAAATTATGAAGATAAATCATAGTTAATGTGGCATTATGTAAATTAAGTGGAATCAAATTTTAGAATAATAAGATAAATATTGGTTTAAGTTATGATTTAAAGTTTGTATCAATTATGAATACTTAGCATACTCCCATTCATAATTTTTTAACTACGTAGAATTTTTTTTTGTTAGGTATTTTTTCACAACACATGAAAAACAACGTTTTTCCATTTTTCAAAATACAAAATGGAAAGTTTTGGAGCTTAGTTCCTTTGATGTTCGAGATTTAGAGGGGTTTTCTCTAGATATGAACAGCTAAGAGTTAAACGAGTTGATAAGATATTATAGTTAAAGTTGTAGGGCTATCAAACTATTAGTGATGAAGATTCGCTTAAAGAAGGTTTGAAATCTTGGGCGCTTTATTTTGACTATTTTGTGGGTTTGTTCTCAAATATTAGATTAGGAAATTCGAAGAGAAAATGTGATTAAATCAAATTTTTATCATTTTTAAAGGGTCAAAGTGTAAATTTATCATTATAAATTTAAAATTTTAAAAATCTTAAAAGGGAATTTTCTATTTTAGGGAAGTCGGATCTCCTCCTTGAATTCACCTTTGGGGGTTAATATCAAATAATAAATTTGTTGGATAATTAATATAATTTTTTTAAATAAGTATGATAGCTATTACTATTTTCTTTTAAAAAGTACCCCATATATAGATTTATATATAATTTATATATAGATTTATCACTGAAATTTTGGAATATTGCAATAAAATTTTTTATTATAAACTCTTAATCATAGTTGTATAATTATCAAACATTGCAAGTTTTGTAAAAAAAAATAACAAATAAATATATCCTATTCAATCCGTCCATTGCATGGAATAAGAAACTAATTATAAATATAATTATATTTTGAGCCAATCTTAAGTGATTATATATGATGTTAACAACATGTATAGACATGATCAAATTCGAGTTTAAAATGTCTTTACTCAACATGTATAGACACTATTAAATATATTTCACTGCAATCAACCTCAAGCAGACCCAAAATATTCAAGCATTAAAATCATTCAAGTATTGCTTCAATACATTCATTTATTATCATTCATAATTTATGTATTTAAACCTTTTATATTCTGGTTTTTTTTTTAATTGTATTGAAGGGATAGCTATTATTATTTATTATCATTTTCGGTTATTTCAAAGGCATTAAATGAAAGTTATCATTATTATTAATATTATTAATATTAATTTAATAATAATAATGACCATAACAATATTAATGGCAACTATAATTAATATTATTAATATAATAATAATAATAATAATAAATAGTAATAAAAAAGGAAAGCCAAAGGACAAGGGGTACTTCCTTGATCGTCGTTGCCGGAGTAGCCACCAGAGCCCACCGACCCGTCGTCGTTACGCCCACAGAGATCATGGTTTGCAAAAAGAACAAAAATAGATTTGAGAATATAAAATAAAGGGGTTTTTTTTAAAAAAGAAAAAAAATCAAACGTTTTTAACAAAAAGAGAAATAATAATAAAAAGGAGAAAAGGATGAAAAGCAAGTTTTTTTACCTTGTCGGCGGACGGTTGGCGCGTGGGAGGACCAGCAACGATAGAGGCGTGGTCGAATTGGCGCGCGTGACCAGGCGCGACGACGATACGGAATGACGCGCGACTGTAGACGGAGGGGCTAGGTTCGACTGACCATGAGAGAAAAGGAGAGGGTGAGAGATTTTTGAAGGATTTTTGTAAAAAAATAAAGAAAGAAATGAAAAAAAAAAAAAAAAGGTTTTGAAATGCTTTTATAAGGGGTCAAAACGCCGTCGTTTTGGCCAAGGCTTTTAAACACCAAAACGATGTCGTTTTGAGCTCAGATCTATTACCGACCTGAAATCCGATCCGACCCGACTTAGGATCCGCGTGTTTTTAAGAAAAGAGATATTTATCATTCGGTCCTTCGCTTTTTTTGACTTTTACAATTTAGTCCTTTTCGTATTTTTAATTAATTTTAAATTGGCCCAATAATTTTCAATGCTTTTCAATTTAATCCATAGACTTTTTGAAAGCACCAGGAGTTGCCACGTGTCATTGTTTTGGCTTATTTCAGCAAAAAGTTCCTTTTATTTTTAATTTGTTTTAATTTAATCCTTAAATCAAGTTATGTTTAATTACAAAATCGACCCAAAAATTTTTCATGGTTTTCAAATTAGTCCTTTGACTTCAGGATGCCTAAGGGGCTGCCACGTGTCACCAATTTTTGGCTTTATTGCCTAGGAGGCCTCTAAACTATCCAAAAAATCCATTTTTAACCCCAAAACTTCCAAAAATCATATTTATTACCTCGAACTTCCAAAAATTCCATTTTAACCTCGAAACTTCCAAAAATTACATTTTTACCCCCAAACTTTTAAAAATTACTATTTCACCCCCAAATGTCCAAAAATTCCATTTTGATCCCGATTTTCCTGAAAATTACCATTTTACCCCCGGATGTCCAAAAATTTCGTTTTTGATCCCGGTTTTTTCAAAAGTTATCCTTTTACCCCCAAGTGTCTAAAAATTCCATTTTTAACCCCGAACTTCCCAAAATTACGGTTTTTCCCTCGAGTCCAAAATTACCATTTTGCCCCTGGGTATCCAAAGTCTCATTTTTCAACTCCGATTGTTTTATTTTTCTTTCTCATCAATATTTGCATTTGAATTTAACTATTATGCACTCCTATTTTGCATTTTTTATTTTTTTACCATTTATCTTCTTATTTATCGTACTTCGTGTTATTTAATATCCATTATTAACTGCTTATTCATATTAAACTCGCATGTTTGTTTTCAAAATTGTTTCCATAAAAACTTTAAAATCGAGGCAATATTCTTTTATTTCGAGTTTCGAAAATTTGCGCCTTATCTTACTAGGTGCAATTTCTCTTCAAATCGAAATAATCGAATACCCTTAATCGAGGCAATGTTTCCTTATCTTCGATTCTGAAAATTTGCGCCTTAACTTACTAGGTGCAACCTTTCTTCAAATCGAGATAATCGAACATCCTTTTCCCAAAAATTTAAAAAGTTTTACAAAGGAAAGCTCGTTATTTTTGGATCTTGAAACGTTGTGTCCTAACTCACTGGACGTAACTTTCTTCCTCGATCACTTTGAAATAGCGGGAATTCCAAACAAAATCGGTTTCCTTTAAACATAACTCATGCAATTAAGGATCGTATTTTAAACTTTATTCGAGCTTTTAAAATTTTACAAATTAAGACCCGAAAATAATCAATACGGTACCAATTATGGGCATATGAGGGGGCTAATCCTTCCTCATGCGTAACCGACTCCCGAACCTGTTTTTCTGGATTTCGAAGACCTACATGTTTTCAAAACGGTTTTTTTCAAACGTTTTGTGGTGATCCAATCACACCGAATAAAAGATTGGTGACGACTCCCATTTTCCAACATTAAAATAATTTTCGAAACTCGTCGTTTTACAAAAAAAGATGGTTTCGACACTCAACATGTATAGACACTATTAAATATATTTCACTGCAATCAACCTTGTTTGATGTACCGATTGATTGGAGGCGCTAAAGCTTGGTTTATGATTAAGGGAAGCGGGACTGGCCAAGAGAGTATAGGCGTTGGCTCGTGAATCTTCGCACGACAGAGGAGCATCTTGTCTCGGGCAGTCATGGACAAGGCCGATTCCACACTCACTTGCATTCCTAATGTTTGGATATCAAATTACGTCTCTGATCTCTACCCGTTTGACTTCTTCCTCTTGCCTCTTCCCTGTAAGAACCACAATAAATGCCACTTCGGCTTAGTTTCCATGGGCTTGGGTTTTAATTTATGCAACATTCGGATTTGTTCCTTAGGAGTGAGCCCACGGGCTCTTTGATTAAGGGAGGAATCGATACCAGCTTTGCTGCATATATCTATTCAACTTTTCTCCATGTGAAATTTTGTTTAGTGGAGAGAAAGTCTCAACTTTGTAGAAAACATAAACCGCTTAATTAGGTATTTGTGTTGGAAAATGTTTACATCACATATATAATAATTACATATTATTTATTATCATAAAATATTAACTCAAATTAAAAATAATTTAATTTAGTTAAGTTTTATTGAGCTTTAGTTATTAAATAAAATATGAATCAAATATGTGTAGATACTCTAATAATTAATTTCTAATTGATAATGAGCTGATTAAAAATGAAAGTTGATGTGCAAAAGTTATATATTAGGGTTATGGTTCCCAATTAGACATACTTAATTTTTCTAATATCCATCTTTAAAAAAGAGTGTGCCACCTTTTCTGAATTACTTGTGTGCTTTGAAAGATCAAAACCATAAAATCCGGATATTTCAAGAAATACGTTTACGCATCTAATTTTGTTTTTAATTTATTTTGATTTATGAAATTTTATATCATATTTTATTTTACGGTTTTAAGAATTCATCCTTAATATTTTTTTTAATTTAATGGTTACATAAATAAACTTTAAAAAAATCAAAAAGAAAAAAATTACAAATCATCACTTTTAAAAATGATTATATAAATAAAAATCCGAAATTATATCTCTTACTAAATTTGGATTGATAAATGAGTATATAGTGTAAAATCAAAAATTGGATGGTGCAAAGCTTTTGTGCCTCTACATCGTAGTCAACATTCCAGATATTAAAATTCGTACCCGAAACTAATATCACTTTTTTTAGTATGATTACATAAGTCAATTAAATTTAAAAGAAATAATATCAAATTTAGTTTTTAATATTTAATTTTTTGTTAATTTGACATTTTTTTAGTTAAATTTAGTTTTTAATCTTTTTTAAAAGAGATAAATTTAATCATTAATCTTTGAAAAAAAAATGCATTGTCAATTTAGTCTTAGCTCGATTGGTATCGGCATCATTGTCAGTACAAGAGGATATGGGTTCGAGTGCATCGAAGCGCATTAATCTCTTATTTAAAGGTTGGGGAGAGACTATGGGTAGTTATAAATATTGTATGAAAAATTAAAGACTATTGACTTGAATTTAACTAAAAATTTAATAATGTTAACAATTCTTTAAATTTACGTCAAAACATTTTAGTTAGAATAAAATATTTAGACTAACTAATGACATTATAAACACTGAGGTGCAAAACTAATAAAAAGTTCAATTATAAAGATCAAATCTCAAATTTTAACATAGTACAGGGATTGAAATTGAAATTTCGCTATTTTTATATACTTTAAAAGTAAATGGTACAAAATTGAAAACTAACCAATATTATTGAGAATGTAAAAGAAAAAGAAAAGCAAGAAGACATAAAAAAGTTTACACTACAAGTCTACAACCAAGAGTTACATTATTCATGCCTACATATCACTAATTTCACAAACAAAATTACTTCAACAATGGTTCATCTATTAAGCCAATTTCTCGGCCACCAATATGTAGAATAGCCCCATAACTCCGGTATGCTCTTTGGTACTACTGTAATTTGACTCTAAAACTAGAGTCTCCCCTTTTGATATTTTCTTACTTCCTGGTTTAGGGTAGCAGGTCGACATTCCTACGACATAACCGGTTTCGTTTCCAGCTTCCTCTCCCGTCCCGTAAATCGGTATCGAAGAGCATAAACTCCGGCCATCCTGAAATCATTGTACGAAAACATGCACATCACAACATTAGAAGAAGAGATTATATTACTAAAATTCACTAGATGATCGCATTGGACTAAAGTTGTTAATTTTGACTTGACTTGATTAACTCAAATCCAAACCTAATTAAGTTAAAATTTTATAACACTAACTTGAAATGACTCGAATCATAAATGATTTAAATTTGAAATGATTCAAATTAAGTGTCAAGCCCGAATGAAAAAATTCAAAATGATCCAAACCTAAACTGTCACGACTCAAGAAACCTTGAATGACCCAAACCCATAAATTGAACGGAAAAAAAAAAAAAACTCAAATGACCCAAACTCAAAACAACCCTAATTGTATTGGATCCAAATTTAAAAGCACTCAAACGAAAATTAACCTAAATCCACAATGATCTTATCTGAAACAAATTAAACTGATACAAAATCAACCTATCCTATTAAATTTATAGATATGCATGAACACATTAATTGCTTTTGAACTACAATGTTAACATTCTTATAAAATTTATGGGAATTGACGGTTGTATTTTGGATAATCTATGCAAAGGGAATTTCATTACCTTCCTATAGAGAGCAGAACCATTGCCGCCCGCATGTTGGTGTGCAACACCATATACCAAATAACCACCAAATGGCATGTCGAGACTAACGCTTTTGGCGTCAATGCATTTCTCGTTTGCCGATCCCGTGGCACCACAAGCTTCAACTTGATACTCCACCTGCATAATTGTATTCATTACCATCATATTCGAGAATAAATTTGATTTTGTAACATCAAATAAACATTTTAATTACCTGACAATTGTGCTCCGAGTTAATTCCAGTGGAATTAAGAGATCTCTTCCAAGTATCAGAAATATCGAATATATAAACATTAACCGGCACAATCAAGCTATTCATATCGACCCACTTCACAGTGTATCGAAGGTAAAGAGTTCTTTCGATGCCGATAAACCCATCTTTCAACCTACATTTTGTGCCATCATAGCAACATAATAGTCCCCCATCATAATTTGGACTCAAAGCTGTTCCATTTTCCTGCTTGGTAACATTATACAAATCACACCGACATTCGGTACATCCCATCCTATCTTCCACTCCCCTCGTATCGATAGCATGGACGTTCAATGCCCATGCCTCTACAAACCCTGACGGAATTGTAGCAGGATTACCAATTTCTATCCCATAAGGGTCAGGGATATAAGTCTTAGTTCTTCGTGTCTCAGAACCGAGACCGAAAAATTGATCAAGTGCTCCATCTTGACATATTCCGCTATTTCTCCCCGAAATATAATCCGAAGTGTTGAGCGTTGAAATGTCTTGATTTTCCAAACCTTTACGTACATAGAATCTAAGAACTAACCAATGATGCAAGTAAGTATCATACAATGGAACTGGATTCCCACTTTCATTAACAATCTCAGCCTCGAAACTTTTTAAGGCAATATGACCTCTCGGAAAATCGATATTCGAAAAAAGTTTATTCGCTACCGATCCCGGCCCAAGCACAACCTGAGGTGATCGAAAAACACCAGTTTTTACCTTATATTGATTACTCCGAGAGGCTTGTGAAAATGGTAGAGCTGAAATCAACAAAATTGCAGCAAAAAGTAACCATCCAAGATTGAAAGTCTTCATTTCCCTGTCAATTCAATATCCTGAGTTAAAGCATATAATCCCTAATTAAATGTTTCAATGGAGCCAAATTTTATAAAATTAGATAAAATAATTCTTTTAAAAATGATATAAAATAAGAAAAATTATAAAATAGTTCCACCTCAACCCTTAAATACTAAAACAATCTCATTATAAGTTCTAATCATATCTGTTTTTTTTTTACATAAATACTAGAACCATTCATAGTCCCTCCCCAACTCATAAATAGGAAGATAATGCACTTCAGCGCACTAATAGAACTAAACTCAATCTGTTTTGTGTTTTCATTTTGACATTAAGCAACTAGTGGTCAAAAAAGAAAAAAAAAATTAATCAAACTAACGAGTTATTCAAATAAAGTACTAAAAAGACTTGAATTCAACTTGATTAATAACTCGAACTTAACAAGATAACTACTTAATCGAATTTGATTTTTTCGACACGAAACAAAAAAAGAAAAAAGAAAATTAAAGCTATTAGAATCGAACTGAAAAAATCAAAAGGAAAAAAAAAACGAAGTACCTCAAGTTTTTGAGATTATTTTCTTCACCAACTATTGCTTGCTGTATTTCAACGTTGAAGTTGATGAAATACTCACGGTTTTAGTTGAATATATATATATACATACACATTTTAATTAATTAATTAATTAATTAGAGAAAGTGAGAGGGTAGCAAATGAGACTTTGCCTCCTGGTTTTGACTTTGACCAGTTGTAGTTTGATGCTAACATTCTGAAGCAGATTTCACATCAATCAAACGTGGCTGCTGCCGTCGTAACATGCTCAGCAAGCAACACAGTATTACTATTATTTATTGCTTCTTGTTTTGACTGTTCTATACTGGGGCGTATCTAGGGGAAGCTCTCAGGTGCCATGAAAAATTTTCCATTTAAATTTTAAATTAATAAAAGTAAATTTATATTTTGATAGTTTTTTATTTAGTTTTTAAAAAATTATAAAAACATAAATTATTTAAATAGTAAAATTGTATTTTTATTATTGTAAAATTTACAATTTAATTTTGATCTTCTTCTACTTATTTGACTATAAAAATAAACTTCATTTGAAAATGGTGAAAATCGACTTTTATAAAATTGAAGTTCGTATATTACAACACATTATCAATAAATTAATGACTAATTTTATAAAATCAATACAAATAAGTATATTTGTTATTTTTTTAACAAGTAGCATCTTACGATGATAATATAAATCAAATAAATTATATATATTAGCAATTTTTTTTCTTAATAAAAGCTAGATTCCATTAATCAAAGAACCAAACAGGCCACATAGCAAAGCATTAATGTTCAAAATAAATTCCATAGACAAAATAAAGAAAAATTAGACAAGCAAAATAAAGATAAGAGAAGAACCTAAAAAAGCAGAAAAAAAGAAGAACCCAGGTGAAACGTTCTCTCCAAGAATTCTATCAGGCAATGAGATGATGAACGGAACAGGCATATCAGAGAGAAACCAAATTTTGTAAACTACCGTGGAGGAAAGATTAAGTAGATCTCCATCCTACAAAGTTTCCAGAATCAAAATCGAGTTTGCCACCGGTGCCATATATTAAAATTTAATAGAATTCCATTAGCAATAGAATTTAAATAGTAAGAATCCAACAAGTAGTTCCAGTGGAAAAGAGGATGTTGTTCATCCTAAGAGTCCTGGGTTCGAGCGCCTATGTGTTCATCCTAAGGGTCCTGGGTTTGAGCGCCTATGTGTGCAAGGTGTGTGTGCCTTGTCAAAGGGTTAAAAAAGTATGAACAGATACAACCATGTAATCGCACCAGTATATTAAAAAAAAATTTAATAGTAAAAAATTTATTTGGTCATTTTCAATTTCGATATTGAACAAATCAATCTTTATAAAAAAATCACAACCTTAATATTTCTATCAATTGTACATATTATTACTCGTATAATAATAACTTTAACATTTAAAATTTATAATATCAAAATTGAAATTTCGATTTAATTTTTAAATTAAATTAAATTTCTAGAACACTTGAAAAGGTATTAGTCTAAATTCAAAGATACACGATTGAGATGGGTTTTTTATGAAAATGAATCTCAATTAAGAAAAATAAAAGTGAGATTTATAGCAAAATAGATAAGTCTTAGTTGAATGTTGAAACTTGTCAACTTGTTTCATTGGCTTTATTTTTCAATTATATTGCCAGGGGCGAATCTAGGACTGGTAAAATAGAAATTTTTTTATTTACGTTTTTTAAAATTTTTAAAATTTTAAATTAATAAAAGTAAAATTGTACTTTTAACCTTAAAAATAATAAAGAATTAAATTTAAATTAATAATTTTTTAAAAATATTTTTTATTTAAATAAAACTCATTAATTTTCATTTGTTTACCAAAAACTAAAAGATATATTTTTTTGTTTTAAAATTGTCGAAACCATCTTTTTTTGAAAACGATGAATTTCGAAAATTATTTTAATGTTGGAAAATGGGAGTCGCCACCAATCCTTTATTCGGTGTGATTGGATCACTACAAAACGTTTTAAAAACCGTTTTGAAAACATGTAGGTCTTCGAAATCCAGAAAAACAGGTTTGGGAGTCGATTACGCAGGAGGAAGGATTAGCACCCTCATACGCCAAAAATTGGTACCGTATTGATTATTTTCGGGTCTTAATTGTAAAATTTTGAAAGCTCGAATAAAGTTTAAAATACGATCCTTGAATGCACGAATTAAGTTTAAAAGAAATTAATACATTATAAAATTATACTTCCCTGTAAAATGAAAAATAAAGTTTCATCTTTTTCAAAAACAATAAAATTATAAATTAATACATTATAAAATTATATTTTGATCTTTCGAAAATTTATAATTTTATTCCCACACCTCTTAAAGAATTTTCTAAATTTACTATTAATAGAGATTGACCGACTGCATGAATGCGAGTCAATAACGTTGAAAAAAAAATTATGAAGATAAATCATAGTTAATGTGGCATTATGTAAATTAAGTGGAATCAAATTTTAGAATAATAAGATAAATATTGGTTTAAGTTATGATTTAAAGTTTGTATCAATTATGAATACTTAGCATACTCCCATTCATAATTTTTTAACTACGTAGAATTTTTTTTTGTTAGGTATTTTTTCACAACACATGAAAAACAACGTTTTTCCATTTTTCAAAATACAAAATGGAAAGTTTTGGAGCTTAGTTCCTTTGATGTTCGAGATTTAGAGGGGTTTTCTCTAGATATGAACAGCTAAGAATTAAACGGATTTATAAGATATTATAGTTAAAGTTGTAGGGCTATCAAACTATTAGTGATGAAGATTCGCTTAAAAAAGGTTTGAAATCTTGGGCGCTTTATTTTGACTATTTTGTGGGTTTGTTCTCAAATATTAGATTAGGAAATTCGAAGAGAAAATGTGATTAAATCAAATTTTTATCATTTTTAAAGGGTCAAAGTGTAAATTTATCATTATAAATTTAAAATTTTAAAAATCTTAAAAGGGAATTTTCTATTTTAGGGAGGTCGGATCTCCTCCTTGAATTCACCTTTGGGGGTTAATATCAAATAATAAATTTGTTGGATAATTAATATAATTTTTTTAAATAAGTATGATAGCTATTACTATTTTCTTTTAAAAAGTACCCCATATATATATATATTATTGATTTATATATAATTTATATATAGATTTATCACTGAAATTTTGGAATATTGCAATAAAATTTTTTATTATAAACTCTTAATCATAGTTGTATAATTATCAAACATTGCAAGTTTTGTAAAAAAAAATAACAAATAAATATATCCTATTCAATCCGTCCATTGCATGGAATAAGAAACTAATTATAAATATAATTATATTTTGAGCCAATCTTAAGTGATTATATATGATGTTAACAACATGTATAGACATGATCAAATTCGAGTTTAAAATGTCTTTACTCAACATGTATAGACACTATTAAATATATTTCACTGCAATCAACCTCAAGCAGACCCAAAATATTCAGGCATTAAAATCATTCAAGTATTGCTTCAATACATTCATTTATTATCATTCATAATTTATGTATTTAAACCTTTTATATTCTGGTTTTTTTTTTAATTGTATTGAAGGGGATAGCTATTATTATTTATTATCATTTTCGGTTATTTCAAAGGCATTATATGAAAGTTATCATTATTATTAATATTATTAATATTAATTTAATAATAATAATGACCATAACAATATTAATGGCAACTATAATTAATATTATTAATATAATAATAATAATAATAATAATAAATAGTAATAAAAAAGGAAAGCCAAAGGACAAGGGGTACTTCCTTGATCGTCGTTGCCGGAGTAGCCACCAGAACCCACCGGCCCGTCGCCGTTACGCCCACAAAGATCATGGTTTGCAAAAAGAACAAAAATAGATTTGAGAATATAAAATAAAGGGGTTTTTTTTTAAAAAGAAAAAAAAAATCAAACGTTTTTAACAAAAAGAGAAATAATAATAAAAAGAAGGAGAAAATGATGAAAAGCAAGTTTTTTTACCTTGTCGGCGGACGGTTGGCGCGTGGGAGGACCAGCGACGATAGAGGCGTGGTCGGATTGGCGCGCGTGACCAGGCGCGACGACGATACGAAATGACGCGCGACTGCAGACGGAGGGGCTAGGTTCGACTAACCATGAGAGAAAAGGAGAGGGTGAGAGATTTTTGAAGAATTTTTGTAAAAAAAGAAAGAAAGAAATGAAAAAAAAAAAAAAAAAAGGTTTTGAAATGCTTTTATAACGGGTCAAAACGCCGTCGTTTCGGCCAAGGCTTTTAAACACCAAAACGACTTCGTTTTGAGCTCAGATCTATTACCGACCTGAAATCCGACTCGACCCGACCCGACTTAGGATCCGCGTGTTTTTAAGAAAAGAGATATTTATCATTCGATCCTTCGCTTTTTTTTACTTTTACAATTTAGTCCTTTTCGTATTTTTAATTAATTTTAAATTGGCCCAATAATTTTCAATGCTTTTCAATTTAATCCATAGACTTTTTGAAAGCACCAGGAGTTGCCACGTGTCATTGTTTTGGCTTATTTCAGCAAAAAGTTCCTTTTATTTTTAATTTGTTTTAATTTAATCCTTAAATCAAGTTATGTTTAATTACAAAATCGACCCAAAAATTTTTCATGGTTTTCAAATTAGTCCTTTGACTTCAGGATGCCTAAGGGGCTGCCACGTGTCACCAATTTTTGGCTTTATTGCCTAGGAGGCCTCTAAACTATCCAAAAAATCCATTTTTAACCCCAAAACTTCCAAAAATCATATTTATTACCTCGAACTTCCAAAAATTCCATTTTAACCCCGAAACTTCCAAAAATTACATTTTTACCCCCAAACTTTTAAAAATTACTATTTCACCCCCAAATGTCCAAAAATTCCATTTTGATCCCGATTTTCCTGAAAATTACCATTTTACCCCCGGATGTCCAAAAATTTCGTTTTTGATCCTGATTTTTTCAAAAGTTATCATTTTACCCCCAAGTGTTTAAAAATTCCATTTTTAACCCCAAACTTTCCCAAAATTACCGTTTTTCCCTCGAGAGTCCAAAATTACCATTTTGCCCTTGGGTATCCAAAGTCTCATTTTTCAACTCCGATTGTTTTATTTTTCTTTCTCATCAATATTTGCATTTGAATTTAACTATTATGCACTCCTATTTTGCATTTTTTATTTTTTTACCATTTATCTTCTTATTTATCGTACTTCGTGTTATTTAATATCCATTATTAACTGTTTATTCATATTAAACTCGCATGTTTGTTTTCAAAATTGTTTCCATAAAAACTTTAAAATCGAGGCAATATTCTTTTATTTCGAGTTTCGAAAATTTGCGCCTTATCTTACTAGGTGCAATTTCTCTTCAAATCGAAATAATCGAATACCCTTAATCGAGGCAATGTTTCCTTATCTTCGATTCTGAAAATTTGCGCCTTAACTTACTAGGTGCAACCTTTCTTCAAATCGAGATAATCGAACATCCTTTTCCCAAAAATTTAAAAAGTTTTACAAAGGAAAGCTCGTTATTTTTGGATCTTGAAACGTTATGTCCTAACTCATTGGACGTAACTTTCTTCCTCGATCACTTTGAAATAGCGGGACTTCCAAACAAAATCGGTTTCCTTTAAACATAACTCATGCAATTAAGGATCGTATTTTAAATTTTATTCGAGCTTTTAAAATTTTACAAATTAAGACCCGAAAATAATCAATACGGTACCAATTATGGGCGTATGAGGGGGCTAATCCTTCCTCATGCGTAACCGACTCCCGAACCTGTTTTTCTGGATTTCGAAGACCTACATGTTTTCAAAACGGTTTTTTTCAAACGTTTTGTGGTGATCCAATCACACCGAATAAAAGATTGGTGACGACTCCCATTTTCTAACATTAAAATAATTTTCGAAACTCGTCGTTTTGCAAAAAAAGATGGTTTCGACACTCAACATGTATAGACACTATTAAATATATTTCACTGCAATCAACCTTGTTTGATGTACCGATTGATTGGAGGCGCTAAAGCTTGGTTTATGATTAAGGGAAGCGGGACTGGCCAAGAGAGTATAGGCGTTGGCTCATGAATCTTCGCACGACAGAGGAGCATCTTGTCTCGGGCAGTCATGGACAAGGCCGATTCCACACTCACTTACATTCCTAATGTTTGGATATCAAATTACGTCTCTGATCTCTGCCCGTTTGACTTCTTCCTCTTGCCTCTTCCCTGTAAGAACCACAAGAAATGCCACTTCTGCTTAGTTTCCATGGGCTTGGGTTTTAATTTATGCAACATTCGGATTTGTTCCTTAGGAGTGAGCCCATGGGCTCTTTGATTAAGGGAGGAATCGATACCAGCTTTGCTGCATATATCTATTCAACTTTTCTCCATGTGAAATTTTGTTTAGTGGAGAGAAAAAAGAGCATAAGTCTCAACTTTGTAGAAAACATAAACCGCTTAATTAGGTATTTGTGTTGGAAAATGTTTACATCACATATATAATAATTACATATTATTTATTATCATAAAATATTAACTCAAATTAAAAATAATTTAATTTGGTTAAGTTTTATTGAGCTTTAGTTATTAAATAAAGTATGGATCAAATATGTGTAGATACTCTAATAATTAATTTCTAATTGATAATGAGCTGATTAAAAATGAAAGTTGATGTGCAAAAGTTATATATTAGGGTTATGGTTCCCAATTAGACATACTTAATTTTTCTAATATCCATCTTTAAAAAAGAGTGTGCCACCTTTTCTGAATTACTTGTGTGCTTTGAAATATCAAAACCATAAAATCCGGATATTTCAAGAAATACGTTTACGCATCTAATTTTGTTTTTAATTTATTTTGATTTATGAAATTTTATATCATATTTTAATTTTACGGTTTTAAGAATTCATCCTTAATATTTTTTTAATTTAATGGTTACATAAATAAACTTTAAAAAAATCAAAAAGAAAAAAATTACAAATCATCACTTTTAAAAATGATTATATAAATAAAAATCCGAAATTATATCTCTTACTAAATTTGGATTGATAAATGAGTATATAGTGTAAAATCAAAAATTGGATGGTGCAAAGCTTTTGTGCCTCTACATCGTAGTCAACATTCCAGATATTAAAATTCGTACCCGAAACTAATATCACTTTTTTTAGTATGATTACATAAGTCAATTAAATTTAAAAGAAATAATATCGAATTTAGTTTTTAATATTTAATTTTTTTGTTAATTTGACATTTTTTTAGTTAAATTTGGTTTTTAATCTTTTTTAAAAGAGATAAATTTAATCATTAATCTTTGAAAAAAAAATGCATTGTCAATTGAGTCTTAGCTCGATTGGTATCGGCATCATTGTCAGTATAAGAGGATATGGGTTCGAGTGCATCGAAGCGCATTAATCTCTTATTTAAAGGTTGGGGAGAGACTATGGGTAGTTATAAATATTGTATGAAAAATTAAAGACTAAAAATCACGCTACTATCGTTAAAAAATAATGTTTTAATAAATATTTCTGTTAAAAAAAATTATTTGACTCTTTTTGAAAGGTGAATATACGTGAGAAACCTTTCTATTATAGGGATTTGATCAAATTAATCCCTTTTGAAAAGTTGAAAATCAAATTTAAGGAAAATAAATAAAAAAAATCCTAAGATAAGGCACTAAATATAGCATTATACCTCTTTAAAACCAAAGTTTGTATTGTGTAATAAAATTGGATTGGTGAAAGGAAGAGTAAAGGGAATAGGTGGATGGTGCAAAGCATTTTCTACCCTAAAATATGAAAAAGAAAGGGGGCATAATCTTCTTCTATATTCTCCCCCCTTTTGATTATTGAAATATAATCTTATCTTTCTCCCAAAACTTGCCTTTAAACTATCTTTCCATTTGTTTATAATTTTCATCCTCTTCTATAATGGGAGCTCTCCACCTCTTATCTAACTTTTCCTCTTCCATTATTTGGCTTTATCAAAAGAGTAAAAAAAACTCAAAATATTACATGATCTTACAAAATTTAAGGTTTAATTTTTGTAACGGGTTGAGTCTTAATTTGATTGGTATAGATATAATTGTCAGTGCAAAAGGACGCGAGTTCGAGTGCGTTAAAACGTATTATTCTACTTTTTAAGGATTGGAAAGGGGTTATGGATAGTTTCAGACATTGCATGAAAAAGAATAGATATGATAATAACTTATAATGATATTAATATTAAAAAGAATGTATTAATAAAATTTTTGACAAAAATACTAACAATAATAATAAATTAAATCTCAAACTTTATTCAAGCAGGGTGATGCCGAGGGCAACTAGGGCTTGTTCTCTCTTAAAAATTGTAAAGTTATAATTTGATCCAAATTAATCAGTACTGTATCAGTTTATATGTTGTTTTTATTCCAATATCATTGTGTTTTAATTTAACATTTCAAATTTATATATATTTTTAAAAATATTTTTCATATATACTATATATACATGTAAATATATTTTATTTACATGCATATAAATTATAATATTATTAATCAATGCCACGTTTGGTTACTAGTATAATAACATTAGGAAAAAAATTATTTAATACAAATGTATTACCATAGTTAGTGTAATCTAAACTCAAAAATAAGAAAAAGAAAAGATTAAAAAATCTTGTAAAAAGTAAGACATCTTCAAAATAAGCACATAACTTTTCCTTATATTTTTTAAAACAAGTCATGTGCGTGGCTAAAAATTTCGGACTGAAATTAGTTTATTATTAACTCATACACTAAAACATGGTGAAAAAGTAATACTCCTATTAAACATAGCATAAATACAATAACTTATTTAAATAGTTATACTTTACCTTTAAATGTAATTATAAAAAATAAAATTAATTAAGATAAAAAAATATTAAAACGTGCTGATTGAGTTTTAGCTCGTTTAACATCGGTATTGTTGTCAATTCAGGAAGACGTGGGTTTGAGTAGGCTGATGCACGTTATCCTTTTATTTAAGGGTTGGGGAGAGTCTATGAATAATTTTAAGCACTACATCAAAAAGAATAGATATGATAAGAACCTGTAATGAAATGTTAAAAAAAAATATCAAAAATCTTTTACCAACTAATACACATCTTAGCTGAAAAACACCAAAATGGTACGTATTGGTACTAAAACAATATCGATCAACACAAATTAATTTCGCTAAAAATTATAAAATTATAAATTAATCTTAAACTTAAATTTATTAATAATTTATGTGGTGTAATTAAAAATTATAATTAAATATTAACCATTAAAGGGAATTCCTAACTTCCCCTTATATTTGATAAAAAAGAATAAAAGTAGTTGGTGGAAGATAAGATATTCCCCCATGAGAGAATGACACTTTTGTCTTCTTTCTTTTATTCTTTGCAACAATGAGCCATTGACACCTGTCTCGCACACTGTCCATGAATGTATTTTACATAAACCTAGTGTTGCTCAAACTATGACAATTTACAGCACAATCTCTTCTTCCTTCATTTCTTTCTTATCTTACCTCCGTCAATAAAAGAACGTGGAGAAGCAAGAAGAAGAAGAAGAAAACAGCTTTAGTATACCATCTATTGTCGGGATTTAAATTGCGGTCGCGTTCGAATATTTGGAATGAAGTTGATGGTGATTTAAACCCTTGATAACATTATCTATTATGTAGTCTCTTCTTGTTTCTTTTACAGGATTTGAAGGGGACAAACACAGGCAAGTCATTGAGACAAAGGGAAGGTCATCCCTTCCTTCCGGATTTTTACTTTTGTTTTAACGTCAAGTTGAGATTTTATCATGTATTATTAAATTGTATTTAAATTTAAAAAAAAAATAGAACATATATCACAATCTCAACTTGTTTGTGTAATTAAAAATTTTCACCGCTTATATAACAAATAATTAATCATGTTTTAAGACATACTCACTAAGATTTTTAGAGCTGTTTCAACTTTGGGCTGTTTTAGCTTTTTAATGTTATGAATAAAATTTGTTTTTTTTATTATTATTATACAATATTGGTATTAGTTTTTGTATTTTGTGAAAGTTATGGATTTAGTTTATGTATTTTAATTTGATCAATTTTAATATATATACTTTTTGAATTTCGAAATTTTAATCATCACTCAAAGAGTAGTAATTAAATAGTTTGGTTAAATTCAATTACTAGTCTTATAGTATAAATACAGTTATAGATTTAGTCTATATTCTCCCATTGGATCATTCTAAATCCCTATACCCAATCTTGATGCAAAATGATCCATTAACTGAGTTTTTAGCGAGTAATACGTGGAAATAATAAGTTGACATTACATTGCATGTATGATAATATATTTATCGCGTCAGATTTTTGAAATGAATTTAAACGTATATAATTTAATGAGAAATAATATTTTCAAAAACTAAAAATATCAAATTAAAAAATATATAATTAAATCCACGACTTTCTCAATATACCGAAACTAAAAATAAAATTTAACTCTCTTTTTTTTTTCTTTTGCTAAAGCCTTGAACTAGTTTAATTTTGTTAAATTCGCTTCTATACTTCTATTTGCATACTTTGATATAGATATAAATTAAAGGTTAGGCATTTATTTGCATACAAGTAAAAGTTTAAAAGAGTATCCATTTTGAGATCATGAACATGGTAAATGGAACTGTTTTTTTTATTCAAAAAAATTATATGTATAAATTCTTAAAAATAATTGTGATAAATATTTATAATTAAAAAATCAATAATATAATAAAGGGATAGATCTCAAATTATACATTAATCTTGATCTAATGTGTAATTTTATACATGAAATTTTGATTAGATTCAATTCTCACAAATTATTAACACCATTATTGCTATAACTTTATTTTAAGTTTATATATTGCATACACTAATAATTATTTTTATCCAATATGAAAATAATTTAATGTATTTATTTCTTCAAATGTGTATAATTTAATTAAAATCAAAGTTTCATGTGTATGGTTGCACAAAATCAAAGTTTTATGTATCAAATTGCATATTGAATCAAAGTTTATGTATAATTTTGAGATTTATCCCTATAAAAAAAGAAGAAAAATCCACTTATATCAGTGTAATACTTAAATGATTTCACATCCTTACCTAACTTTTTATACGATTGATATTTTAACAATCCAATCTTTGAATTTATCAATATATTTATACTTGTCATGCATGTAAAATTTTGAATTGATCCAATATCTCGATCATATCAATCTAAAATACTGTCTATATTAATATATATTTAACAGTTGAATTTTTTATAAATAAAACACATAGTTATAAAATTTTAATTTATATTAGACTTGACATACATGATCTACATGAATGATACAAGAAATATGACAATCAGATTGTTAAAATATTTGTTGATGCACGATATTAACAAAGTTGGAAAAAGAGGAGAAGGGGGTGTCAAAGGAGGCCGGTTCACCTATTCTAGACCGAGAGCCGAACAAATAGCAAGACTCAAAATGAATGCTTAGCATATTAAGGTTTTGAGTGGAGAGGAGTCTCCCGTATTGATACCTTTAGATACCTTTGGATATTTATAAATAAGTGAAGGCTCTTACTTAATATGCTAATTATAAGCTCTATGTGGCCGAATAGTGGTTCAATTACAACACTTTTAATGGTATAAAAAATTACAAAAAAAAATAATATAAAATCACTTCAATATCATATCCGAGCAAATATCTCTCCCCATAATAAATAACAAATAATATATTTATCAATTCAAAAGGTAAAATTACAACAAAACTATGTACCCCATTGTCTGAAAGGGGGAATTGTCGCCTACTCAAAACAATCATATTTATTTATAGTAAAAGTATCATGAAAGCCCCCATATCAAGAGTCGCATTGTATTTTGTCTATTTTATTCAAAAATATGTAAATTAATCCATATACATTACATCAAATAGTAAAATAATCATTTTGTTAAAAATTTCATTTATTTCTATTGTTAAAATTGATCTTTGCACATCAACATGAGATACACATGACGTGCCAAATACCATTATCCTATTATTCCATTTGTCACGACAGTTTTTAGCAATACAATTAGATAAATTTTTAATAGAAATAATCAATTTGCTCAATGACATAATGTATAAGAACTAATTTTACCAAGTGTTGAGTAGAGGGAGCAAAATGCAATCTTACTCCTAGTACAAGGGCCTGCATAGTAATTCTACCCTTTATTTACTTGTTTAATTATCTCGTTATTTGTTACATTCCTGCATAAGCCCAAACTTTAGGACTTCAGTAAATCAAAGTTTAGTCTCTTTTTCATTGCCTCATAAACCGAATATGAAATGCTTGCAGCAGGGACTACCATTAGCCCTTTGAAGAATCCTCTGTAACCTTCCTTCCTATATGTTCTCCAAAATACGTCTGATATCCCGTTATACACAGTGTTCGACAACGTGGTACGTTGTGCTTGCATTCTGGGAAACAACCCATAAATGCAAAGGATATTTTATTATCTATAAACGAATGATCGGAAATGGAGACTTGTATACGTTACGATCATACCTTGTTCGAATAACCTGCAAAGGGTAAATGCATGTTGCTCCTAAAGCTCCCGAGATTGCTCCGCAACATATATTCACTAGAGGATCGGGTTCTACAATAACACGAAAAATGAGATGAAACTGAAAAATATGCAAGACCAAAATATTGGAAGTGAACAGAAAAAGTACCACTGTCCTGAAGAATATGTGTCCTTGAGAAATCTGTCAAGGTCTCATAGACAGTGAGGTCGATACTGGCAAAAGGGATAATCCCGAGAATAAATGGCACAAGACCTTTGTTAAATGCTCGAGGTCCCTCTTGAACCCATATATCCCGGGCTAGCTTCCCTAGATGCGGAGCCTTTCCACCTTCGGAAGCACAAGTTTGCAATCGTGTTTTTACAAGGTCCATTGGGTAGATACCGGATTGTGCCACAGCACCCACAACACCACCGACACCAAGTTTCCTACCGGCACCTATATCACCCTTGTTATCCCCCATATGCTCTCCTATTACATCCTTCAGCATTTCGAATGTATAGAACTTGATAGCACTTTCGGGTGTTACCTTCACGATGTTTAACCCATTACCTCGGAAAAATCCCAACAAACCATCTTCCTTCAATATCTTTGTTACTGCAGGCAGAACACTTGTACGTGTAGTCTGAACCTGCAAAACAACTTTCGGGTGATCCAAAGGGGCAGTTGCAGTACAAGAAATCGCACCTGCTATTCCCCCTGCAATTAAATAATTGATTCTCGGAACGCGTTTATTGATGCCTTGAGGAATAACAGCATGTTCTCCAATATCTACATGGCAAACCCTTTCCCAATGATGATAGATGTTCTCGACGTTAGCTTCCGTGAGGGAAGAGTAAAAGGAAATCTCTCCATTCTTCGAATCTTATAATCCCGTTATTGTCCTTATCGACATGCTCCACAAATTGAGCAAGTTTCTCGTTGTTGATCTGAATCCCTGCAAAATACGAACAGCCAGGACTTGTAAACAATGGATTCATTGCAATGATGGTAACAACCAATTGTCCCACACCATGATCACAAGAACTATCACGCATTTTCATTGAGAAGTTCAGAGGGATAGATCATGGGGGGTAAAACGGGAGCAAATTCATCAATAACATGCACAACTTCAAGTCTCTGATAAGTTACTTGTTATGCAAGAAAACGGACAGGCTCCAAAAGATTCGACCAAGAAGAAAATGTTTTGAGCATCACATGAACTATCACGCATTTTCCCGAGTACAACTATATCCAAATTCCCATTAAGGTTTATGCCTTCTCAATCTATCATCAACAAGCTCGTGGGAGCATCTTCCCGAGTATAACTATATACCAAATTCCCTTGCAAACTCGAAGAACACAACACATAACCAGACTCCATATTACCAACTAAAATACAGCTCTTGTTAAGATCTACAATAATCTCCATGGTCAACGTTTATCTATCGTGCTGCGATTTGCTACCCCAATGGCCCAAGGACAAAGCTACTAAATTTCAGATAGCAAGTGTAAGATACCCAACTAAACTTCCATTATAGTCAATGGTTTGTAACTAGACAACATAGAAAGAACTGTCAAACCTGGTAAATGTGTGATCCAATCCCTTTAGCATCAATCATTTCACAAAGTTAGCCAAATGATAAACTACTAATCGATTCAAAATTATTATTCGAATTGATACCTAATCAATTCTCGTTACAATCAATTCAATTATTTAGAATTGATATGAGATAAAAAGAGGTTGAGTCAGGTGGGCCAAGAACTGAAAGGTCAAAGCAGAGGAAAAACAATACAAGTTTAACTTTGAACCCATGCAGCTACTAATTTACTAGTCTTAGAATACATGTCTTAATTAAGAATCGTCATTCAGATTGCAGATTCATATATTTACAAATATTTTATTTGCTTTTAAATTTGAATATTGTAGATTTTGGTAATATTTGGATTTTGGTACGGATACATATTTTGAAAATTTATTATTCAAATCTAATTTTTTATTTATATAATGAATGAAAATATGTATTTAGATATATGAAGTTACTAGTTACAAAATGCTTAGTTTTTTAATTATATATATATAAAAAGAATTTTAGCAGATTCAAATGAATTTTTGCAGATTGGGATATTCAAAGAATAATTGAAAATTTTGAAATTAATTTTTGTGTTGCAAATTCAAATATCCAATAGATAATGATATTTAATTTGAATTCGAATTTTGTTAGTAATACTCGGATGATTTGTTTGTAATAAGTAAATTAGGAGTTTTAGACAAATTTACGAATTTAAATTTGGATAATTTAAAAAATGCAAATATCCAATTTTTTGTCATTCTTAGTCTTATTTATTTTTGGATTAAATAGTTAAAATTTAAAAGTTACAATACGTTTCAAGTTTCTGTACTTTTTATTTTTCGAATTAAAAAATTCGGGTTTAATTGTTAATATTGTTAAAATTCTTCTGTTAAATTTATTGGTGTAACATTCTAAATTTTAAAAAAAATCATTCAATAATCATGTTAATAAAGGGCTTTATGATCGACTTGAATTTAACTAAAAATTTAATAATGTTAACAATTCTTTTAATTTACGTCAAAACATTTTAGTTAGAACAAAATATTTAGACTAACTAATGACATTATAAACACTGAGGTGCAAAACTAATAAAAAGTTCAATTATAAAGATCAAATCTCAAATTTTAACATAGTACAGGGATTGAAATTGAAATTTCGCTATTTTTATATACTTTAAAAGTAAATGGTACAAAATTGAAAACTAACCAATATTATTGAGAATGTAAAAGAAAAAGAAAAGCAAGAAGACATAAAAAAGTTTACACTACAAGTCTACAACCAAGAGTTACATTATTCATGCCTACATATCACTAATTTCACAAACAAAATTACTTCAACAATGGTTCATCTATTAAGCCAATTTCTCGGCCACCAATATGTAGAATAGCCCCATAACTCCGGTATGCTCTTTGGTACTACTGTAATTTGACTCTAAAACTAGAGTCTCCCCTTTTGATATTTTCTTACTTCCTGGTTTAGGGTAGCAGGTCGACATTCCTACGACATAACCGGTTTCGTTTCCAGCTTCCTCTCCCGTCCCGTAAATCGGTATCGAAGAGCATAAACTCCGGCCATCCTGAAATCATTGTACGAAAACATGCACATCACAACATTAGAAGAAGAGATTATATTACTAAAATTCACTAGATGATCGCATTGGACTAAAGTTGTTAATTTTGACTTGACTTGATTAACTCAAATCCAAACCTAATTAAGTTAAAATTTTATAACACTAACTTGAAATGACTCGAATCATAAATGATTTAAATTTGAAATGATTCAAATTAAGTGTCAAGCCCGAATGAAAAAATTCAAAATGATCCAAACCTAAACTGTCACGACTCAAGAAACCTTGAATGACCCAAACCCATAAATTGAACGGAAAAAAAAAAAAACTCAAATGACCCAAACTCAAAACAACCCTAATTGTATTGGATCCAAATTTAAAAGCACTCAAACGAAAATTAACCTAAATCCACAATGATCTTATCTGAAACAAATTAAACTGATACAAAATCAACCTATCCTATTAAATTTATAGATATGCATGAACACATTAATTGCTTTTGAACTACAATGTTAACATTCTTATAAAATTTATGGGAATTGACGGTTGTATTTTGGATAATCTATGCAAAGGGAATTTCATTACCTTCCTATAGAGAGCAGAACCATTGCCGCCCGCATGTTGGTGTGCAACACCATATACCAAATAACCACCAAATGGCATGTCGAGACTAACGCTTTTGGCGTCAATGCATTTCTCGTTTGCCGATCCCGTGGCACCACAAGCTTCAACTTGATACTCCACCTGCATAATTGTATTCATTACCATCATATTCGAGAATAAATTTGATTTTGTAACATCAAATAAACATTTTAATTACCTGACAATTGTGCTCCGAGTTAATTCCAGTGGAATTAAGAGATCTCTTCCAAGTATCAGAAATATCGAATATATAAACATTAACCGGCACAATCAAGCTATTCATATCGACCCACTTCACAGTGTATCGAAGGTAAAGAGTTCTTTCGATGCCGATAAACCCATCTTTCAACCTACATTTTGTGCCATCATAGCAACATAATAGTCCCCCATCATAATTTGGACTCAAAGCTGTTCCATTTTCCTGCTTGGTAACATTATACAAATCACACCGACATTCGGTACATCCCATCCTATCTTCCACTCCCCTCGTATCGATAGCATGGACGTTCAATGCCCATGCCTCTACAAACCCTGACGGAATTGTAGCAGGATTACCAATTTCTATCCCATAAGGGTCAGGGATATAAGTCTTAGTTCTTCGTGTCTCAGAACCGAGACCGAAAAATTGATCAAGTGCTCCATCTTGACATATTCCGCTATTTCTCCCCGAAATATAATCCGAAGTGTTGAGCGTTGAAATGTCTTGATTTTCCAAACCTTTACGTACATAGAATCTAAGAACTAACCAATGATGCAAGTAAGTATCATACAATGGAACTGGATTCCCACTTTCATTAACAATCTCAGCCTCGAAACTTTTTAAGGCAATATGACCTCTCGGAAAATCGATATTCGAAAAAAGTTTATTCGCTACCGATCCCGGCCCAAGCACAACCTGAGGTGATCGAAAAACACCAGTTTTTACCTTATATTGATTACTCCGAGAGGCTTGTGAAAATGGTAGAGCTGAAATCAACAAAATTGCAGCAAAAAGTAACCATCCAAGATTGAAAGTCTTCATTTCCCTGTCAATTCAATATCCTGAGTTAAAGCATATAATCCCTAATTAAATGTTTCAATGGAGCCAAATTTTATAAAATTAGATAAAATAATTCTTTTAAAAATGATATAAAATAAGAAAAATTATAAAATAGTTCCACCTCAACCCTTAAATACTAAAACAATCTCATTATAAGTTCTAATCATATCTGTTTTTTTTATACATAAATACTAGAACCATTCATAGTCCCTCCCCAACTCATAAATAGGAAGATAATGCACTTCAGCGCACTAATAGAACTAAACTCAATCTGTTTTGTGTTTTCATTTTGACATTAAGCAACTAGTGGTCAAAAAAGAAAAAAAAAATTAATCAAACTAACGAGTTATTCAAATCAAGTACTAAAAAGACTTGAATTCAACTTGATTAATAACTCGAACTTAACAAGATAACTACTTAATCGAATTTGATTTTTTCGACACGAAACAAAAAAAGAAAAAAGAAAATTAAAGCTATTAGAATCGAACTGAAAAAATCAAAAGGAAAAAAAAAACGAAGTACCTCAAGTTTTTGAGATTATTTTCTTCACCAACTATTGCTTGCTGTATTTCAACGTTGAAGTTGATGAAATACTCACGGTTTTAGTTGAATATATATATATACATACACATTTTAATTAATTAATTAATTAATTAGAGAAAGTGAGAGGGTAGCAAATGAGACTTTGCCTCCTGGTTTTGACTTTGACCAGTTGTAGTTTGATGCTAACATGCTGAAGCAGATTTCACATCAATCAAACGTGGCTGCTGCCGTCGTAAAATGCTCAGCAAGCAACACAGTATTACTATTATTTATTGCTTCTTGTTTTGACTGTTCTATACTGGGGCGTATCTAGGGGAAGCTCTCAGGTGCCATGAAAAATTTTTCATTTAAATTTTAAATTAATAAAAGTAAATTTATATTTTGATAGTTTTTTATTTAGTTTTTAAAAAATTATAAAAACATAAATTATTTAAATAGTAAAATTGTATTTTTATTATTGTAAAATTTACAATTTAATTTTGATCTTCTTCTACTTATTTGACTATAAAAATAAACTTCATTTGAAAATGGTGAAAATCGACTTTTATAAAATTGAAGTTCGTATATTACAACACATTATCAATAAGTTAATGACTAATTTTATAAAATCAATACAAATAAGTATATTTGTTATTTTTTTAACAAGTAGCATCTTACGATGATAATATAAATCAAATAAATTATATATATTAGCAATTTTTTTTCTTAATAAAAGCTAGATTCCATTAATCAAAGAACCAAACAGGCCACATAGCAAAGCATTAATGTTCAAAATAAATTCCATAGACAAAATAAAGAAAAATTAGACAAGCAAAATAAAGACAAGAGAAGAACCTAAAAAAGCAGAAAAAAAGAAGAACCCAGGTGAAACGTTCTCTCCAAGAATTCCATCAGGCAATGAGATGATGAACGGAACAGGCATATCAGAGAGAAACCAAATTTTGTAAACTACCGTGGAGGAAAGATTAAGTAGATCTCCATCCTACAAAGTTTCCAGAATCAAAATCGAGTTTGCCACCGGTGCCATATATTAAAATTTAATAGAATTCCATTAGCAATAGAATTTAAATAGTAAGAATCCAACAAGTAGTTCCAGTGGAAAAGAGGATGTTGTTCATCCTAAGAGTCCTGGGTTCGAGCGCCTATGTGTTCATCCTAAGGGTCCTGGGTTTGAGCGCCTATGTGTGCAAGGTGTGTGTGCCTTGTCAAAGGGTTAAAAAAGTATGAACAGATACAACCATGTAATCGCACCAGTATATTAAAAAAAAATTTAATAGTAAAAAATTTATTTGGTCATTTTCAATTTCGATATTGAACAAATCAATCTTTATAAAAAAATCACAACCTTAATATTTCTATCAATTGTACATATTATTACTCGTATAATAATAACTTTAACATTTAAAATTTATAATATCAAAATTGAAATTTCGATTTAATTTTTAAATTAAATTAAATTTCTAGAACACTTGAAAAGGTATTAGTCTAAATTCAAAGATACACGATTGAGATGGGTTTTTTATGAAAATGAATCTCAATTAAGAAAAATAAAAGTGAGATTTATAGCAAAATAGATAAGTCTTAGTTGAATGTTGAAACTTGTCAACTTGTTTCATTGGCTTTATTTTTCAATTATATTGCCAGGGGCGAATCTAGGACTGGTAAAATAGAAATTTTTTTATTTACGTTTTTTAAAATTTTTAAAATTTTAAATTAATAAAAGTAAAATTGTACTTTTAACCTTAAAAATAATAAAGAATTAAATTTAAATTAATAATTTTTTAAAAATATTTTTTATTTAAATAAAACTCATTAATTTTCATTTGTTTACCAAAAACTAAAAGATATTTTTTTTTGTTTTAAAATTGTCGAAACCATCTGTTTTTGAAAACGACGAGTTTCGAAAATTATTTTAATGTTGGAAAATGGGAGTCGCCACCAATCCTTTATTCGGTGTGATTGGATCACTACAAAACGTTTTAAAAACCGTTTTGAAAACATGTAGGTCTTCGAAATTCAGGGTAATAAAACCAAAAATAGGTGACACGTGGCAGCCTCTCAGGCATCCGGAAGTCAGAGGACTAGTTTGAAAACCATGAAAAAATTTTGGGTCAATTTTGTAATTAAACAGAAATTGATTTAAGGATTAAATTAAAACAAATTGAAAATAAGAGGGAGCTTTTGCATAAATTAACCAAAAAATGACACGTGGTAGATCATGATGCTTTCAAAAAGTCAAGGGATTAAATGAAAAGCATTGAAAATTATTGGGCCAATTTAAAATTAATTAAAATATACAAATGGACTAAATTGAAACAATCAAAAAATGCGGAAGGACCAAATGCATAAATATCCCTTTTCTCAAAAACACACGGATCCTCCAGGCGAGTCGGTTCGGTTCGGATCGGCCATGGGTAAGAGCTTAAAACGACGTCGTTTTGGTCCCCAAAATCAGACACCAAACCGGTGCCGTTTAGATGTGAGTACTTAAACCAAGTTTCCGTTCAAATTTTCATTTTGTCTCTCATTTCTAAAAAAAAAACAAAAAAACTTCTTCTTTTTGCTCTCATGGTCTCCCCATGTCCGGTCGCCTCCGTTGCAGCCATGTGCCGTCGTCGCATGCAGGTTCGTCGCCGATCATCGTATACGTCCCACCATCCAACATCCACGCGCCTTCGTACGATCATCCACGGGCCATCGTCCTCAACCATTAGAAAGGTAAGCCGTCTCTCTTTGTTTGTCTTTATTCCGTTGTCATTTTAGAAAAAACCAGATTTGGTTCTAAACCAGATCTAAAAAGTGTAAAATCTGTTTTTTTTTTTTAACCGTTCTTAAGTTCTTTTAAAACCTATTTCTTTTTATTCCTATTTGTTTTCGATTTTTTGTTTCTTCGCAGATGCACGGATGACGAAGCATAGGCGATGATCGTAGTTTTGCGACGGGGACAGCCTGGATGGCTCCGAGGGCGGCTCCGGTGGTGATCGTCGGACAAAGATAAGTCCTTTCGTTTTCCCTCTTTATTATTAATTATTTAATAAATATTATCTTTAATAAAATTATTATTATTATCATTAATGAAATTATTTAATATATAATATATATTTAATGCGGGTTTGTGGAAACAGATGGCCAAAATTAATAGCAAATAATGACATAATATGTATAAGTCTACGTTAAAACGTTTGAAATAACTTAGGATAATAAATGATAATAGTAATGAGTTAATAGGCATATTAATGCATAACATTGATAATGAAAACGTCTTGTGGCTTTGAATAATAAATAATAAAATAAACAAATAGATAATTAACGTATGTATTCAATGTACCTTTGCAACTGTTCAATGCATTGTTCTAGTAACGTTTGGTGCCTCTGTTTGTTATAGATTGCTCTTTCTAGTTCACCAATACTAGTTGCTTCTGTTTGATGAGTGTATATTGATTTCAAAAAATAAAAATCCAACCCCCAAAATTGGTTATTTGATTCGGCTCTTTATATCCTATATTTATAATGATTTCCTTTTGTCTTATGCAACTAAATGTACATCTATTCTTCTTTTTGCAGGTTCGGTTGTGGAGGCTTGTAGCAGTGGCGGTGGCAGTCCCAGTTGCTGGACAATGACGTAACGTGCCCTGGTTGGCTGGGTTGGAGGTGGCTGGTGCAAGTTGGGTAACAGCAATTAGGCTACCAGATTAGAGTTTTAGGTTGAGTGTAGTTGGGTCATTGGGCTAGTCTTGGGTTAGAGACATGGGTTAATGGTGTAATGGGTTTTGTATTTGTGATTAGGTCAAATTGGGTCCAAGATTATAATTTGAACTTTGTATTTGTTTTGTGGATTTTAATTTTGAAAATAAATTTAAATTTAAATTTAATTTAAATTTAAGATTTAAATTCAAATTTAAAATAAATCTAAATTTAAAATAAAATAAAAAATGGACCCGATCAAAATTAGACTCCAATAAAAATTTTATTAAGTTAAAATAATTTTGATGAGATATATTTAATTGTTTCTTAAAAAATTAAATTAAAATTTCTGGCTCATCTTTATTTAGTATTAATGTAATTGGTACATTAGAGTTGGATAAGAAAGTCCGACAAGATTATCTAAGCATGTAATTCTAGGATCTTAGCCCCCAATTAAATCTATTTTGAATATTATAGGGCCCTGTCCCCACTCTCTCCCCAAAAATAAAAAATTACAAACTAATCCCCTTAAAAATTATTAAATTATAAATTTATATATGGAAAAATTATACTTCCCTGTAAAATGAAAAATAAAGTTTAATCTTTTTCAAAAACAATAAAATTATAAATTAATACATTATAAAATTATATTTTGATCTTTCGAAAATTTATAATTTTATTCCCACACCTCTTAAAGAATTTTCTAAATTTACTATTAATAGAGATTGACCGACTGCATGAGTGCGAGTCAATAACGTTGAAAAAAAAATTATGAAGATAAATCATAGTTAATGTGGCATTATGTAAATTAAGTGGAATCAAATTTTAGAATAATAAGATAAATATTGGTTTAAGTTATGATTTAAAGTTTGTATCAATTATGAATACTTAGCATACTCCCATTCATAATTTTTTAACTACGTAGAATTTTTTTTTGTTAGGTATTTTTTCACAACACATGAAAAACAACGTTTTTCCATTTTTCAAAATACAAAATGGAAAGTTTTGGAGCTTAGTTCCTTTGATGTTCGAGATTTAGAGGGGTTTTCTCTAGATATGAACAGCTAAGAGTTAAACGAGTTGATAAGATATTATAGTTAAAGTTGTAGGGCTATCAAACTATTAGTGATGAAGATTCGCTTAAAGAAGGTTTGAAATCTTGGGCGCTTTATTTTGACTATTTTGTGGGTTTGTTCTCAAATATTAGATTAGGAAATTCGAAGAGAAAATGTGATTAAATCAAATTTTTATCATTTTTAAAGGGTCAAAGTGTAAATTTATCATTATAAATTTAAAATTTTAAAAATCTTAAAAGGGAATTTTCTATTTTAGGGAGGTCGGATCTCCTCCTTGAATTCACCTTTGGGGGTTAATATCAAATAATAAATTTGTTGGATAATTAATATAATTTTTTTAAATAAGTATGATAGCTATTACTATTTTCTTTTAAAAAGTACCCCATATATAGATTTATATATAATTTATATATAGATTTATCACTGAAATTTTGGAATATTGCAATAAAATTTTTTATTATAAACTCTTAATCATAGTTGTATAATTATCAAACATTGCAAGTTTTGTAAAAAAAAATAACAAATAAATATATCCTATTCAATCCGTCCATTGCATGGAATAAGAAACTAATTATAAATATAATTATATTTTGAGCCAATCTTAAGTGATTATATATGATGTTAACAACATGTATAGACATGATCAAATTCGAGTTTAAAATGTCTTTACTCAACATGTATAGACACTATTAAATATATTTCACTGCAATCAACCTCAAGCAGACCCAAAATATTCAAGCATTAAAATCATTCAAGTATTGCTTCAATACATTCATTTATTATCATTCATAATTTATGTATTTAAACCTTTTATATTCTGGTTTTTTTTTTAATTGTATTGAAGGGATAGCTATTATTATTTATTATCATTTTCGGTTATTTCAAAGGCATTAAATGAAAGTTATCATTATTATTAATATTATTAATATTAATTTAATAATAATAATGACCATAACAATATTAATGGCAACTATAATTAATATTATTAATAATAATAATAATAATAATAATAAATAGTAATAAAAAAGGAAAGCCAAAGGACAAGGGGTACTTCCTTGATCGTCGTTGCCGGAGTAGCCACCAGAGCCCACCGACCCGTCGTCGTTACGCCCACAGAGATCATGGTTTGCAAAAAGAACAAAAATAGATTTGAGAATATAAAATAAAGGGGTTTTTTTTAAAAAAGAAAAAAAAATCAAACGTTTTTAACAAAAAGAGAAATAATAATAAAAAGGAGAAAAGGATGAAAAGCAAGTTTTTTTACCTTGTCGGCGGACGGTTGGCGCGTGGGAGGACCAGCAACGATAGAGGCGTGGTCGAATTGGCGCGCGTGACCAGGCGCGACGACGATACGGAATGACGCGCGACTGTAGACGGAGGGGCTAGGTTCGACTGACCATGAGAGAAAAGGAGAGGGTGAGAGATTTTTGAAGGATTTTTGTAAAAAAATAAAGAAAGAAATGAAAAAAAAAAAAAAAAGGTTTTGAAATGCTTTTATAAGGGGTCAAAACGCCGTCGTTTTGGCCAAGGCTTTTAAACACCAAAACGATGTCGTTTTGAGCTCAGATCTATTACCGACCTGAAATCCGATCCGACCCGACTTAGGATCCGCGTGTTTTTAAGAAAAGAGATATTTATCATTCGGTCCTTCGCTTTTTTTGACTTTTACAATTTAGTCCTTTTCGTATTTTTAATTAATTTTAAATTGGCCCAATAATTTTCAATGCTTTTCAATTTAATCCATAGACTTTTTGAAAGCACCAGGAGTTGCCACGTGTCATTGTTTTGGCTTATTTCAGCAAAAAGTTCCTTTTATTTTTAATTTGTTTTAATTTAATCCTTAAATCAAGTTATGTTTAATTACAAAATCGACCCAAAAATTTTTCATGGTTTTCAAATTAGTCCTTTGACTTCAGGATGCCTAAGGGGCTGCCACGTGTCACCAATTTTTGGCTTTATTGCCTAGGAGGCCTCTAAACTATCCAAAAAATCCATTTTTAACCCCAAAACTTCCAAAAATCATATTTATTACCTCGAACTTCCAAAAATTCCATTTTAACCTCGAAACTTCCAAAAATTACATTTTTACCCCCAAACTTTTAAAAATTACTATTTCACCCCCAAATGTCCAAAAATTCCATTTTGATCCCGATTTTCCTGAAAATTACCATTTTACCCCCGGATGTCCAAAAATTTCGTTTTTGATCCCGGTTTTTTCAAAAGTTATCCTTTTACCCCCAAGTGTCTAAAAATTCCATTTTTAACCCCGAACTTCCCAAAATTACGGTTTTTCCCTCGAGTCCAAAATTACCATTTTGCCCCTGGGTATCCAAAGTCTCATTTTTCAACTCCGATTGTTTTATTTTTCTTTCTCATCAATATTTGCATTTGAATTTAACTATTATGCACTCCTATTTTGCATTTTTTATTTTTTTACCATTTATCTTCTTATTTATCGTACTTCGTGTTATTTAATATCCATTATTAACTGCTTATTCATATTAAACTCGCATGTTTGTTTTCAAAATTGTTTCCATAAAAACTTTAAAATCGAGGCAATATTCTTTTATTTCGAGTTTCGAAAATTTGCGCCTTATCTTACTAGGTGCAATTTCTCTTCAAATCGAAATAATCGAATACCCTTAATCGAGGCAATGTTTCCTTATCTTCGATTCTGAAAATTTGCGCCTTAACTTACTAGGTGCAACCTTTCTTCAAATCGAGATAATCGAACATCCTTTTCCCAAAAATTTAAAAAGTTTTACAAAGGAAAGCTCGTTATTTTTGGATCTTGAAACGTTGTGTCCTAACTCACTGGACGTAACTTTCTTCCTCGATCACTTTGAAATAGCGGGAATTCCAAACAAAATCGGTTTCCTTTAAACATAACTCATGCAATTAAGGATCGTATTTTAAACTTTATTCGAGCTTTTAAAATTTTACAAATTAAGACCCGAAAATAATCAATACGGTACCAATTATGGGCATATGAGGGGGCTAATCCTTCCTCATGCGTAACCGACTCCCGAACCTGTTTTTCTGGATTTCGAAGACCTACATGTTTTCAAAACGGTTTTTTTCAAACGTTTTGTGGTGATCCAATCACACCGAATAAAAGATTGGTGACGACTCCCATTTTCCAACATTAAAATAATTTTCGAAACTCGTCGTTTTACAAAAAAAGATGGTTTCGACACTCAACATGTATAGACACTATTAAATATATTTCACTGCAATCAACCTTGTTTGATGTACCGATTGATTGGAGGCGCTAAAGCTTGGTTTATGATTAAGGGAAGCGGGACTGGCCAAGAGAGTATAGGCGTTGGCTCGTGAATCTTCGCACGACAGAGGAGCATCTTGTCTCGGGCAGTCATGGACAAGGCCGATTCCACACTCACTTGCATTCCTAATGTTTGGATATCAAATTACGTCTCTGATCTCTACCCGTTTGACTTCTTCCTCTTGCCTCTTCCCTGTAAGAACCACAATAAATGCCACTTCGGCTTAGTTTCCATGGGCTTGGGTTTTAATTTATGCAACATTCGGATTTGTTCCTTAGGAGTGAGCCCACGGGCTCTTTGATTAAGGGAGGAATCGATACCAGCTTTGCTGCATATATCTATTCAACTTTTCTCCATGTGAAATTTTGTTTAGTGGAGAGAAAGTCTCAACTTTGTAGAAAACATAAACCGCTTAATTAGGTATTTGTGTTGGAAAATGTTTACATCACATATATAATAATTACATATTATTTATTATCATAAAATATTAACTCAAATTAAAAATAATTTAATTTAGTTAAGTTTTATTGAGCTTTAGTTATTAAATAAAATATGAATCAAATATGTGTAGATACTCTAATAATTAATTTCTAATTGATAATGAGCTGATTAAAAATGAAAGTTGATGTGCAAAAGTTATATATTAGGGTTATGGTTCCCAATTAGACATACTTAATTTTTCTAATATCCATCTTTAAAAAAGAGTGTGCCACCTTTTCTGAATTACTTGTGTGCTTTGAAAGATCAAAACCATAAAATCCGGATATTTCAAGAAATACGTTTACGCATCTAATTTTGTTTTTAATTTATTTTGATTTATGAAATTTTATATCATATTTTATTTTACGGTTTTAAGAATTCATCCTTAATATTTTTTTTAATTTAATGGTTACATAAATAAACTTTAAAAAAATCAAAAAGAAAAAAATTACAAATCATCACTTTTAAAAATGATTATATAAATAAAAATCCGAAATTATATCTCTTACTAAATTTGGATTGATAAATGAGTATATAGTGTAAAATCAAAAATTGGATGGTGCAAAGCTTTTGTGCCTCTACATCGTAGTCAACATTCCAGATATTAAAATTCGTACCCGAAACTAATATCACTTTTTTTAGTATGATTACATAAGTCAATTAAATTTAAAAGAAATAATATCAAATTTAGTTTTTAATATTTAATTTTTTGTTAATTTGACATTTTTTTAGTTAAATTTAGTTTTTAATCTTTTTTAAAAGAGATAAATTTAATCATTAATCTTTGAAAAAAAAATGCATTGTCAATTTAGTCTTAGCTCGATTGGTATCGGCATCATTGTCAGTACAAGAGGATATGGGTTCGAGTGCATCGAAGCGCATTAATCTCTTATTTAAAGGTTGGGGAGAGACTATGGGTAGTTATAAATATTGTATGAAAAATTAAAGACTATTGACTTGAATTTAACTAAAAATTTAATAATGTTAACAATTCTTTAAATTTACGTCAAAACATTTTAGTTAGAATAAAATATTTAGACTAACTAATGACATTATAAACACTGAGGTGCAAAACTAATAAAAAGTTCAATTATAAAGATCAAATCTCAAATTTTAACATAGTACAGGGATTGAAATTGAAATTTCGCTATTTTTATATACTTTAAAAGTAAATGGTACAAAATTGAAAACTAACCAATATTATTGAGAATGTAAAAGAAAAAGAAAAGCAAGAAGACATAAAAAAGTTTACACTACAAGTCTACAACCAAGAGTTACATTATTCATGCCTACATATCACTAATTTCACAAACAAAATTACTTCAACAATGGTTCATCTATTAAGCCAATTTCTCGGCCACCAATATGTAGAATAGCCCCATAACTCCGGTATGCTCTTTGGTACTACTGTAATTTGACTCTAAAACTAGAGTCTCCCCTTTTGATATTTTCTTACTTCCTGGTTTAGGGTAGCAGGTCGACATTCCTACGACATAACCGGTTTCGTTTCCAGCTTCCTCTCCCGTCCCGTAAATCGGTATCGAAGAGCATAAACTCCGGCCATCCTGAAATCATTGTACGAAAACATGCACATCACAACATTAGAAGAAGAGATTATATTACTAAAATTCACTAGATGATCGCATTGGACTAAAGTTGTTAATTTTGACTTGACTTGATTAACTCAAATCCAAACCTAATTAAGTTAAAATTTTATAACACTAACTTGAAATGACTCGAATCATAAATGATTTAAATTTGAAATGATTCAAATTAAGTGTCAAGCCCGAATGAAAAAATTCAAAATGATCCAAACCTAAACTGTCACGACTCAAGAAACCTTGAATGACCCAAACCCATAAATTGAACGGAAAAAAAAAAAAAACTCAAATGACCCAAACTCAAAACAACCCTAATTGTATTGGATCCAAATTTAAAAGCACTCAAACGAAAATTAACCTAAATCCACAATGATCTTATCTGAAACAAATTAAACTGATACAAAATCAACCTATCCTATTAAATTTATAGATATGCATGAACACATTAATTGCTTTTGAACTACAATGTTAACATTCTTATAAAATTTATGGGAATTGACGGTTGTATTTTGGATAATCTATGCAAAGGGAATTTCATTACCTTCCTATAGAGAGCAGAACCATTGCCGCCCGCATGTTGGTGTGCAACACCATATACCAAATAACCACCAAATGGCATGTCGAGACTAACGCTTTTGGCGTCAATGCATTTCTCGTTTGCCGATCCCGTGGCACCACAAGCTTCAACTTGATACTCCACCTGCATAATTGTATTCATTACCATCATATTCGAGAATAAATTTGATTTTGTAACATCAAATAAACATTTTAATTACCTGACAATTGTGCTCCGAGTTAATTCCAGTGGAATTAAGAGATCTCTTCCAAGTATCAGAAATATCGAATATATAAACATTAACCGGCACAATCAAGCTATTCATATCGACCCACTTCACAGTGTATCGAAGGTAAAGAGTTCTTTCGATGCCGATAAACCCATCTTTCAACCTACATTTTGTGCCATCATAGCAACATAATAGTCCCCCATCATAATTTGGACTCAAAGCTGTTCCATTTTCCTGCTTGGTAACATTATACAAATCACACCGACATTCGGTACATCCCATCCTATCTTCCACTCCCCTCGTATCGATAGCATGGACGTTCAATGCCCATGCCTCTACAAACCCTGACGGAATTGTAGCAGGATTACCAATTTCTATCCCATAAGG
Source organism: Kokia cookei (assembly GCA_039519145.1). Classification (NCBI taxonomy): domain Eukaryota; kingdom Viridiplantae; phylum Streptophyta; class Magnoliopsida; order Malvales; family Malvaceae; genus Kokia; species Kokia cookei. The sequence goes on along the minus strand of CM076904.1, from coordinate 34,998,571 downwards.
GTCAGGGATATAAGTCTTAGTTCTTCGTGTCTCAGAACCGAGACCGAAAAATTGATCAAGTGCTCCATCTTGACATATTCCGCTATTTCTCCCCGAAATATAATCCGAAGTGTTGAGCGTTGAAATGTCTTGATTTTCCAAACCTTTACGTACATAGAATCTAAGAACTAACCAATGATGCAAGTAAGTATCATACAATGGAACTGGATTCCCACTTTCATTAACAATCTCAGCCTCGAAACTTTTTAAGGCAATATGACCTCTCGGAAAATCGATATTCGAAAAAAGTTTATTCGCTACCGATCCCGGCCCAAGCACAACCTGAGGTGATCGAAAAACACCAGTTTTTACCTTATATTGATTACTCCGAGAGGCTTGTGAAAATGGTAGAGCTGAAATCAACAAAATTGCAGCAAAAAGTAACCATCCAAGATTGAAAGTCTTCATTTCCCTGTCAATTCAATATCCTGAGTTAAAGCATATAATCCCTAATTAAATGTTTCAATGGAGCCAAATTTTATAAAATTAGATAAAATAATTCTTTTAAAAATGATATAAAATAAGAAAAATTATAAAATAGTTCCACCTCAACCCTTAAATACTAAAACAATCTCATTATAAGTTCTAATCATATCTGTTTTTTTTATACATAAATACTAGAACCATTCATAGTCCCTCCCCAACTCATAAATAGGAAGATAATGCACTTCAGCGCACTAATAGAACTAAACTCAATCTGTTTTGTGTTTTCATTTTGACATTAAGCAACTAGTGGTCAAAAAAGAAAAAAAAAATTAATCAAACTAACGAGTTATTCAAATCAAGTACTAAAAAGACTTGAATTCAACTTGATTAATAACTCGAACTTAACAAGATAACTACTTAATCGAATTTGATTTTTTCGACACGAAACAAAAAAAGAAAAAAGAAAATTAAAGCTATTAGAATCGAACTGAAAAAATCAAAAGGAAAAAAAAAACGAAGTACCTCAAGTTTTTGAGATTATTTTCTTCACCAACTATTGCTTGCTGTATTTCAACGTTGAAGTTGATGAAATACTCACGGTTTTAGTTGAATATATATATATACATACACATTTTAATTAATTAATTAATTAATTAGAGAAAGTGAGAGGGTAGCAAATGAGACTTTGCCTCCTGGTTTTGACTTTGACCAGTTGTAGTTTGATGCTAACATGCTGAAGCAGATTTCACATCAATCAAACGTGGCTGCTGCCGTCGTAAAATGCTCAGCAAGCAACACAGTATTACTATTATTTATTGCTTCTTGTTTTGACTGTTCTATACTGGGGCGTATCTAGGGGAAGCTCTCAGGTGCCATGAAAAATTTTTCATTTAAATTTTAAATTAATAAAAGTAAATTTATATTTTGATAGTTTTTTATTTAGTTTTTAAAAAATTATAAAAACATAAATTATTTAAATAGTAAAATTGTATTTTTATTATTGTAAAATTTACAATTTAATTTTGATCTTCTTCTACTTATTTAACTATAAAAATAAACTTCATTTGAAAATGGTGAAAATCGACTTTTATAAAATTGAAGTTCGTATATTACAACACATTATCAATAAGTTAATGACTAATTTTATAAAATCAATACAAATAAGTATATTTGTTATTTTTTTAACAAGTAGCATCTTACGATGATAATATAAATCAAATAAATTATATATATTAGCAATTTTTTTTCTTAATAAAAGCTAGATTCCATTAATCAAAGAACCAAACAGGCCACATAGCAAAGCATTAATGTTCAAAATAAATTCCATAGACAAAATAAAGAAAAATTAGACAAGCAAAATAAAGACAAGAGAAGAACCTAAAAAAGCAGAAAAAAAGAAGAACCCAGGTGAAACGTTCTCTCCAAGAATTCCATCAGGCAATGAGATGATGAACGGAACAGGCATATCAGAGAGAAACCAAATTTTGTAAACTACCGTGGAGGAAAGATTAAGTAGATCTCCATCCTACAAAGTTTCCAGAATCAAAATCGAGTTTGCCACCGGTGCCATATATTAAAATTTAATAGAATTCCATTAGCAATAGAATTTAAATAGTAAGAATCCAACAAGTAGTTCCAGTGGAAAAGAGGATGTTGTTCATCCTAAGAGTCCTGGGTTCGAGCGCCTATGTGTTCATCCTAAGGGTCCTGGGTTTGAGCGCCTATGTGTGCAAGGTGTGTGTGCCTTGTCAAAGGGTTAAAAAAGTATGAACAGATACAACCATGTAATCGCACCAGTATATTAAAAAAAAATTTAATAGTAAAAAATTTATTTGGTCATTTTCAATTTCGATATTGAACAAATCAATCTTTATAAAAAAATCACAACCTTAATATTTCTATCAATTGTACATATTATTACTCGTATAATAATAACTTTAACATTTAAAATTTATAATATCAAAATTGAAATTTCGATTTAATTTTTAAATTAAATTAAATTTCTAGAACACTTGAAAAGGTATTAGTCTAAATTCAAAGATACACGATTGAGATGGGTTTTTTATGAAAATGAATCTCAATTAAGAAAAATAAAAGTGAGATTTATAGCAAAATAGATAAGTCTTAGTTGAATGTTGAAACTTGTCAACTTGTTTCATTGGCTTTATTTTTCAATTATATTGCCAGGGGCGAATCTAGGACTGGTAAAATAGAAATTTTTTTATTTACGTTTTTTAAAATTTTTAAAATTTTAAATTAATAAAAGTAAAATTGTACTTTTAACCTTAAAAATAATAAAGAATTAAATTTAAATTAATAATTTTTTAAAAATATTTTTTATTTAAATAAAACTCATTAATTTTCATTTGTTTACCAAAAACTAAAAGATATATTTTTTTGTTTTAAAATTGTCGAAACCATCTTTTTTTGAAAACGATGAGTTTCGAAAATTATTTTAATGTTGGAAAATGGGAGTCGCCACCAATCCTTTATTCGGTGTGATTGGATCACTACAAAACGTTTTAAAAACCGTTTTGAAAACATGTAGGTCTTCGAAATCCAGAAAAACAGGTTTGGGAGTCGATTACGCAGGAGGAAGGATTAGCACCCTCATACGCCAAAAATTGGTACCGTATTGATTATTTTCGGGTCTTAATTGTAAAATTTTGAAAGCTCGAATAAAGTTTAAAATACGATCCTTGAATGCACGAATTAAGTTTAAAAGAAATTAATACATTATAAAATTATACTTCCCTGTAAAATGAAAAATAAAGTTTCATCTTTTTCAAAAACAATAAAATTATAAATTAATACATTATAAAATTATATTTTGATCTTTCGAAAATTTATAATTTTATTCCCACACCTCTTAAAGAATTTTCTAAATTTACTATTAATAGAGATTGACCGACTGCATGAATGCAAGTCAATAACGTTGAAAAAAAAATTATGAAGATAAATCATAGTTAATGTGGCATTATGTAAATTAAGTGGAATCAAATTTTAGAATAATAAGATAAATATTGGTTTAAGTTATGATTTAAAGTTTGTATCAATTATGAATACTTAGCATACTCCCATTCATAATTTTTTAACTACGTAGAATCTTTTTTTGTTAGGTATTTTTTCACAACACATAAAAAGGAACGTTTTTCCATTTTTCAAAATACAAAATGGAAAGTTTTGGAGCTTAATTCTTTTGATGTTCGAGATTTAGAGGGGTTTTCTCTAGATATGAACAGCTAAGAGTTAAACGGGTTGATAAGATATTATGGTTAAAGTTGTAGGATTATCAAACTATTAGTGATGAAGATTCGCTTAAAGAAGGTTTGAAATCTTGGGCGCTTTATTTTGACTATTTTGGGGGTTTGTTCTCAAATACTAGATTAGGAAATTCGAAGAGAAAATATGATTAAATCAAATTTTTATCACTTTCAAAAGGGTCAAAGTGTAAATTTATCATTATAAATTTAAAATTTTAAAAATCTTAAAGGGGAATTTTCCATTTTAGGGAGGTCGGATCTCTTCCTTGAATTCACCTTTGGTGATTAATATCAAATAATAATTTTGTTGGATAATTAATATAATTTTTTTAAAATAAGTATGATAGCTATTACTATTTTCTTTTAAAAAGTACCCCGTATATAGATTTATATGCTTTTCGAAATCTTATTTTACAAATGCAATATAGTAGTGTATTTTTAGATTATTTTTCATAAAATTAAAATTCGCATAACAACTTAGTCTTAATCAAACAAAATTCAATTAATGAAATACAAAAAAGAGGGTGTGGATGATTCATATCTAGCTTTGTATAAATTTTTCTTTATTATTTCCTCCCCCCTCTTTCGGTCTGTTCAGACTTTTATTTTAAATAAATTTATTATTCGTATTTCTTATTGCTTTGCTACTATAGAATATTGCTACTATACACTATAAAATATAGAATACCGTGTTCTATAACAACAAAACCAGATTTTATTGAGCCAATTTTATTGATAGAAAACAGATCAAGTGAATAAATGAAGTAATTGCATTTAAACATTTACAAAACAACATAAAATAAGATAATAAAAAAAAACAGATAAAATAACATATAACATATAAAAAGAGAAAATATTAATAATAATTAAAAAAATGGACTTAATTCTTTTTTTTTTCATTGTATTTTTTGTAGTCTTTTTTATATTCTTTATTCTTTTCTCAACTCTCAATATTTATATTCAAAATTTACAATCATATTGACAACAGTGTATCGAACAAATATAATTCGATCATAAATAAATAGATCCATTTATCCTCGCCCACAAGTTTGGCACTTTACTTCATTCAAATAATGGGTTCTTTCTTTGAATTTGTTGTGATACAATAAGTTTTTTTTTATTGTAATTGTATCGAAACAAAAAAAAATGGATAACAATGGAATGAATAAAACAGGAGGCGGTTCGCAAATTTTCACTTATTCTATTTCTATGGTTTTATCTGAGAATTTCGTGTCTTTTTTTTTTGTTATTCCAATTTTTGCTAATTTCGTGTTTTGATTGCCTAGTGCAATTCCATTTTTTTATTCTGATTGTATCTACATATTCTAATTTTTTTCGGTTATTAACATTTTGCTAAATTGATTAAAGTTTTATTTTTAAAAAATATTTACATAGAATTTTAATTAAAAGTTTGAAAAAATATATAAAATAATGATACTAATATTTATAATTAATAGCATAAGTATAAATATTATTTGTTTCGCCTTGATTTATATAATTCACAATATAAACTTTCAAGAAATTAATTAAAACTGAAATTTTGGAGTATTGCAATAAATTTTTTTATTATAAACTCTTAATCATAGTTGTATAATTATCAAACATTGCAAGTTTTGTAAAAAAAAATAACAAATAAATATATCCTATTCAATCCGTCCATTGCATGGAATAAGAAAACTAATTATAAATATAATTATATTTTGAGTCAATCTTAAGTGATTATATATGATGTTAACATGTATAGACATGATTAAATTCGAGTTTAAAATGTCTTTACTCAACATAAAATTGAAAATTTCTATTAAAAAATATATCTAGTTTGAATGGATCAACTCATTTAGAAATTGTGTTTTCAAAATTGGATTAAATCGGTTGATCAAATTGATTAGATTGAGAATTAATCGATACATTGATTCAGAATAAGGTAAAAAAATTAGTTGACTTGCAACCGGTATGAACCAATTGAATACAATTTTTAATAATTTATTTCATTTGAATAGGATGGATCTGTTGGACAAAGAAATGATGGTCTGACTTGTTCGACCATCGGGTCGGTTCCAAAAACATTGTTTAGAAAAGGCAGCCAAAACCAATGTTTTTTAAATTGGACCGGTGGTCGAACCAGTCAAGCTACCAATTCACCAATCTAATTAAAAATTATTTAAAAAAAAAAACTAAAAAACTCAATTCAACTGGTTTTCAGTTGGTTCAATCAATTTTTAGTCAGTTCAATCGGTAATCATCATCTAATCGGTTTAAAGCCACTTTTTGGACCCGTCCCCTTAACGATTCCCAATCCAATTGGTCGGTCTATTCTAGATCAAACAACACTGGCCTAAACCTATCCATGGGCTGGGTGATTTGCCTGGAACGGTCCGCCCATCTTGACTTGGCTGGACTTGGACAAAGATATTTTTACCTCAAGCCAGCTCAACCTGAGTCAATTTTAAATTAAATACTTTTATTTTAAAATTAATTATAAAATATATAAATATTAATATTCATTATTTTTAAATAATGATTTGAATTATCTAAATGGATCGGGCCAAACTGGGCGGGCTCAAACCTGAATTTATTTATTTTTAAATATGGGCCTCACTCCAGCAGCCATGTAGTACAGGTCTAACTTGCTGCATAACTTCTTTACTTGGATTAAAATAGGCCACGATTTCCATTCACTTTAATTTTTAGGGTAAATTTTACTTATAGTCATTATAAAATAGGGCCTGTCCTATTTTGGTCACTCTAATTTTTATTTTCTCAATTTAGTTATTCTAAATAAGAAAATTGTGCCAATTAATTGCTGCTGTTAAAGTTTTTTGTTTTTTTTTTAATGAATTGCTGATGTGGCATATTAGCACATTTGAGTGACTAGTACATTGACTAAAGTTTTAATTAAAAGTCAACAAAAAATGTCATGTGTCAATCACTTAATATGTTAATCTGACACATCAGCAATATGTAAAAAGAAAACATAAATTTTAACCACAGTGACTAATTCTTAGAGTGACTAAATTGAGAAATTAAATTTTGGAGCGATCAAAATGTGAAATACTTATTTTAGAGCCACCGTGGCCTAATTTTTAATTTATTTATCGCTTTTCTGCCCTTTCTCGGCAGTGTTCCAGAATCGGTTCGTTAAGCCAATGGCTACCCTCAGAATAGCTCTTCGTAACGTCCACCGCATCGTTAATACCTCCGCCGTTGCCGGCCGAACAACGACAATTTTCAGGTACCCATTAACCCCTTTATTTTTTCATGTCACTTTTGTTTGCTTTTTTGTTAGTTTTACATTATAAAAAAATTGTCCTTTATCAGGCCGCAGTATGGTTGGGTTTCAACATATTTTTCAACTGATATGAGTAACACTCAGCCATTAAACATCGATCTTTCTAACGAAGAAAGCAAAAGGCGTCTTTATAACAGGTAAGCTTTTTATATTTTGGGTACTTTTTTTTTCTGGTTTTGATGATCAATATTTATCTGGATTTTGAATTTTTTTATTGATCCCTGTTTTGGGTTTTTATAGATTGTTGTATTGGAGTAAACAAAGAGGGTTTTTGGAGCTGGATTTGATTTTGGGAAAATGGGTTGAAGAACATATCCATTCCATGGACGAAAATGGAATTAAAGCTCTTGTTCATGTCCTCGATTTGGTAAAAAAAATCCATTTTTTGATTGCTTATAAGCTGAACTGACATGCCTTTAAGTTAAAAAATACTCTCTTATTGGTTCATGCTTGTAGTTGGTGTTGCTTATATGAAACTATAGTGGATTATCATGTTTCATTGCTAGTGGAGCAATGTCTTGTTTGCTGTATTAGTAATAGAATTAAAGAATTCTTGGGGTTTTGGATGCTTTTCCCTGTACTATATCTGAATTTGTTTATTGCTCTGGATTTCCTTTCTTGAATTGTTTTACAATTTAGAGCCTATGTTTGGTCATCTGCATTTGATGTTTTCATTTTACCATTTATGGCCTATTGCGATCTAGGCTTTTCGGCAACTATTGTCGGCTTCTCACTTTTTATCTTGGCTTTACACTTAGTATGTTTGAACTGCCAACTATTGATCTTCACTCAAACTAAAACCTTGGCTGGCTTCTAATATTTCTTATCTCATCTCTGAGATATGTTTTATGAAGAAAATGAATCTTTTTATCTAAAGATCAGAAAAAAAATGGGTCCAGATCTCATGTAAGAATGATTTAGAAGATCCAAAACAAAAAATAGCGGTATTTGCTAGCAACAATATGGTGGAGGCTGTCAATCAACATATATTGATCCAAAATCTGATTCAAGTGGTAAAAGTATCATGGAGGCCAATGTACTAGGAGTCAGATTTAGTTTTGCCTCTCTACTAAAAAAAAATGGATAAATAAGTCCTTGTACGCTAAATCAAAGAGCAAATTGGTTCTTCTATTAAAAATTCTATCCATCACATGACATGCCATTTGTATCTCATGTTGATGTATAAGGGTTAGGTTCTTAATAGTAAAAAATGGATGAAAATTTTGACAAAAAGGATCAATTAGCTCTTTGATTTAACATAAAGGGACTAACTTGCTCATTTTTTGAGTAGAGAAGGCAAAATGCAATTTGACTCCAGTACAAGGGCCTCTATGATACTTTTACCAATTCAAGTGCAGTATGGTGCCTTTGAGTATGTAAGAAATGTTTTGAATCCATTCTTTTTAATGAAGCATGATGTTGGCCCTAGAGATTCACAGCAGATAGTAGAGACACCGACAATATGTTTTCCAATGCATGATATTGCTGATCGTATTAAGCATACTAGTGAACTGTGTATTTCTATCCATAAAGTGATATGAAACCATAAAAATTATCTTTCACAACACTATTAACTTTGAGGGAAGAAATCTTACAAATCATGCATCTCATTACTATCCAAATGTTTGCCATATTGGCTTAAATCTTTCTCTTTTGCAGGAAAACCCTGACCTTTGGAAATGGCTAACCGGTCAAGAACAACCACCTGAAGCAGTGACCGTTAATCCTGTAAGAGATGATCTAAAATATGAAAGTTTTGCACTTGTATTTTCTTTTATTTCTCAGCCTTCTTATATGATCTTTCGGTTATTTAGGTCTTCTCTGCAGTGCAACAGAAGGTCTTGAAAAACCTCGACAACCATTCCTCTCCCGAGACCCGAGCAAACCCTGGCCAACCATGGGTGAGAGGGTGGGATGATATCAAAAAAGGTCGTGATAGCCCTATCACCGGAAATCAGTAGCTTTTCTTTTGCCTTTGAGATAACATGTTCTGAAGGCTTGTTTATTTTGAAACAAATTAAGGTTTGTAATATGTAATTTCTTTGATTTTGTATGGTAGAATATGAAATAAGGATGGCTGCATTGCTGCAGTGAAGCTGGAGATGTTAGAAAACTCTGAATGTATTTGGTATAGGCCTTATTTAAGTTGATCTATAGCATAAAAGTTGTGGCTTGAATTGGCATTTCTTCTCTGTGCTTTAGCAAATAGTTAGAAATAAAGCTTTCTGGTACTCTTTGAGCCAACTGTGTTCTTATTGTTTGTTTCAGTTTTTTTTTTTTTTTTTGGGGGGGGGGGTAGATGAAGGTACTTGTTGAGTTTAAATTTGCACATTCCTCTAGTTTTAAGGCATGTTTTGGCCTCTAGATTTTCATTTTCATTTTTTATTGCAAGGAGGTTAAATCGCTATTTGGGGCATGAATTTGACAATTTTTTTCATAATAAGGCTTGAATTTTTTTTTCATCTAAGTTAGTCTTTAAACTTGGTAATTAATCTTACATTAGGGCTTGAATTAGCCGATTGTTTTTACATTAAGACTTGAATTTTACTTTTCTCGAAGATGCTAGAAAAGATGGCAAATTTGCTGAGAAAATATCTTGAGTTACATCAAGAGGCATCAATGTCGGCCTAAGGAGGATGTTCTGGTGTAGTTCAGCAACTAAGTTTATCTCTCTAGAGAGATGACCTCGAAGATGCTTAAATAGATGCTAAAGATGGCAAATTTTTCTTGAGGAAGATCTCGAGTTATGTTAGGAGGAATCAGTGACACTTTGAGGAGGATGTCTCGTTGTAACTCAATAGCTAGGTCCATCTCTCAAGATGGCAAATTTTGTTAAGGAAGATCTCAAGTTACATTGAGAGGATATCCTAATTAACTCAACAATCGAGTTCATTTCCTAAGAGAGATGCTAGAAAATATGTCGGAGATGACAAATTTGCCAAAGAGTTATGATGGGAAGTGTTTACGACACCCTAAGGGGTGTAACTTGGTAACAAAATTCATCTCCCAATAGAGATGACCTCAAAGATGGCAAATTTGCTTAAGGGAAATCTTGAGTTACGCCTCCATCTCCCAAGAGAGATGACTTGAATGTTGGAAAAAATGTCAAAGTTTGAAATTTTGCTAAAGGAAGATTATGCGTAAGATTTATCGCATGAGTGATAACTTCTTTTTTAATGTCATTTAATCCAATTTAATGGAAGTCTTTTGACAATCTTATTAATGATATTCGGTTAATGGGTCTTTAAAGCTTTTAAAATTTTCCAAACAAATCAATTAAGTTTTTATATTTTTTTTGCACTCAATTAAATTATTGAATGTTAAAATTTTAATTAATTAAGCTCTTTTATCGTTAAAATTAATGGTCAATTGTTAAATAATAACAATAATCATTTTGGGACTATTGTGCCACGTGACTAACTTTGATATTTTATATTTAAAATAATTTAAAACCATACAAATTATAAATTTAATTTTTTTTTTCATTTGCACACTAACCATCAATTGATTTATGATCGTATATAATGTTCTCATCCACCACCAATGAAACAATTTACTGTTTTTACCCCATATATGAGTTAAGACAAGTGATTTATAGAAAACAATGAGTCCAAAAACCATAGATCAACATTTAATTAACCATACCATATATGAAGCACATAAACTACATCAATACAAACATTGGGCTTATGGGTTAAAATGGTGTTCATTTATTCTTAAGTTTTGGGTTCAATTCGCAGGTTCATTAGTAACTTAATTTATCTAGATATGTGAGTTGCAAGCTAAAAAAAAGAAATATAAACATTTTATTTATATATTTTTTTATCATAAGATACATATGGTGAATTTAAGTAAGCACTAAGAGAGTTATATCAACCTAAGCAGATGCAGTATTTCCCTTGAGGGCCTGTAGCACAAGTTGCACTAAGGAATTTCTCCTGCAAAATCTTTTTACATGCAGCAATACATGCTGGGAGAGTGCAAGCCTCGGACTCAAAACTAGCACCCCCATTGCCATTGCAATCACAATCAACACTAACTCCAACTTCACTCCTTTAGTCTCCATTGGAAATATCTCCAAAGTTCAACAAATCCAAAGTTCAACAAATCCCCCTTTGTTGCTCCCTACAACAAAAAACAGCAGATCCCATTACATATTTATAGGGAGAAAAGATAGTATGTTGGTCTCATTATGTTTTAGTCCCTCGATTATACTAAACTTAGTGATTTAATCCTTCTACTCTAGTTTGACATAATTTGATCCCTCTATTTTTATAATGCTATTAGTGGATCCAAATTCAATCACACGGTTGCAAACAGTGAAAATTCAATCAGTCATGCTCAATAAAAAATAAATTCAATCATCCCTTTAACGATAACTATAACTAAATGTGTTATCAATTTGGACCTACTAATAACACTATCAAAGTAAAGAGAACAAATTATGTCAAATTGAGCATAGTAAAAGAACTAAAACTATAATTAAAATAGAATAAGTATAAGAGTTCCTTAATGATCCCCCAAATAACAATGGAGGGTCAATGAAGTTGAAGAAAAGAGCAGCAGATTAGAGATGAAAGGTATATGTACATATATTAATGGAGATTCATAATCTATGAGCCAACCCCATTATGGCTTTAACTTTTGGACCCACCAAAAAACACCAGTGGGGGTATCATTTGGCCACTTTCCCCCCCCATGGATTAGCCAATGAAGGCTCAACGTTTGGTTTGTAATTGCTAATTGGTGCCATGTTATCCCACGTGTTGGCGTTGTATTTCCAAATCCATCTGCCAATCTTAGATAAGCACAAAGCCATAACAAGCCAACCCACTTCCCATGCTTTACTGCAATTACTTAACTAGGAAAGATATGGATCTTCTTGTTGTTGTTGTTGGGTTTATTCCGATGCTATTGGTCCTGCCAGATAGCCACTCTTCTGTTTATTTATTTATTTATTTAATTTTAATTTTATGGTTTGTAAATATCTTTTTAAATAATATCGTATCCAAAATTTGAATTTAAAATTTTTTTTAAAAGTACAACGTGTCTTACCACTACATTCAATATTTGTTAGTAATGATATTTAGGTTTTTATGTAATTAATGATCTTCTAAAGCTATAAAAATATTACTGTTGTAAGAAACTAACTTAAAATTGTTTATCATACATTATTTGGTTTTAAGGCTTGAGTTTGTCATTTACAAACATAAATGGGTTTAAGCAAAATTTTAAGTCCATATTTCGAGTTGAGTTAAACTTAGGCAATCATAAAACGTGTTAATATAATGCAAAAACCCAACCTATGAAAACCTCTAATTATAACCCAAATACAAGTTTTCTCACCCAACATATGATGAAAGTACTCAGGTAAGGCTATATTAAGAGTTTAAATAGCAAACTCACCAAAATTAATCTTTGAGCTTCTTTTCTCCTATTCTTCCACCTAACCATGAAAAATTAAAAAATATAAATAAAAAGAAAAAAAAATTCAAGCACCTAAATAACACAAATTCAAAAAGAAAAATATCACAAATAATTAGATTTTATGGACTATATTACATTATTTTTAAAGGGCAAACTATCCCGTTAGCCATTTTAAATATAGAATGTTTTTATTTTGGTCACCTCAATTTTTTTTTTTGTTAATTTGATCACCCAAAATAAAAATTGAACAAATTGATCATTCCATCGTTAAATGTTAAATGGAAACAGAAGATTAACGGTGCATTTCCACGTTAATCACTCTAAAATTAGAGTATACTGTCGTCAACTTTCAACTTAACTATGAATCTTAAGATAAACTGCTATTATCTTTTTTCAATATTTCGAAGACTTGAATGCCAAAAACATAATTATTATTTTCCCTTAAGGCATTAATGCCTAAACAGTCATATAAGCTACAAACTTAACCAAAAACATATCTTCTACATCATTCCCAATTAATAGAATGTAATTGATATAAAAGATTAGTGAGACCATCTTTCATCTCTTATACGTTCATAAACTCAATTTATTGACGTTTTACTCGAATCCGCAGGTTTTGATTGCCGCATCAATCCTTAGATTTCATGACCGTTATGTCTATTTAATTTTGCTAATGAATTTGAGAAACTTTGCAAACTTTATGCTATTGTCCTTTAGCTATGTATCCAATGGGTTGCACCATATAAATGCTTTTATCAAAATATTCATTATTATAAGAATATTGTCTCGATATCTATTTATCAAATTTTTTAGTAGAGACTCACAAAAATGAATAAGAAAATACGCATAGATTTGAGCACCATTACAAGTCTAACCTTGTAGCTTTTAACTTCTTTCGCATTTTTATCTTATAGATCCACTTATATTTTATGGATTTATTCACGTTGGGTAAGTCAATAAATTCTCAACTCGACGTTCCTGCATAGTATCATCATAGTTTACTTGGATATGTTCATGTTCCATAATCACCCGTTTGATAAATTAGACCATCAAGAAGAATTTTTGTCTTAAGGAAATTTTCTCTATTATGTCAAATTTTTCTATGTTGTTGATCGTTTAGGTAATCCATGTTAAATCAATTTATATGTTAATGGAGAATTTAAAAGTTCTAAGATAAAATTTAATGAGAAACTTTTGTAGAACTTCGTTTAAGTTTATTATTGATTAATTTTAATAAAGTTGTTGGCCTACTTTTTTTTTTTTTGCTATAGTTTGTTGGTGCTTTAGGAAGAGCCGGAATGAGTTTGCATTTTGAAATTCTAGCAATTGCGAAGTTGAGTTGGTAGCAGCAAGTATCGCTTGAGCTCGCAACATGGTCGCTGATCGTATATAGGAGCTTATATTATCTAGCGACTCAGTCGTCGTTGTTGGAAGTTGCCGGGGGAGGGATGGGTAAAGAATAATACTGATGTGGATTTCTCAATCGATGGTTTAGTAGCTTCGGTGGGTGGTGTTATTCGAAATCTCGTTTTCAAAAACTCCTACAATTTACCAGGTCATTTTAATGATTAATGTAATCTTTCGAATTCGAATTTAACGTCTGGGTCGAGTTAAAGAGATTATAACTATATTCAACTTTTAATTTTTCTAATCTTTCCTACTATTCTAGAATTTATAGATCACTCAATTACATATATAGCTATATAGATACTTGAAAGTAATCTAATTTAATTTAAAGTGATAAATATAAGTCCAAAATTAAGGTCAGACATCCAGAGCTCAAGGAGGACTTTTAGATATCCGGTGTTTGCTTCAAATAGTTGAGGAATCAATTTCATGAAAAATGTGTTGATGAAATCTAAGTAAATGTGTTTCATGAAAAATGATTTACGAAAAATATTTTTTATATTTTCTTTTGTTTGATTCATGAAAAATAATTTAATCAATAGAAAATGACTTACAAATCAATAAAAAATATTTTTTTTTTGAAAATTGACTTACCTTTTTAAGATACGTAAGTTATTTTTCACAAAAAAGCTTCTTTATGTAATTTTATTTTTACATAAAAATTAACTTGAATCAAACTTAATATTATTATATAATTAATAAACATTCAATTTTAATATCTAAAATATTAATATTCAATATTATTAAACATATATATTTAATTATTTATATTTAATAATACAATAACTTATTAATATAATTAACATAAATTATTACTTTAATAAATTCTAGAATATTCCAATCTTATTTTAGTAATAAATTTTAAATTTCAAATTTCAAATAATATTCTTAATATATCAATATTTTACTAATCTATCTATATTTTAATTTTTAAATATTTTATAGTATAAAATATGAATATTTTAATTATATAAATATGAGTATTTATTTAAATATGCTTAACTCCATTTATCTCTTCCAACTCTAATGTGTCATTATCCATTCTCATATATGTAATATATTTAGTTAGACATATATTATATGAAATAAATTTTGATTGGCAAAAGGAAATCTACTATAATATTTTGTAACAAATATATTTATATTATGTTTATTTCACAAAGAATAACTTTTAAAAAACGAATTCAAGAAAACATGTCCAACAAAAAAAAAAAAAAAAATTTACAGATAATCACCCAATCACAAAAAGGTAACAAATTTTTTTTTCCAAAAAATCATTTTTCGTAAATTATTTTTAATTAAACAAACGCAACCTAAATAAACCAATTAATTAATAGTGAGTACTCAATTATTAAAGAACCAAAAGTCTCTGTCAATTTAAGATATCACCAAACAATTTTAGTTGAACAGTTGCTTTTTCGCCCTCAAACTCCAATAAATGCTTCCACCGTAGCCTAATAAAACTTGTGCATTTAAAAATCCGTGAATTGGTTTGATGGTTAAGGATGTTCATCGTTCTAAATGTGACTTGGATTTGGATCGTATTAGTTATTAAAATTTTTTGTTGCATCTAATCAGTGATTCATAACATCCGAAGAAATTCATATATTCCATCAGAACAAGTAGATCAACTTACAATTTGATAACAAGATTTATTAGGAGAGAATGAACATAAGCATGGATGGGTGCAAGGGCACATCAAAGTACTTAAAACAGTGAGTTAAATAAATCAATCCAAAATATAGGACAAGAGAGAAGAAAATTAAAAATTAAATACAACGGGTAATAGAGAGGGACAAGTCATTGATGATCCTTCCATTTCAGACGATTATTGACGTTAGATATATCATTTGATTTGTTTAAGTTGGAAGAGTCCGAAGAGATTAACTAAAAATTGCAAGAGCAAGGGAGCAATGGAACCGACAATGGTACGAGCAATAGTTCATTGGACGTATCATTGCAATGAATAGAGTGGAACCCAAGAAAGTTGTTTACGTATATTCCAAACTTGTATATCAAGTAACTTTACTTTTACGTCTAAAAATCAAGTTAAGAGTTGAAATTCAGGTGATAAAATTGATTAAAACTCGAAATGCACAATAACTAGATAATTTCTCATTAATCATTAAATTGAGAGTTGAACTTGAAATGATAAAATGAATCGTTGGGAAGATGATTCAAAACTCAAAATGTCATCAAAAAAGTACGATAACTAAACATTTTTTTAATTAATGAGATTTAAACCAAAAATAATAAAGTGAACTAAAACATGAAATCTTGTTCGAAAAGTTAAATAACTAAATCTTCTCTAAATAATTATCAAGTTAGACGCTAAACCTAAGATAACAGCTCGTAATGTCATCCGACAAGTTGAATAGGAAAAATTGAGATTTGAAACATAAACGTTAGACATGCATTTCCGAAAGGGTTACTATTTAGAATACTGACATTTTATATATTTTTTATTTTACAAATCGTTTTTTTTTTTTTTAATTTTTATCAAAACCCTTAAATATTAATTTTGGTTCAAGGTTGATATGAAAGCTACCTAACTGATAGCAATGGTGTCAATGTGTCCTTAAATACCCCCAACGGTCTAACCCAAGGGACAGCGACGTGACTTAAATTAACTCACCAAGTTGTGGGGGGCTTTCTTCGATGTTGGGGCATTTATGCTTTCAAATATTGATGATGATTTTTTAAATATTAATCTTTTTTATTATATTTTTTATATAATGTTTGAAATTATTTATAGTTTTTTTTCGACTCTTAAAATAGGAAGATAATGAGTTTTAATGTACTCGAATTTACATCTTTTTGTATTGACAATAATATTAATATCAATCGAATTAAAACTCAATTGACTAATGATGAAGATTATTTAATTAAAATCAATTTATAATAAAATATTTTTTTATCATATATCATATATTATATATATTTTACAAAGTTTAAAATCAAAGTTGGAGACGATTTGTTTTAATATCATGTGAACTCTTATTATTTTAAATTATTATATTTTTCAAATCAATTTTAAATGAATAAATTTTGAAAATCTTATGTGAATTTTTTTATGTAAAAAGGTAAAAATTTATAAAAATATTCAAAAAAATATGGAAAGAAAACATTTACAGATTAAAATATTTCATTCTCTAAACTTTTTTGTAATCATTTATGTTAAAAGAATTACAATATTACCACTTTTGTAAGTTTTTCTACATGTTTTAATCACTTTCATTTGAACTTAATTTTTTGTTGAATTTAAAACATAATTTATAAACAATTTGAAAATATTAATAAAATTTATAAGTTAACATTATTTATAAACATATTAAATTTCAAATTAAATAAAGTTTTAAACTAATATAAAATACTTTTGGAAATGCATAATAAAAATAATAAACAGATTTAAGAAATAATAATTTAAAAATAGTTTTGAACAAAATATTTTTAAAAGGAATATTAAATATTTTAACATTTAAAACTAAAATTAAAATATATGTTTTTTTTGGCCAAAAAATTAAAATATATGTTTACATAATGGGTTTTTAAACCAATAAATATACTGCTAAAAATTTTAAAGCATAATATTAATTGAAGTAATTAAGATTATTGCTAACCCATTCAATCATAAAATTTATTTATATTATTAATAAATTTTATTTAAAATATAAAATAAATTAATATATTTTAATTTATACATGCAATTAACCACGCATTTGCATGAGTAAAAAAACTAATATATAAATAAACTAAATTATATTTTTAAGAGAATGTTCGTATTTTTTTATATAATAAAAGAACAAAATTTTGATATAATAAAATCTAAACCCAAAGCATAATGTTGATACATAATTAAATTTATCATTATAACTAAAGTATCAATTTATTTTTATGCGGATTTTTAATATAATATATTTGTTACTTAATTTTTTTCACCATAAATAAAATATTTACTAAAATGTTTTTATAGTTATTATTATTCTTTAAAATTATAATTTCTTGATAAAAAATTTGTAACATATATTTTAGTTTTTTACACAACTCAAAAACTATTATTTAAAATTAATGGAACTGGAGCAATCAAAAAGCCACACGTGTTGCCGACCCTAACATCACCAATCATGAAATTTAAGAAGCAATAATAATAGGGTTAATTGCTGCTATTAGTCCTTGTACTTAGTAAAAGTTGTGGATTCAATCTTTGTACTTTTAGTCGTCGTGCTTTTCAAATTTTAAAATTTCAATCCTTACCAGATAATAATTGTTAAGTTCATTAAGTAAAATTTTGTGATTTCTAAAATCTGATGTGTCAAACATATTATCATATATGTAATGTCATGTCAACTTATTATTTCTACATATTACTTATTGAAAATTCAAGTAAAGGTTTATCGACTGTCATTTGCGTTAAAGACTGAAATTTCAAAATTTTAAAAGTATAGGACTAGTAATTGGATTTAACCAAATGTATTTAATTGCTATTGTTTGGGCCAAATTTGAAAAATTAAAGGATTAAAATTTACTAGTTCAAAAAGTACAATGACTAAATTTGATCAAATAAAAGTGTAAGGACTAAATTCACAAATTTTGTAAAGTACAGTGACTAATAGTAAAATTTAACCTAATAATAACATTAAAAATGAGTCATAAATTTTGCTTCAAACATTGATATAATTGGGGGGTTGAAAAATAGAGCCCTATATTTTTGATTTGTTTTCTAACAGATTTTGCTTGAAAAACATGATTTTTGACAGACAAAACATAAGTAGACAAGCATGATGATGAGTTCAAATAATATGGAGTGTTCCACTAAAGCAAATGAAGAAGACGAGATCACCAAAATAAGTCTTATGAGAAGCTTGGTTGAAACACAAGATCCTTCTTCCAAGGTATGTTTTTTTTCATTCTTTAGCGTAATCTTCGAACTTTTTCATCCAATTTAATCTAATTGGTTCATACAATCATCTGTAAAAAGTAACATCCAACAAGTTTGAGATTTGGATCTTGATATCAATAATGTCACTTTTTATTTTCAGACAAAATCATGACTTTTCTCATGTCAAATATGATTGAAAAATTGAGTCAGGTTGAACTTTCGATTCTCGATTTACAAATCAATTTAGCTGTTTGTAGGAAGTAGATGATATGACAATGAGAAGATTTCTAAGAGCTCGTGATTTAGATGTGGAGACAGCATCGAGCATGTTCCTCAAGTACCTGAAATGGAGACGAAGCTTTGTTCCCAATGGTTTCATTTCCCCGTCAGAACTCACACATGAAATCCAACAGAACAAGATGTTTTTGCAAGGTTCCGACAAGAAAGGACGACCCATTTCTGTTGTTCTTGCTGCAAGACATTTCAAGCATAATGGCGGCCTCGACGAATTCAAGCGTACCCCCTTTTCTCTTTTTAGAGTCTCTCTGGCTGTGATAACCTTGATCTTAATTTTGCCGCCCACCATGGTTTTCTTTAATTTGCTTTTGTTAATTTACAGGTTTTATAGTCTACATTTTCGACAAAACATTTGCCAGGTAATAATATTTTTATCCGGACTCCTCACATTGTGGAATAAGGCTTAGCATAATATTAGTCAACTATTTTTTATTCAGATTGATAGTCAAATAGATTAGTATCATCAATTCGATTAAAAAAATATAATAATAATTAAAAAATTGATTTAATCATCCGGTTCAATTGATTTATATCGGTTCTCAAGTCAACCGGTTCAAAGTCCTTCCCGATTAATATTCTAATCAATTTTCAATCCAATCAACTGATTCGATTTATCCTTAATTATGGGCTAGGCCATCCGTCCAGGCCTGAAAGCCCGCTCAAAAAATAGAAGGGTTTGGACAAAAATATAAGCCCAAAAAATGAGTTTGGACAAAAAATAATACTAATTTTCCCAAAGGCTCAGGCCTCGAGTAGGATTTTTTGCCTGGCCCCAACCCAACTCTACCTAAACTTTCTTTTCTGCTGTTGTTTTGTTACCAGTTCGCTATTATATTACTACTATTTTGTTGTTATTGTTTGGATATTGTATACCTCTTTTTTATTGTTGATTTTTTGTTATTATTTTAGAGGCATTTGATTGTTAAGTTGCAACAATCTCAATATTATTTAAGTATAAAGATTTTTTTTAATGTATTTTCAATTTGTTGGGAAACATTTATTTTAATGTTTTTAGTGTATTTGATGTATTATATATTTTTTTTTAAAAATTATATGAAAAAATTAATACGGGTGGGACAAGTTGGGCTTGGGCTTAGCATTTTTAATCTAGGTCCGGCTTGGGTAGAATTTTAGATCCATTTTTTGTCCGAACCTAAAATTTTTGCATTGGCCCAACCCAAACTCAATCCGACCTAGCCCATGATCAAGTTTGTCCATACCTGATCCGATTCAAAATATGACTTTAAAATTTTATTAAGGTTTGTTTATATATTTGTTAATGGTTAACCTAAACTCATTTTAAACCTGACATATATTTTTTAATTTTTTTAAAAATATTTATATTATTTTTAATTTAATATTTACGAATTGTATATATTTTTGTTTAAATTTTATATAACGGTATCTTAGCAAATTTTTAAATTTTACATTATATTACTATATATTGCTATAGATTTAAAATGTGTATTATAAATTACATAATATATAAAAATAACATAATATAATATATTACAAACTTAAAAAATTGGTGAATGTTCAAACCCAACTCATATTTTAAAGAGACTTAATATTTTACCTAATCTCATTTCTCGAATCTAATATATTTATTCAAACCCTCCTAAATTTCGAATGCATCTTCGGGCTTAGATAATGCAAATTTAATGTGTGTACTAAAGCAATTTCAAACTTCAAATAAAGGGATAGTATGTTATAGAGAAGCAATTGTCATCCACTTATAATAACATTTGGTACTCCTATAATAACATCTAATATTTATATCATATTTAATTTTAAAAAAAATCAAATTAAAAAATATATTAATAATATTAATTAGTGAAATTTAGATTCTCTCTTTAATAAAATTTATTAATATAATTCCATTCATTAAGAATTTTTCATTTAATACAATATTATTAATATATTTTTAATACGAAATTTCAATATTTTATTGAAATAATATTTTAATTGAAAATTGTTATTTTTATTTAACTTAGGAAGAAAATTAATTTGAACTCAACAAGTGGCTCCAGTGGAAAAGAGGATGATGTTCATCCTAGGGGTCTCGGGTTCGAGCACCTATGTGTGCAAGGTGTGTGTGCGTTGTCAAAAGGTTAAGAAAGTATGAACAGATACTACCAGATAATCACACCAATATATTAAAAAAAAAAAAAAAGAGAATTAATTTTACTAAGATTTGAGACAATAATCTATTGTAGAGAACTGATTTAGTAAAGAGTATACTTCATTCTTTATGATTATTATTCTTATAGAAGATAATTTCTTTGAACAATTTTATTATAATATTGATCTTATCCATTTTTTTTTTATATATAGCCTAAAATTATCCATAACTCCTCCCCAACCCATAAGTAGAAGAATAATACGCTTTATCGCACTCGAACTCATGTTCTCCTGCATTGACAATAATATCCATACTAATCGAATTAAAACTTGATTGACTATAAAAAATAAAAAAATTATTTTACAACAAAATTAATTATTATAAAAAGAAGATTGTTATAGAGAGTGATTCAGTATCGTTGGTGTGGCAGAATGCCTCCTGGAGAAGAGCAATTCATTGTGATTGGAGATCTTGAAGGTTGGGGATATGCAAATTGCGACATCCGTGCATACCTTGCTGCTCTCCTTCTCCTGCAGGTTTAACTTTTAATTCTCATTTGGATAACTTTTAACTAATAATTCATTAATCTTTAATTTATATTTATGGTGATGTTAATTAAGGATGAGTTTAAATGGACGATATGTTTATTTATGATTAGTATAAAAATAATGATGACGATGAGATGAAATATTATAATAATACTATAACGTGAGACGAAAAATAAATTGTAACGTAAAAATAGAAAAAAAAGTGGAGCTATATATAAACACATATTTTATCCAGCTTATGATGGTTGGTAGGTGGGATTTTTATTGTTTGTAAGGCAGCGGCCCAAATAATTATTTAATATTTAAATAAGGATAAAGTTCTTAGAGAGCGATAAATCTATCATAGCATATTTAAATATATTAGATTATAATAGATTAAGTTTTAATTCGATTGATATGAATATTATTGTCGATGTAAAAGGATGTAGATTTAAATGCACTGAAACGTGTTGTCCTTTTATTTTCTCTTTGGCTTAATATAACAGTTGGTACTTGAACTTGACACTTTTTTCTAATTTAGTACCTAAACTTTTTTTGATCTAATTTGTTACTTAAACATGACACTTTTTCCTAATTTGGTACCTAAACTTTTTTGAACCCAATTTGGTACCCAAACTTGACATTTTTTCCTAATTTGGTACCTAAGCTTTTTTTTAAGATTCAATTTGGTACCTAAATTTATTAAATATTATAAAAATTACGCAAAACAATAACAGCGTTGAATTTTTTTTTTGTTATGCTACAAAAGTATTGTCAATTTTAGAGAAAATTCATGTTAAAAATAGTTATTGAGCTATGCTTAACGAATTAATATTAAAAAATATTAGGTACCAAATTAGAAAAAAAGTCAGGTTCAAGTACCATTTTAATTGGACCCCAAAAAGTTTAATTATCAACTTAAAAAAAATGTCAAGTTTAGGTACTAAATTAGGAAAAAATGTCAAGTTTATGTACCAAATTGGACAAAAAAAATTAGGTACCAAAATAGAAAAAAAAATGTCAAGTTTAGGTATCAAATTAAGAAAAAGTGTCAAGTTTAAATACCAAATTGAACAGAAAAATTAGATACCAAAATAAAAAAAATTGTCAAGTTTAGATATTAAATATTATATTAAGCTTTTTTTTTTTTTTTTTAATGAAAATGGGCAGGACTACTACCCGGAAAGACTAGGAAAGGTGTTCATACTGCATGCACCCTACATTTTCACGGCGGCCTGGAAAATTGTTCACCCTTTCATCGACGTCAAAACCAGGAAGAAGGTAATATTATCTAAATCCGAATTAAATAAGTGTCCTTCCTAAATATCCGAAATTTATAAGCCAAAATTATTTTTTAAAGAAAAATTTGTAGAAATTAAAATGTAAAGAGATAACGAATTCAGATATTTAAATTCAAATTTATAATTATCTTGAATATGTTACTTATAAACGGATTCGAAAAATAATTATCCAAGAATTAATATTCGTACGCGTTTTGAATTCGAAACAAAATGTAATTAGAGTATTGAGTCTACAATAAATAGAGTAAATTGAATATCTATACCTACTCAAGGGCTTAGGGTCAAGCAAGAGTCCAGGCTTCTCTTAAAATAAAAATTTGTTGCTTTACACCTCTCAAAATTCATAAAATCTTGAGCTAATATATGATAAAATTATAGTTCCACCCAAAATGTTAACATTTCATTTTAGACCTTTTAAAACTATAAATATATAAGTCAATGTCAGGATGAATTTACATTTTAACTCTCATAAAAAGTTATAATTTAGTATCGCTTCCCCCTAAAATAACTTCTCACTCTGCCCTTGTACGTACTATTTATTGTCACCACTATATACGTTTGATACAATGTGCTTGACTATTTTTTCTTATTACTAATCAAAATTTTCATTTTTATACTTATATTAAATATGTGTCGAATCAAGGGTGGAGTCAAGGGATTTGACCCCCTAAAATAGTTTATTTTTTCATTTAGCTCTTTTAGGATTTTTAAAATTTTAATTTAGTAATAGTGAGATTACATTTTAGCGCTCGAAAACGATAAAAATTTAATTTAATCATTTAAAAATTATAAAAATTTAAATTAAAATAATAAAATTATATTTTTATTATCATAAAAATATGTAATTTAATTTCACCAATAAAAGAATTCTTTTTGACTTTGCCCTTACATCGTATCAAGGAGTGACAAAAATTTAGCTTACTAAAATTCATCTTGTGTGGTAGATTGACATAGAAAAAATTTTGTGTGAAATATACAGATAGTATTCGTTGAGAACAAAAGTCTGAAATCAACATTGCTGGAAGAAATAGACGAGAGCCAACTCCCAGAAATATATGGTGGCACACTACCATTGATTCCCATTCAAGACAGCTAAAAAGCACACACATAATTATCTATATATATATACTTTAAAATATTATATGTCTTATTTTATCGTTAATGTCTGTTTTACGATTTATATTTAAAGTTTGTGGTAATTTTTTAATAATGTTATTTTCAAACTTTAAATAGAGACGGTAAAAAGTTTTGTTGGTGTCATTTTATTTATCAAGGATTTGAGTTTTTACTAGCTTAAACGGATTGGTCTCTTCCATAATACTAATATTAAGTTGCATTACAAGATTAATTACGGGATGGTTTTATTGTATCGGTATCAAATAATATTTTGTTGAACCAGTGATTCAATGGTTTTTGCAAGTAAATAAAAAAATGTACAAGTAAATATTTACTCAGTGATTACTTAAGGTTTAACTAATATTCAGTTAAATTACATGATTGAATTGTAATGCAAGAACACAGTTTAGTAAGAAATCTAAATTTTTTGTAGTCCATGGGGTCAAATTAAGCAAATGACTTGTGTAAGGACTATTATATCGTTTATAAATTCAATTGAGGATATAGTTTGTTTTGGTTGTCGAAGTTGGATTGACTCTCAGTTGATCCCTGCACTAGCTCATTGAAATTAGAAATGAATTGCATGTTGAAAGAAATGGATAGAAATGATAAAGATTCGTAAATGAATGTGGTTTCTCATTAAGTATGGAAATAACTTGAAAATTAATTTATGATTTTTTGAATTATTAATTAATTAATTAATTACTTGAAGTTCGAAAATAGAATTAAATTAATTGGTCATTGTGAATCTGTTAAATGTAGAAATTAAATATATTTTCTCACGGATTCTTTTACAGTAAAGTTGTTATAATTTTAGCAAAATTAGAATTGAATTGAGAAAATTATTTAATTGAAAAATTATTTAATTTAAATTAATGTCTATTTTTGGATATAAAAAAACATGTATTGACTTAGATTAAATTATAATGTGTTGGGTTAAAAGTTCAAGAAACATATATAATTGGACCCAATACATGAGAGATTTGATTCCCCATCATAATACATATGAGGAGAATTGCATAAACTTCTACTAATTCAACAAGGGTTTCACTTCTTCTCCCTATAAATAGATGACACCGGTAAGGCTAAATATACAATAAGTTTTACATAACTTTGAAATATTGTTACTCTACTCGAAAATAGTAAAAATTAAATTCTAAGTATAAATTCTATTATCCAGAATAATAATTATATCGGTTTCTATTAAAGAAAGATTTTTTGTTTTCCTATTGAAAGTAAAGTAAATAATTTTTTGATTTTGTGTTTGATTCGAATTTATTTGAGCTCACACTCAAAGTAGTTAGCGGTACGACAATAGCGGAGAAGACCGTTCGGTTGAAAGCCAAAAACGACAAAGATCCGTCTAGCCGAAAACACAAGTGTGATTTCGAGAAAATTTTATTGCTATAAATATCACAAATCAATTTGATTTTCAAAATTTTAATTTTTTGATGTACAAAAAAAATTTAATGGTCCCCTCTACAGTGATCATCTCACATAGTCCCCTCTCATCGTCTCTAAAATGATCATCTCACATAGTCCCCTCTCATCGTCTCTACAATGATCTTAACTAACAATTCAACACACTACCACACGTATCTATAGAGTACAACACTTAATGATTAGGATCTACACCAAACCAACCTCCTTCAATAAATACTTCCTTTCAATATCAAAACAAAAGTGACGTACACAAGATCAAATATAGCTCACATTCTTCCCAAACATCCTCGCAACTCAGATAAACAACCATTCTTGGTGGCTCTCTATACGCTTACAACATGATCCTCTACAATTTTTAGTAGCTCTTAACATTATTTACAATACAAATCATCATTAACGATTCTTAACACTTCGCATAACTTAATTGTTATAACAAATATTCACATTATTTACAAAAAATCATCTCACATAGTCCTCTCTCATCGTCTCTACAATGATCTTAACTAACAATTCAACACTCTACCACACGTATCTATAGAGTACAACACTTAATGATTAGGATCTACACCAAACCAACCTCCTTCAATAAATACTTCCTTTCAATATCAAAACAAAAGTGACGTACACAAGATCAAATATAGCTCACATTCTTCCCAAACATCCTCGCAACTCAGATAAACAACCATTCTTGGTGGCTCTCTATACGCTTACAACATGATCCTCTACAATTTTTAGTAGCTCTTCACATTATTTACAATACAAATCATCATTAACGATTCTTAACACTTCGCATAACTTAATTGTTATAACAAATATTCACATTATTTACAAAAAATCATCTCACATAGTCCTCTCTCATCGTCTCTACAATTATCTTAACTAACAATTCAACACTCTACCACACGTATCTATAGAGTACAACAATTAATGATTAGGATCTACACCAAACCAACCTCCTTCAATAAATACTTCCTTTCAATATCAAAACAAAAGTGACGTACACAAGATCAAATATAGCTCACATTCTTCCCAAACATCCTCGCAACTCAGATAAACAACCATTCTTGCTGGCTCTCTATACGCTTACAACATGATCCTCTATAATTTTTAGTAGCTCTTCACATTATTTACAATACAAATCATCATTAACGATTCTTAACACTTCGCATAACTTAATTATTATAACAAATATTCACATTATTTACAATACAAACCATTATCATTAACGACTCTTAACACTTCGCATAACTTAATTGTTATAACAAATCTTCATCTTGTAACTAAAAACTTTTTAATTTAAAGAATTCAATTCACAGGTAAACTATTCATGTTAGGTCATTAATTATGAGCTCGAAAAAGAAAGATAAGATACATACAAACAGGATATCAAGCAACAATAAGAAGCTAGGAAAAGGATTGAAGAAAGGAAGAATATTGACTGTTCAAAAAGAAAAACAGGGGTGAACAGTATGTTTCCTAAAATTCGTGGGGCAATTTGGGTACATTCAAAAAGCAAAAGAATGATGGTTCAAATGAAAATCAGACCATGGGGGCAACTCCAAGGAAGTTTAAAACCGAAAACTCATGCTCAACACCATAACAAAAGGAAAGAAAAAGTCAAAGTCAAACGAAACATAATCTGGCGCACACAGATGTTTCCAAATTACCCTACGGATCTCTATAATCACCAATCAAATGGTTCAAAACATTCCAATATTAAAAAAAAAAAAAAAAAGGTCCTCATCTAAAACACCAAAATCTGGCCGTATCCTGATATCAGGGTACGTTAAAAAAAAGTCTAATCATTTACCTATATTGACGTGTCGAGTTCCTATTCGTTCCCTATGTATAAATAGAATAAGGAAAACCTCATGCAAAGGAAACATTAACTGCTGTCTCTCACGCTGGTTACTGGTTAGGTTCCAACTGTCAAGTTCGGTTCCCTTCTAACAACACAAAGAAACCAATTCATGCAAGGGTATTTTGGGGATTCCATAGTTGCTGTCTTTATATCAACCGGCAGCTTCCTCTTGCCAACCAAACATAACGGGATAAGAAGAATTTTTTTTCTTTGTTTTCTTGTTTTCACTTCAAAAATGGACCCTGAGACTTTTGCTAGCGGGAGCTTCTTCAAGTGGGATCCAAGGGGAATGATGGCACCAACGCCGGCTCGTTTGATGGAAGCAGTTGCCGCCGTACCTCAGCCGCAGACGGTGGCTGTGGCTGCTGCTGCTGCTTACATGGGAAGGCCGAGGGAACTTGGGGGTATAGAAGAGTTATTTCAAGCTTATGGAATCAGGTACTATACTGCGGCGAAGATAGCTGAGTTAGGGTTCACTGTAAACACCCTTTTAGGCATGAAAGAAGAAGAGTTAGATGAGATGATGAATAGCGTATCACAGATATTCAGGTGGGATCTCCTCGTCGGTGAAAGGTACGGTATTAAAGCCGCCGTCAGAGCTGAAAGGAGACGACTTGAAGAAGAGGATTCACGGCGGCGACACTTGGTTTTAGGTGACACCACCACCACTACCACCGCCGCCAACGCTCTCGATGCTCTCTCACAAGAAGGTTCGTTCGTCATTATATAAAAAAACGAAACCCTTTGATTACGTAATTAAAAGAATCTAGACAAGACTTCCCTTTGACAGTTTCATTTTGCTGTTTTTCTTTCTTTGGTAATATACGTATTTGATGTTCATTTTTATTACAGATACAATTACACGTAAATGTTTTGTATGAAAGCTTTGAAACAATCTCATTTTTCCATGCAATAAGCTCATCGTCAATATATATATATAAGAGCACCTTTGCCATCCCTAGGTGCAATAATATTATATGTATGTATATAGTTAGTTTTGCTGTATTTGTTGGGGGGCGTTGAAAAGAGTGGTTGACAGGGTTATCAGAGGAGCCAGTGCAGCAAGAGAAAGAGGCGGCGGGGAGCGGCGGAGGGGGAACGTGGGAGATGGTAATAGGTGGAGGAAGGAGGAAGCAGCAGCGGCGGAGGAAAGGGCAGAAAAAGGTGGTTGAAGTTGACAACGGGGATGAATTCGAGGGTGGTGATGATGATGATGAAAACGGTGATGGTGGTGGCTGTGGCTACGAGCGGCAGCGGGAGCACCCTTTCATCGTAACGGAGCCCCGCGAGGTAGCACGTGGCAAAAAGAACGGCCTTGATTACCTCTTCCATCTCTACGAGCAGTGTCGGGATTTCTTGATTCAAGTCCAAAACATAGCCAAGGACCGTGGCGAAAAATGCCCCACTAAGGTAACATATCAACCTTTTTTTTTTTAATGTTTTTTTAAGTTTATATGAACGAAATTAATTAAAAATTTTAATTATAAAGATTCTTAATCGAAATTATTTCCATATTAACCTATTTAATTAGTTGTTTGTATTATACGTTATATTATGATTTGGTTTAAAATAATAGTTATATAAATTTTCATGAATTATATATATAAGTAAAATATTAACCATTAGGTTTCACCTTTGTTGTTTTGGATCAATATTTCATGCATAGACATTATAAAATTTTATGTTCCATCAAGTATAGGAATGATGATACATTATTTAAAATCTTAAAAAATAATTAACTTCTTTTCATTATGTGTCATCATGTGTATAAACTTATACATCTTAATTGCATCAAATATAAAATCTATTATTTTTTGTTAATTTTTTCTACGCATGTTTTTATTTGCTAATTTATGTATATATGTTATTAACTTGAACATGGATACTTTTAAAATAATTAGAAATTTAGTTAGCGTCAACTTAATTGAAAATTTGTTAAAAAATTATTTTATTCTTTTTACAAATCGGTATTAATATTTGAACTTCACATCTTATAGTATTTAAATCTTTTAACTTTGTTATTTCAACTAAGATTTCTTTGATTTTTGCTTAAATTTTTATTAAATATATATATATTTTTTTATTTAGTATCAATAAAATAGATAGTGAGTTGAAGATTAAAGCATAATTAGGATTTTTTCTCTAACAAAATTTTAAAACTCTTAAAATTTAATTAATTTAAACTCAAATTAACTTTTAGTTATTTAATTTGCCTTTAAATTTATATCTAAATAAACAATTTAAAAAGGTTAAAACATGTTGTTAATTAGTCTTTAAATTTTTATCTAAATAAATTTAATCCCTTTAAGTAAAAAGTTAAAATTAAGTCCTCACACTTTTCATATTTAAAAATCTCATAGAAGCATTAAAATCGTAATTTTTTTTTTTATCAAAATTTATCAATTTGAAATTTTGATTAGGTTAAGAAAAAATAAACATGATAAATTCACAAATTTTAAACAGAAATTACCAACAACAATAATGGTGAAACTACAATTCTATACCTGTACAAGGATTAACAACATATTCGAAAGAGAAAATAATTAGATTGAAATACGGGTTAAGGGAGTTCATTTAGCAAAACTAAATTTAGTTGAAGGACTTGAGTAGTTATTATGCCAAATTAAAAATATAAGCAAAATTCGTCCTATCTAACAGCAAATAAAATAGAGATAGAGGTTCCCAATAAAGCAAGGGGGATTGAAAGCCAGCTGTTACAATGAAAATATGACAGATCTGGTACGGGCAGGGGTAGGGTCTGAGAAATATGGGTTCGAAAGAAAATATTTGCAGGGGGGGCAGTGTAGGGTCCCTAACTGTACTTTGTCTGAAATCATTTCCTGTCTTTTTTACCCTTATTGAGCTGGCATGCCCCCCATGTGACATCTACTCTCCTTTTTTTCTTACATAACCATGTTTTGTCGTTTTCTCAACCTCTGACTGTTTTATTAAAATACAAATTTTAACTTAATTTTAATCGACTGTTTTATTATATGATATCAATTTTTTTATACAATGTCAAATAGGAAGATAGTATGTTCGAACTCGTATTCTTTTGTACTAACAATAATTTTGATGTTAAGTAAATTTACGTTATGCGAAATTTTTTTTTTTGATAATTAGGACAGAGAATTAGATTGTTTAGGATTGAATTCAAACTCTCATGTTTATAACATAATGTTTTTATCACTAAATTAAGGCTATATGATATGAAATTAAAAGAAAGAGAATATTGAGAATATCATAATTTGAGAATGTCTAGTGCATTTAACTCTAGAAAAACAAAATCAAAGTTGATATAAAGTTTGATTTTATTGGTTTTTAATTGATATTTTTGTAGGTGACAAATCAAGTATTTAGGTACGCCAAGAAAGCGGGGGCAAGCTACATCAACAAGCCCAAAATGCGACACTACGTGCATTGCTACGCCCTACATTGCCTCGATGAGGAAGCGTCGAATGCGCTGCGGAGAGCTTTCAAGGAGCGAGGCGAGAACGTCGGGGCATGGAGACAAGCCTGCTACAAACCACTAGTTTCCATTGCGGCTCGCCAAGGTTGGGACATCGATGCCATCTTCAACGCCCATCCTCGTCTCGCTATTTGGTACGTCCCGACTAAGCTTCGACAGCTTTGTCATGCTGAACGTAATGGTGCCGCTGCTGTTGCCGCTGCTTCGAGCTCGGTTTCTGGTGGACATGATCATATGGGGTTCTAAAAAGCTTTTGATTTTATATTAATCAGTTGAGGAATTTAGATTATATATGTATGGTTTAAGTTGGAATTGAATTAGAAACTTTGAAAATTAGTGTAGTTTAGCGTCTCTAGATTTTAGGGTTTATCAGATTGTATAATGTATACTGTACATTATTTCGAACTGATCTTAATTTAAGCAAGAAATTGTGTGCCTTTGTTTTCAAGTCTCTCGCTGTATAATAATCCATTGGTTAAAATTTTCTATTAGTCCTTGTGCTTTATGGAAGTTGTGAATTTAATCTCTATGCTTTTTGAATTTTAAAATTGCAATATTCACCAAATGATAATTGTTAAATTTATTAAGTTAAATTCTACTGCTTCCAAAATTTAATGTAATAAGCATATTATCGTATATGTAATGATATGTCAACTTGTTATTTCCACAATTGAAAAGTATAGAGATTTGAAATGATCCAATTGGATCATATAAACTACATTATTTGGGTGAGGATTAAAATTCTAAATTTTAAAAAATATAAAAACTAAAATTAATCAAATCGAAAAGTATAAAGTCTAAAATTGATAAAATAAAAATAGATAAACTAAACCCATAACTTCCATAAATTACATAATGCAACAACATGGTGCATGAACACTAAAATATAAAGAAAACAAACAAGATATAATCATTTAATTTTAATATCTTCTTTACCATTTTTATATTGGCACAATGTTAAAAATAGTCCTTAACGTTTGACTGTTTGATCATTTTGGTTTTTTATTTTTTTTTTATCACTTTAACCCCTAACATTTTTTTGGGTCAAATTGATCAATTTTTAACGGACATGCACTATTTTATTTATATGTCACGTCAGTAAATGATTTTAAAATTATTTTTTTAAAATATAAAATTATTAAATTATTTTTTTGAAATATAAAATTATTAAAATTATTAAATTATTTTAATTTCATCCTTTTCCTCCTCATTCTTCTTCCCATTGTTTCTTCCTTTCACGGTCTCTTTCCATTATTTCTTCATTTATCTTCACTTCATCTTCACATGTTCATTGCTCTCAAAATCAAAAACTTATTTGCTTGATAAAACAAATTTCCTCATTTGGATTTGAATCAAAATCAAAAACCCATTTGCTTGATAAAACCCATTTTAATTTTAAGGTTGGAATTTTTGGGTTTTGATTTCTTTAAACTTCTAAATATAAAGAAGGAAACAAAGAGGATGCTTAGGAAGACTTGGAATGAAGGGAGTTGAAGCTTCATTACTGGTAAGCAAAGACCATGTATAGATTGAAGAGAGAAACAAGCTCACTGCTAAATGCCCTTAATTTTGTGAAAAGCAGATTGACTTTTTCTTTGATTTTTTTTTATTAATTCCCCCCTCTTTTGTTTTCAGGGCCTCTCTTTATACACATTTTAATCCCCACTTTTCATCTTTGATTATTGTTGTTTTTGTTCATTAATCAGTTTTGATTTCTTATTGTTGTAACAAATTTTGATTTTCGTGATCTAAGTTGAAATCTGTTGTAACCATTTTCGGTTTTGGAAATGAAAGGGTTGAAAGTGTGTGTATGTCTATGCACTGATGGTTGACTCCCACTCGACAGCCACCAGTGGTGGCGGGTAGGTTTCAGTAACCCTAAACCTTAAACTGCTAGGAAATAGCAAACTGTCTAAGTAAAAATTGGATTGTGTTTGGGAAGAAGAGAAAAAGAGGTATGAAGAAGAAGAAGAAGAAGAAAAAGGAGGAGGAGGGGGAGGGGGAGGGGGAGGGGGAGGGGAAGGGGAGGAAGCACTTTCATAAAAGGTTCAAGTGCTTCCATCAACTCTCCACCATATATATTTGAACTGCTATTATAGAAATTCATTGTAACTGTCATTTCTTTCAAACAAAAAAGATTGAAACTTAAAGATGAAAATTAAAAAGAAAAAAAAAATTATTTCTTAACAAAACTTAAGAATAGATTTCAAAAACCCAGAAAAGGATTAAGGAGGCTTCAAGAACAGAGATGATGACGATTATAATTTTAAAATAATTTTAATAATTATATATTTTAAAAAATAATTTTAAATTAATTTTAAAATTATTTGTTGATGTGACATATAAAACAAAATAGTGTCACATCAGCATTTAAACACACTTGGATTGCGATGTCAGCGGGTAATGTTGACTGTTAGTCAACTAATGGCTATGTCAGCATGTCCGTTAAAAATTGGTCAATTTGACCCAAAAAAAATGTTGGGATTAAAGTGATAAAAAAAAAAGATAAATGATCAAAGTGACCAAACAATCAAACGTTAGAGATTATTTTTGACTTATGCCTTTTATATTTAACATTTTGATGTTTTAATTCAAATTTTAATAAATTTTGTCAAGAAAACTTGATCTCTAGTTAGGTTAAAGTCTAGTAAATATATATATATATATAAGTAATTTTATAATGTAAAATATCTTGATATATACTAGATTTTGTGGCGGGTGAAAATTATATGTAAAATTTTTTAAAAATAAATATAATAATAAAAAATTAGTTTTGGTTGAAATGATAAAGTTAAAAAATAAAATAAATATAATATTTTGGATTCAAATTTTATTATGCACGAGTATTTTTTTAGATTTTATATGAAAAGATAAAATTACTCTCAAAATAATATATATTGCCTATTAAATAAGGAGCTTTTGGAAATTCATTGTTAAGTTAATAGAACACATAAATATGATAATATATATAGTGAAAACTTGATTGGGTTTTCGATATGCTCGAATTAGTTATTAAGATGAATAAATACAATTATCTCGATAACTCGAGCAGTTCAAATTCAATCTCTCGATAATTATTAAAATAAAATTATTTTTTCTTCAATTGATGGGAATTTTTTGTCTTTTATTTATCTTTTATTTTTATTGGAGAATACTTAATATAAAACTCGTCGGTATCCAAAATTTTTAAACCCATAGCGCTGTTACTGTTAAGATCAAAAGGTTTTGAAATACCGTTTGGATAATTTTCCCGCCAAAAAATGGAGAATCGACGGATATTGCAGGATTCGGCATCTGAATCAACGGCTTCGATCGGCGCAAAGCTTACAAGACTAGCTTCGCGGCAGGAGGAAGTGAAGATTGCTTATCACCAACTCAAATCGCAGATCAAAATCGGTTTGGCCGAAGTATTTGCTTCTGATTTTCGTGATTTTCCTCTCGTTTGATTTCGTGTTTTTTTTTTGAAGAAATTGAAACGATGAATCGCCGCTGGTTTTTTTTCCCAGGCAGAGGATGTCTTCTCTTCCTTGGCGGTTCCTTTGATGAAGTTGGTTGGTTTGAAAACAGAGGAAATGGCTGAAGAAGGACGGTTCACTGCGATCATCGTCGATGCTGATTTCTCTCTTGTAATCTAGAAATTTTGAAAAACTAAATCAGTAAACAACTAACAGTTCTAAGATTAGGTTTTAAGTTTGAATTTTGGTTTCATGGTAGGGCCAGGAATTCCATAGGAATGGTCTGTGTCTAACACCTGAATCAACAACTGCAGCTGGAGGAGAATGGAACGATCAGATTTACAGAAAGGTAGTTTAATACATAATTTTTCATTTATTTTCATTCTGCAAGAACATTTTAAGTACATTTATCAAGTTCAAAATCTCTAATCTTTCTTTTAGCTTATTATCAAATCAGTTAGGGAAAGTATAGTCAAGTATTTCCTGGCATCCATTTTTTGTACCTTAAACTCCTCTCACCTCTAATCATTCACTAGCTAAAATTTTATATCAGAAAAGTTAGGAATAAGGATCTAAATTCACGAGAAAAACTTAGCCAAGAATATCGGGTTTTATGGTGAGGTTTTAATACATAACTACCCTCGTAGACTACATTCAAATGTTATCAATGTATATAATCCGATGAAGATTATCTTACTCCTACTTTGAAATTGATTTGGATTGGAGCTTCTGCCATGGCGTTGTATAGCCGAAGAGTACATTTGATGTCATTTCTCTTGGGTAAAATTACAGTTTTCATCCATGTATTATACTCACTTTCGGGAATTTAATTCTCATATTTTAACTTGACATAATTGAAGTCTCATGTTGTTATTCATATTATATTTTAGATCACTAATATCTTTAAAAAGATTTCGTTAGTCGAATGATGTGGAAATTTTAAATTTTTTTTAAAGAACTCAAACTTGAAACTTGACTTTTTTATATCATTTAAAAGGTGAAAGTATGGTAATTAAAATAGTTGTTTTTCACTATTTTGTCATTCAAGAACAATTTCAGGTTAGCCTCATGATTTGGCTTGTTTTTCTTTTTAAAAAATTCGATATTAGCCTACTATTGGATTTTTTAATGATGTCAGTGATGATATTAATAATAGTAGAAGAAAAATTACAAGTTGAGTATTATACATTCAATAACCCAGTTTTTTATCCTTGCAGGAAGAAAACTGTGCTGCGAAGGCAATAATAGCAGGCAAAGAATTTTATGAGAAGCAAGAAACACAGTTACTGCAGCTTGTCCACCTGCTCAGACAAGTGGAAAACCGAGTCAATTCTCACCAGGATGACATTCTTCAAAGCCTTGCCACTCAACGGGGCTCCCTTCAAAACCTTTTCCGCAAAGCAGTTTATTATATATCTGCTTTTCATAGTCAAAACCATGACATCTTTCTAATCACGCAGAAGCTTCTTCAACTCATATTTTATAAAACAGATGCAGTACTTAGCTCAGTTGAGGATAACGTGCAGGGACTAATGGAAGACTTAGCTGAACGAATGTGTAACCCAATGGTAGAGTATGTCAAAGGCCTGAGAGCTGATTTGAAGATTGGAACATGTGCACGTTTGCTGGACACTCTGGATGAGATGGAAAGATGTATGAGAAGTGGTAGGATTGAGTTAGAGGAAGCAAGGAAGAAGGTCAGAGTAGCAGAGCAGGGGAGGATCAAGGCATTGTGCAAGTTAAAGGAGACCGAAGAAAAAGTTAGGAAAATGAAGGAATACCATGAGTTCATTGCTGCAATACAAAACCAGCATATTGAACAACTTGCCTCACGCAAGGTTTAACTTTCCTGCCTTTTTGTGCTTTGTAATTGTGGTTCAATGCTTTCCAGACTAGAGATATGCAGGGGTATAGCTTAAGGGCTGCCACTCATAATTGCTGACTCACAGCCCCTAATAACTTGGTTTGAGTAAATTAGTCAGATTTAGGTAAAAGCATCATGGAGACCCTGTATTAGAAGTCAGATTACATTTTGCTCCCTTTACTTAAAAAATGGATAAATTAATTCATGTACGATAGAACTAAGAGGAAACTGATCTTTTCTATAAAATTTTCATCCATTTCTATTGTTAGTAACAATAAAATTGATGGAATTTTTAACAAAAGGACAAATTTGCTTTTTGATTTAACGTACAGGAGTTAATTTGCCATTTTTTGAGTAGAATAGGCAAAATGTAATCTGACTCAGGGCCTCCATGATAATTTTACCATCAGATTTAATGATTAGAAGGCAATTGAAGCCATTGTTTCACTTTCTCCTCATGTTCTTTTGAATATGTCAGGGTATCACTTGGTCCACTAGTAAGGTAGAAACAAAGGCAAACGTGCTTGGTATAGTAATTGATTGATATGATCTCTATGCTTACTGTTTTATTTGTATAAAGTTGTTAGGCGTGGAGGAAGCTAAAGCAAACGATAACAATCTAGTATGGGAACTAGAGAGGAAGATGAGGAAATTTCGAACACCTGGAAGTCCAATGGGGCTTAAAGAACTTGTCTACTATGAGAGAAAAAAGAAGCACCATCAATCTACAAGAGCAAGGTCTTCATTACATCACAGGCCAGTGATTCAGAATAATGTGCAAGCACTGGGTCCAGAAACCCCATACTTCGACGCTCGGCTACCCTTGGGTTTATCACCTTCATCGGCAGTGCAGCAAGTGGTTTCACGCAAGCGCATCAACCCCTGCCCCTTCAATCCTTGATGACTTGTAAGGGGTTTGATGATTTTTCACTATTTCGAATTTAAATGATCGAATGGACCCCCGTTTTATTATCCTACTATGTTGTGTGTGTGCGCTTTTGAGAAAGATTAGGAAACTTTTAAACCAAGCAGTTGATGAAACATGCTGTTAATTTTCATGTGTTAATGTGCATCAAATATTATTTCAAGACCATTCGTATTATATCCGTCATATTATTTCGTACATTCATATCGGGTTTACATGACAAGTTGGAGTGATACCCGAACGAACCAACTAGATTCAGCAATATTTCAGATCTGTCAATTCTTAAAAGCTGTCCACTGTCATGGCTTAATTTGAGATCTAGAGTGTATGATCTAGATTTGGTCATAAGGTGAGAGGGTTAGTTTGGGTAAAGTGTTTTCTTTGTATCCTTTATTTTTTTTATTGTTCATATTTGGAGTTCGTGTTGTCTCTAGTTCAACAATAGTATCTCTAATATTCGAACATAAATTCCCTACTTGAGAAGGTAAAATCTCTTACCATTACATCTAACACTTTTGGTGCTTGGTAAAGTATATGATTATGTTAAAATTTATTTTAGTTTGTTTGTAACATGTTAATAAATGCATATTGTGTTGGTGTTTTTTTTTTTTGTATTATGTTGAATTTTACATAGTGTATAATAATTCAATTTAGATAATAATTTATATATTTAATTCAAGTTTGCGATTTGTGTCAAAATATATAAGTTGTGTACACATAGTTATTCACTTATTCAGTATTTAGATAAATCACACCATTAACATTATAAGAGAATTAATTTATAAAAAGTCGATTTAGATCCTGTCTGAAATATCTGTTTTTAGGAATCAATCCAACTCTAATAACCAAGACAAACACAATAATCCTAACGTGGGTCTTCTGCTCATTATGACCTTATAAACTTTATACCGTTTAGATTATCTACTAATTGTCTTCTCCATCACGCATAATTCTTAACTCTTGTTGATGAGACAGCACACTGCTACATTCCCTTGAACAACGCTGATAGAAGTTGACCACGAGAGAATGGAGTAAGGAAAGAAATAGTGAAGTCTTGATGTTTATTTGTGGTGTTAATGATTTCACATGTTTCCATTACAGTTCTATTTTTCTTGCTTTCTGGTTTGTTCTACTTGTTGTGACCGGAAAGAATCATCATAACCTGCCTGGCCAAAAAAGGAGTATGGTTAGCTCTATGTTGTTATTTGTGCTACTATTGATGGTGGGTTTTGAGTTGCTATTACAAAGGAGTGTATTGCACAATGGTCATGACTAGGTTCTCTTTTGGTTACATGCCTAGTATTGTGGTGCTGTTACTTTGACGTTTGTGATAAAAGGGGGGGAGAAGTGATGATAGGGAGGAGAGAAGAATGTTGATTCTAATTTTCTGATTTTCCCTTCTTCTTCATTTTGCAGGGTGGGGTGGGGTGGGGTGAATCTGTGGATTTTTTCATGTTTCATGTTTTTCTAAAGGTATTTTTTTACTACAAGTTTTTTTGAAAAATGTCAAATCTAAAAATTGTCAACGTACAAAAAGTTGTGGTTAACATAATGGTTTAACATGTTGGCACGTTACAATTCATGTATTATACGCAATTTATGCATCATGAAATGCGGTGTCATAATTATTCATCCCACTCATTAATCATGAGATTTGAGATTTGGCCTCGTCAATAGAAATAGAGCACATTTCATGACAAATCGTTTACTTCTTTGAATAACACCCACAGCGAGAGGATTAATATTACTATTGATGATGGACACTTTGGTTATATTTATATAAAAATTAATAAATTAGTTTATTATAAATTAAATTTATAGTATTACATGCATGACTCTTGCCATTAAAATTAAAAATTTTAAATGTGAACTTGAAATTATATCATTACTATACATTAACTTTGAACTAACGTGCGATGCATGAATTTTAATCTTGTGCGATTTAAAATTAAAAATTTTAAGTGTGAACTTGAGATAAATATCATTACTATATTTTAACTTTGGATCAATGTTTGTTGCATGAACTTTAATTTTGTACGATTATATGTATGAAATTTTAATTTGATTCAATTTTCACAAATCATTGACATCATTATTGATGTAGCAACATTTTATATTTACATATTTTATAACAAAATTATTATATTTATTCAACTTGAAAAATAAATGTATTAATTTTATTAGATGTGTATAACTGAATTAAAATCAAAATTTCATACTTACAGTTAAATCATAATCAAAATTTCATGTCTATAATTATACCAAATCATAGATCATTTATCATATTGCATATTTTATCAAAATTTATATGTAAATTTGATATTTATCCCTTGTGAACTTGAAACTACTAAAAGTCAATTATGTAAATATTCTTTAAAATTTTAAACTAATGAAGTTATCCTATTTAAATATGTAGTTTTATTATTTTATTTAAAACTAAAACAATAAATTTTAGAAATAGAATTCACATTGTATTATTCTAATTAAAATTAGTAAAATTTAAATATATATTTTTATTAATTAATTTTAAATTAAAAGTAATTACAATTTTTATATCTGTGTAACCTTTGGTAATTTATTTTAATTTTAAATGAACTAAATATATAAAATTATAGTCCATGGTTTAATTAAAGAATAGTTATTTAACTTAAAATTAAATCATTAAATTCTAAATTTTTAGATTAACATTTTCTAAATAAAAAATTTTACATGAAAATTTTAGATATTTAATAATTTTTGGAAAAAATTTATTTAAATCACTAAACTGTTAAAATCATTGTTGTATGATCTTCTATATTTACACACTTGCACCAATCAAAAACACTTGTTTCCCTTCTTTTCTAAATAAAATAACTTCGAATTTCACAAACCTAAAAACCAAAATTCAAATAGTTTTCTTCATCAATTTGACACTAACCATTATATCAACTTGTTCTAAAATATGTTTTTCTACTTATCAATAGGTATTGATCCACCGTACATTTCATCAAATCGCTTGAAACTTGCTAACCAAACTAAAAAAAATAAAAATTTAACCCAACAATTTAAATAAAAACTTTAGAATAATTTAATCAAATTTACTACCTATCTACTTCCAAGTTCCAAAAACATTGTTAACAACCTTACCTTTAGTACTAAAAATTACATAGGGCAAACCTTAGAAATGCTAATACAAAATTTTGCATGCTATTAACCAATAGCAATAGTTTTAGGGCAGCAGTGTCAGTTAAAGACCCTAAAAATGTTCCATTCTTTATTTGATTACTCTCATATCTAGGCCAAGATTGTGTGTATATATATAACAGTAGAGCTTCAACCAATACTTGTGACGTCCAAAATATGGGAAAACATCAAAAAATTTGAGCATTCTTGAGCTATATGTTCTCCCCTGATTCAATAAAATCCAGGTTAGTACTGGTTTGTCATCATCGATACTGTATATGTTTAGCTTCAGAATAAAAAACATGTTCATTGACCAATTCCTCTTCTCGGATCAAGCAGCAACAGAGTAAAATGAGAGCAAATGCGGAAGTTGCTCTCTCATGGGAACAAAAATGCTGTCAGCCACTGAAAGGTACTTCTACATTTTGTGCAATCCGATTTGAAGATCAGAAGATATGGAAATGAGAAGTGGTAAAGAGTGATGCCATACAGCTTTGAAGACTCGTCTGTTATGAGCTCGGATTGATTGGGATGGCTTGTAAGCATTGTACCTAATATCGAAAATGTGAATATCAGGGTCAGCAGAACCAGACGAGAGGTACAAACCATCAGGAGACCAAGCTTGATTGATAAGAGCCGATTGAGATTCACTGCTTTCTTGTTTCCACCCAAATGAATGCAGTTCGGCATACATCGATCTAATATCATAAAGCCGGAGCTGCCTTTCATGGACCCTGCAAAAAGATACATCACATTGTTTAAAACTTTGGAAGGTAAAGTTATATCACTCTTTTAACAATATGTGCCTCGCAATATGTATTCGGAGGGTCATTACTATACCTATATCCGAATATGCATAGAATGCAAGCAGTTCCAAGAGCAATTAGATAGATAAAATTACTATGGAGGTTCTTGTACTAAGAGTCAGATTGCATTTTGCCCCCTTTACTCAAAAATGAGCAAATTAGTCATTATACATTAGTATTAAAGAGTAAACTAGTCCTTTTTGTTAAATTTTCATACATTTCTATAGTTAAAAACTAGTATGGCTGACGGAATAACCAGACAATTACACATGATGTCTCATGCATACCTCATTCTAACGTACACGCATCAATTTTTAACAAAAAAATGAGTTGGTTCTTCGATCTAACGTATTGGGAGTTGGGGCTACTTTACTCACTTATTGAATAAAGGGAGCAAAATACAATCAACTTCTAGTACGAGGGCTTCTATAGTACTTTTTAACGATTTAGATATTTTAAAATTACGAACTGCAAAACAGATTACAATACCACAATTATGCATAACAGCCCTAGTGCCTAACTCAATGTATCCAAAATGAAGGTTCTAGGAATATGGTTTGAAGTGTTATGGATTTATTTCATTACCAATATTCAAAAAGCAAGAAAAGGTTAATGGTCAACAAATGTAAAGAAGCTTTTCTGGTCGCTGAATAGATGTTTCTTACCCGGTTTGAATCATAAATAGATTGAAGTCACAGGGATTTGGTAGAACACTCATGCATTTACTTTCTATTAGATGCTTGAAGTCTACACGTCCAGCAAGCACATCGAACCCGACAATTCTTTTATCAGCCCCGGCAGACAGTACAATCTGCTTTTGCTGCATCCCTGCAACTCCCATGACAGAAGAAGAATGTAGAGTTCTATGTAAGGTCTTTGGCTTCCATACGTTCTCATCTTGCTCACCCCAAAGCACCACCGCATGATCGTTGCCACCAGTGACAAAACAGGTATCTTCCCAGGGCATGAATGTTATGCCGTTGATGGTACCTTTAACATGAGGCTTATCCTCTAAGTACGTTACATTGGATCTCTGTCATTGCACATGCAAGAAAAACAATAGTTGACTTTAAATAAAGATAGGTCCCTACTAAAATGGAAAACAACTGTTTTAACTAAAAGAATTACAGGTTATATTATTCTTAGGTAAAAATACCATGGAGACTCCTGTATCAGGTGTCAGATTGCATTTTGA
The DNA here is from genome assembly GCA_039519145.1 of Kokia cookei. NCBI lineage: Eukaryota > Viridiplantae > Streptophyta > Magnoliopsida > Malvales > Malvaceae > Kokia > Kokia cookei. Next base: position 34,956,298 of record CM076904.1, on the reverse strand, counting down.
TCCCTCTACTAAAAAATTGAGTAAATTAGTCCCTGTCCATAAGATGAAAGAGCAACCTGGTCTGTTAAGAATTTTATCCATTTCTATTGTTAAAAACTAGCATGCTGACAAAATAACCAAACAATGATACATGGTATGCCACATGTACCTCATGCTGATGAGCAAGGACCAGTTTTTAACAATAGAAATGGATGAAATTTTTAACAAGAGGACCAATTTACTTTTTTATCTAACGCACAGGAACTAATCTGTCAAATTTTTAGTAGAAAGGGCAAAATGCAATCCAGCTTCTAGTACAAGGGCCTTCATGATACTTTTACCATCTTCCATAGTCTCAATACATCCAAGAATATTAATTCTAAATGTATTCATATATATAACACTTACCCCTTTTGTATTCTTAAGATTTAGTACTGATATCTGAGAATCACCTGCATCTGCAGTGTGTACAGAAAAAAGGCTGTTTCGATGTGGATGCCACGCTATATCTTCTGGCCATCTTCTCTCTCCCGATGATATGCAACTTGTGGTACTAAGCAAAGAAGCTGATGATCTGAAGTTCAATGCAAATAAACAAAAAAAGAGCAAGAAAACCTTAGGTCTCGATTGATACAATTGATAAACATATTTGCAATAAGCAACAAATCACAGCCTGATCTAAACATGTCAATTCTGCAATGTACTCATAAATACCATCAAAGCAAAAAGTATGAAAAATTAATGGACATCCACTCATGATGATGCCTAAATTGATAAAAGTACCATAGAAGCCCCTGTACTAAGAGTCAGATTGCATTCTGCCCCTCTTTACTCAAAAAAAGTGGGCAAATTAGTCCCTATACAATAGATCAAAGAGCAAAGTAGTCCTTTCTGTTAAAAATTCCAACCATTTCAACAGTTAAAAACCAGCATGGCTGATGAAATAACCAAACAGTTATACGTAGTGTGTCACATGTACCTAATGCTAACATACAGGACCAGTTTTTAACAGTAAAAATGAATGGAATTATTAACAAAAGGACAAATTTGCTATTTGATCTAATGTGGACTAATTTGCCCATTTTTTTAGTAAAGGGGGCAAAATGCAATCTGACTCCTAGTACAAGGGCCTCCATGGTACTTTTACCTGCCTAAATCATAACATGAAGGGGAGGAAAAGGATCAATGAATCATACCGATAAACTTAAGAAGATCTCAACCTAAAATCAACCAGATATTGCATTTTTCCATAGTGAGTCAGAAGATGAACCACTCATTTCAAAAATGGTGCACACAATTTAAGCCTTAACCACAATTATCCTTTTCCTCCATTTTACATGCTCTAACCACACTAATCTTATCATGCTAGCTAAGGTACTTAAAAGACAACCCTCCCCTTTTACCCAAGGGCAGAAGAAATGTAACAGTTAAAAGCTCTATGTTCCTATAAAACACCTTTAGGCAAAATGAATGCTTCACTACGTCTATCAAATGTGTCATATTCATAGTCCACCATGGATATAAAGATATACACATGTATCAAATGCATACCATGATATAATTAGAAGATCAATTATATGAAAATTTTGCCTTAACTCACCCTCTACCTTGAATTTGCCACAAGTTGACTAATCCATCCAAAGCACTGCATATGATCCAAGACACTAGAAAAAATAAGATCCGATAGAATATAAAGAAATTATAGAATTTTCCATGCTTAATAGTTGAAACAATGAAGTGCATGTGGCCTTCCATCATGCTACTAAAACAAAAGTTTTCACATAATGAAAGGCATACTTCCGTCTCACTTATTAAAAAACATACCTGGTTACAAAAAGCTGATCATTCACCGGACACACAGCAAGACTTCTCAACTTTCTTTTGTGCTGACTTGGGATCAAATTGCTTGAATAGGATCTGATTAATGTTGGTGAAGAGCTACTTTCAACCAAGGGAATCAAGTCCTTGTGTTCCTTTTTTTCTATAGAGAAGAAAGTTTGTAATGTTCAAGTAAAATCGAACATAGAAATAAGTAATCAATCTAGTTTGAGGTGATTGCCTACCAAACTTCCTTTTAGTTCCTCCATCTTTAATTTCAACAACTTCCACATCTGTAGTATAACTTGTATTAGATTTCTTAGTTCCTTTTTTTCTATAGAGAAGAAAGTTTGTAATGTTCAAGTAAAATCCAACATCGAAATAAGTAATCGATCTAGTTCAAGGTGATTGCCTTACCAAACTTCCTTTTAGTTCCTCCATCTTTAATTTCAACAACTTCCACATCTGTAGTAGAACTTGTATTAGATTTCTTAGCTCTTTTTCTTACAGCCCTATTAGAGGCAGCAGTTTCTTCGAGACCAATGATAGTTTTCGCAACTAACCCTTCCGGTTTAATAGGTTGTGAAATCTTGGGACTTATGTTAGGTATTACGAGTTCCATTTTTGGTTGCAATAGGTTTTCAGAACCTGTATTTATATGTTCAGGACTGACTATTCTCTGCTCTACCCTCACCCTTTTAGCAGCCAATGATGAAGCATTAGATGATGCCAAGAAACGTCGACCTCGAACGCGAGCCAATTTAGATTGTGAATCTTGCAACCTCTCCGCAGCTTCAACAAGCTACGTTTCAAACAAGCAGGAAGAATAAAACAATAAAATAAAGCAATCTGATATAAATGCACGATGGAACCATCGTTACAACAGTAAAAGTACTATGGAAGCCTCTGTACTACAAGTCAGATTGAATTTTGCCCCCTTTACTCAAAAAATAGGCAAATTACTCCTTGTATGTTAGATACAAATTAATCCTTTTTGTTAAAGATTTCATCCATTTCTATGGTTAAAAACTGGCATAGCTGACAGAATAACTAGACAGTTACAACATGCCATGTGTACAGGTACATAAACCAATTTTTAACAAAAAAATGGATGAAATTTTTAACAGAAACCAATTTGCTCCATGATCTAAGTACAAGGACTAATTTGCCCAATTTTTTTTAGTAGAGGAGGCAAAATACAATCCGAGGGACTCCATAGTACTTTTATCTCATTACAACACACTTGCCAACAGGATAAAAGAAACAATTTTACAAGCAATTTGGTTCACTAAAATTATGCCTCTAAACAACATGATAATCTCATAAACCCCATAATAAAATATTTAACAAACAATGAAAAGATAGTTTCTTTGTATTCTACAACTGATAACAGCTTATGAAAAGTGGTAAAATTTATCAGATTGGTCCTTTCACTTCAATGTCACTTATTTAAACTTTTGTTTCTCAAAAGAGAAGGCATTAAAGCGTACATGATAAAATGGAAAAAAAATTTAAAATATGAAAAATCGAAAGAGAATCATCTATTGTTTAGTGAAATTGAAAACTGAGAAGAAAAAAAATATTTAACCTACATCTGTCATTTTTCTCCTTTTATTATTCCAATTTAAGATTTATTTATTTTTACACCATAAAAGAATTGTCTTTTTCCACAGAATACACTAAAAAGTTATTTTCCACCAAAAAAAACCCAAAATCGCAGTGAAAAAAAAAAAAGAAAAAATGAAGGAAGAACCTGAGATTTGTAATAGGAGACACGTTGGCGAAGAAGTTCAACTTCTTTGGTGCGGTGCTCCACTAAAGCCACTAATGCTTCTTCTTGCTCTACTAAGTCGTTTTTGTCTTCTTCATACACTTCTTCTTGCTTAACTCTCTTTGAAATCATTGAACCGTCGCTCATTTGTTTCTCTTCTTCTTCTTCTTCACCTCAGTGCCACACCTTCTTGGCTTCCTCAACCCCTAAACCTCTTCCGTTTTCCTTTTCTTTTAAGTTCAAATATTAGGGCGCGTTCTTGGCGTTAAAAGGGTCTAATTTTTAAATGTGTACTTTTTTATTTTTTATTTGATAATTGATGTTTAATTGATAATATTTTTAGAGAGTTTATTAAATTATATATTACAATATTCTAAAATAAAAAATTAATTAAGTGATTAAATTAAATCTATGGTCGAATAATTTAAATTATCGATTTGTCGTTTCGATGGTTGAATTAATAAATTAAAAATAATAATTTAAATAATTGAAAATTAAATTTAGGAGTTCAATTAATTTTTAATTAAATTTCTTAAAACAATCATAAAATTTAATCATTTTCAATTCAAAAAATTTTAAAAAATATTTAGATTTTTTTTTCCTAAGCTCCAAAGCTTATTTTTTTAATTTAATTTTTTCAAGATTATTCATAAAATTTATTGTATTAATTCGAAAGTGATTTTGAATCGATTAAAACGAGAATTGATACAAATCAATTGCACCAATTAAAAATATTTAAATTATTATTTTTAATTTATAATTAAACCATCAAAACGGTAAATCGATAACTTAAATGATTAGACCATCAATCTAATTTAACCACTTAATTAATTTTTTTTATTTTAAAATATTATAATATATAATTTAATAAACTCTCTAAAAAAATTATCAATTAAACATCAATTATCAAATAAAAAATAAAAAAAAGTACACATTTAAAAATTAGACCCTTTTAACGCCAAGAAAGCGCCCTAATATTTGAACTTAAAAGAAAAGGAAAACTGAAGGGGTTTTGGGGTTGAGGAAGCCAAGAAGGTGTGGCACTGAGAGGTGAAGAAGAAGAAGAAGAGAAACAAATGAGCGACGTTCAATGATTTCAAAGAGTTAAGCAAGAAGAAGTGTATGAAGAAGACAAAAACGACTTAGTAGAGCAAGAAGAAGCATTAGTGGCTTTAGTGGAACATCGCACCAAAGAAGTTGAACTTCTTCGCCAACGTGTCTCCTATTACAAATCTCAGGTATTTCCTTCATTTTTTTCTTTTTCTTTTTCACTGCGATTTTGGTTTTTTGGTGGAAAATAATTTTTTAGTGTATTCTGTGGGAAAAGAACAATTTTTTATTTTATTAGTTGGACGAACTTTTATGAAATGGATCTATTCCTCTAAATAATTAACCAATCATTAATTTCACTCAAGGAGTAAATGATCAAAAGACTAATTTAAAAAAAATTATTTGATATACTAGTGGTGAAATTTTCTAACCTATATAAATTCCTCATAATTATAAGAAACCAATTTAACACTAGACCTATCAATTCTGACTTGAACTCAAGTATTTGATCCAATTAATTCAAATCCAAACCCGATCAAACCAATTTGATCAAATGATGCAATATGACCTGAACTGAATTGAGATGAACTGACTCGAAAAATTCAACTAATACAAAATATTCAAAACTAAAATGACCCACAAATTTTAAAACCTTTGAAAAGCAACCCAATCTGTCTAATTGACAGATCTAGCAAGAACTAAACTAATTTCCATGGCTAATGAAAGTATGAAATATCTGCCATTATCAACTTCACCTTTGCCTCATTTTCAGACAAAAACCTCCTTAACACCCCTGTTGCTGTTATTAACATAATCTGGCAAATATTGAAACAAAAATTATACAAAGATCTAATGCTTCTCTTATACAGCATTTTCGAACCAAGTTGCTAGTTTTGGGTCTTAGTTCGAGGAACGAAAGCAGTTCACCATAAAGTAGTCATCCAAGTTGTATGTATACAAGAGGCCAAAAAAAGAACCAATAATATATTTCCATTAAAGGTAAACAAATAGCTTCAAAATTCCACAACTAGAAAACTTAGATATGCTGTTTCTTGCTCTCTCTGTCTGTCTCTCTCTCTCTCTCTGTCTGTGTGTGTAAGCAATTACACCCCAAATAGACCAAAAGCGGGGATTATACGGAATTGAGAACCCCCAGGGTTAGAAAAATGAGATTCACATAACTCAGGTACAAAACTGAAACAACAAAGGATTCCCTAAAGCCCAGGTACTTCTATACAACATGATACCCTTCGGTCAGAAGACTATCCAAAATTTGAAGCCCCCATTACGCCAGTCTTTATACTCATAATGGCCTATAGGCTTTGATAAAAAAAAAAAAAATTTCAAGTTTAGTTTTGGTTATGCATCTTGCTTTCTGAAACTGATTCTCTATAGCCAAAAAAGAGTCATCAGTCCACCATCAAATACAGAGTAGTGTCTACAAAAGTTCTAGTACTCTGCACTCTGCAGTTAGAGATGGATAAGTGGAGTGCTCAATCAGAATCTTTGGAAGAAACCAACAATGAGTCGACCCCATTGGGAAATTCCTCTGCGTTAGCTAAAGTTGAAGAACTACCTTGGCGGTGGCTCTCGTCATTGCTAGTTGTTCGAGGTCTCCTTGATCTTGGTCGAATATTGGTACCCATAGGAAATGGCTCCTACAAAAGCAAAAAAGGAGTTAAATACTCAAAACATCCATCTCCATTACAGATATGAGCTTGTTTAGGTAAAAGTACCATAGAAACCCTCGCACTAGGAGTCAAATTGAATTTTGCCTACTTTACTAAAAAAAAAAGACAAATTAGCCCCTATACATTAGATCAAAGAGTAAACTAGTCCTTCCGTTAACAAAATAACATACAGGGATTAATTTGCCCATTTTTTGAGAAAAGGGGGCAAATTGCAAATTGACTCCTAGTATGAGGGCTTCCACGGTAGTTTTACCACTTGTTTATGGTGTCAAGCTAGCTTACCTGATCACCAGCATTTGGGCCATTAGTGAGAAAAAGAATAGGGCGACAACGTTTATCTTCATTCATCAAGCTCGAATTCTGGAAATGAGTAATAAGAGCAGCCTTTCCCTGGATCCTAGCAAATGCAATAGACGCAACCTTTTCACTGTTGAACTTCTCCCATTTCTTGCCATTGAATGCCTGAAAAGATGTATTGGTTTAACCCAAAGGTTTGATTTATCAAAATATAACTACACAACACACATGCAAATGACAATATTTTGCAGAGCTAAAAGGTATAAGTTTGAGATATCATCCATTTATCAAACCTTATAGAAGGGAATGATATGTTGCGGGTCGATCATGTTGATGAAAGCATAGCCTACATTGCATTTATTCTGACAAAAAATAATTATTTGTAAAAGTTTAGGTTAGTAACATTGAACTACAAGTAAATGTAGCACAACCAAGAATGTATCAGAATGTCGAGGATGGAAAATGCTTAAAGGACCAATTAAATTACTTGCCTTGAAGTCAATTGGCAAATAAATAAAATCATAAGTTCCTCGACAGTGCTCATCAATAGCTGCCAGAAGCATCTTTGAGGTATACCTGCAAAATCAACATTTAACTTTTTCTTAAGTTGATAATCATTTTGAAAAAAGAAACATGGGGAAAGGACTTGCAATAAAAAATCCAAAGGATGAACATTAGCATAACATCACATCAAATTCATTAAGCATTCACCACCTTTGCTAACTCACTTCAACATATTAGTATAAATGGTGAATTTGAATGAATCAGAACCAATATGTCAAGTAGTCAAATAGAAACTACATTGCAAAATTAGTGATGCATCAACAATTAGTACATTTTGTAGCAACAATGAGAATATAAAGGCAAAATGCTGCTAATCATCACAAGCTATCTGCAACTTTAAGATAATTCATCACAAAGTTTACTTCAAGCATGAGAAAGTTCAAACAGAAAAAATATTCTAAGAAATAAAATTATTTGAATAGTAAAAAAAAACAATTTCAAGACATTATACATAAAGAATAAAATGACAGAGGAGCAGTTCACATACTTGTTGGGTATATTTTTAATCATAAGTGTTGTTCTGCTGTCTTCCCCACGTACGATTTGGTCAATATCAAGTTCATATTGTTTTTTATCAGCGTTACTAGAATTCAATTCATTTCTGCGGTATGAAAAGTTTCTAACACGATCATTAGGAGAATCAAGAGATGCTGGCATCATGGGGTTCCAGCGAGGGAAAAGGTGGCACATCTGCTGAGGAGAGTGTACCCCACCAGTTTTTGTCAAATCCATGCAATTTCCACCAACATGAGAAAAAATGTTGTGGGAAGCATATTCCACAGGATGTGATAGCGAGCTACTAGGAAAGCCCACGCTTCCAAGAGATCCAAGGTGAAAACCTGAAGTTTCAGGAGACTCCCCGATATAAGGATGCCGCTTGTCCCAGAATGCAGAATTAACTGGTGGTGCTGAGCCAATGTGGTGGTGTACGGGTGATCCTACATTCAACATTACAAAAGGAGCCCTAGGAAATGCAGGTATATGTGGAAGGCGATTAGCATGAATGCCATTAACAAACGATGGTGAATTTGGCCAAACCATGGCAGTTGGCGGATCTTGCTGGTGCGAGTTGGAGTTGTTCCACATGTAATGGTTTCCATTGCGTGACAAGCTTCCATTTCCAGATGACCCAAACACTAGAGGTTTTATTAGTAACACAAAGTTAGCATTAGGAAAGTAAAATCCAAAGCATAAGTACCATAATTGAATTCAAGAATAAAGAAGAATTACATTACTCAGAACTTTTTAACATAATAAATTGTGAGCTGTATAAAAAATATTAATATACTGAATTATGAAATTCATATAAATCCACAAAGGGGTGCAACATACTGAATTATTGGATACCATAATCAGCTCAGCTTACCCCCTGCATTAGGTTGCATTAGGTGCCCATTTGACATTGCTCCTCGAATGTGCCTATTATCAAGTCCTTCAGCCATCATGGGACTGCTGCTGCTAGCCATGTCTATTATGGTGCTAGAGGAGTTGAATGGAATACCATTGGCTAAGCTATCATGATACTCAGGTAAAGAATGGGGATGGAAACTTGGTACACCTTGGTTAGTAAACTTCATTTCTTCTAGAGAGTGGTCAGGCTCCCGAAAGCTTAATGGTTGTCCTATCAGTGACACTCTTGCTGGAGAGGCTAAGTTAATTGGAACACTAGAACTTCGATGAGTTTCAACATATGTACTCACAGGTGCAACAACCTGAGTAGACCCATTATCCATGCAGCCAGATGCAGTCAATCCTGGAGAAACTGTCAGAATGAGTATATGAAGCAATAGAAACATTTGCTCTGAAACAACAGTTTATAATGAATTGATCAGATGGCAGAAATTTAAAGGCAAATCATACCACAGTTTCCCGATGATAACTCATCAAAAGGACTTTTGCATAGGTTAGGTCCATGTTGCTCTGACTCAGGCTGTTGCATAAAGCTGCAAAAGGAACTCTGATGTAGTATTACTTGTAGAGGCCACAGAAAACAAGAAATTTTTTTTACTAGAAGAAAAAAGAATAAGGAACAGAGTACAACTTAGATGCATAAAATGCAAATAAGCTATCCCAAAAGTTACCACACATGATTTACCAACTCCATATTCATATTGAAGTAGACAACTAGCACAGAATCATCATGTTAAAAATAAAAACAAATTCCCACTTTCAGGAGCCAATATCATGGAAAGGGAGAGAACAAGTTTATGATATTACCGTCCAATGCCCCATGGATGGCTTGGTTCAATTTTGATCTGCTTCCCAGCAATGTCACTGCTATTCAGTGCTTGCAAAGCAGCTTCTGCAGCTCTAACATCATAAAACTCGATGAATTTGGGATTATGCTTCTGCGGAGTTTCATGGATCTGCCACAAAATTTTTAACTACATGAGATACATTATCATCTCAAACATAAGGGATTTGTGAAGCTGAAGGAAATTGAGTGAACCCTTTACTTCTATAATTTCTCCAAAAGCACCAAATATTTGTTGAAGTTTATCGGATGAAACAGAAGAATCCAGGTTGAAAACCACCAGCATCCCATGGTTCACATCTTTTTCAGATTGGTTTTCCTGAGGTATAAAGATTTTGGAAAATAAATTAATAAAGCAGCAACATTTCACATGCAGATGAAACAAATTGGACAAAACAAGGTTGTAACAGAGAGTGACATCAATAAAAGAAGACATAACCATCCAGAACAAATTGGTTGAAGCCAAACCTTTGGAATTGAATAATGTATATCAAGTTTCCTACGCCTCAATGATTTATTCTGCAGAGCCCTCATTGCATTTTGGGCTGCTCTTATATCATAATAAGAAATCATAACAAACCCACGATGCTTGCAGGCAGTATAGAGAGTTCGAATATCTCCATATTGCTGACAGAAGAAAACAGGTTCGTCAATTAACTTACTAGAACATGTACCTTTAAAACAAGATTTGATGGATTTGCTTGCAGAAAGTCTCAATAAACAATGTATCAGATTCAAAGGAACACGAACCTCAAAGAGAGTCTTTAACTCTGAGTCTTCGACATTGCTATTAATGTTCCTAACAAAAAGTGTCCTAGAAGGATGTTCACCATATGGGTGTTCCCCAACAACTAAGCCATTTGAACCCCCTTGAACATTGAATACTCTAACAAGATTAGAATTCCTCGGAACCATGGATACATGATCATCCCCTTCTAGTTCCAGTCCTCCACCACTGCTGAATAGGTCAAAGTCTTCTAATTCATCTCCTTTACTGTCAAGAGTATTAAGTCCCAAGTCATCAATCACCCCAGAGAACAGATCATCTTCATCAGGAAGGAGATTTCCGATAGTCTGTGCCTCAACCTCTTCCATAGATTTAAAAGGTTCTTCCTCAACGTGTGAAGCAGCTGAACAGGCATGTTGACAAGATAGATCATTCCCTAATAATCGCACTGCATAAAGACAAAAGCAAAGCAAATCACGGATAAAAAAATTTAATAATTGTATGCTAATGAAAAAAAAAAGACAGTGAGTAACCAGAAAAACTTGGGGAAAAAGGAAGCATTGCAGTGAAGAATGATATCAGCCATGGTTTTCAGTCAGATGGGAAAATTTCCTACTGGGATAAACCTCTAGTAGAGAAAAAGGCAAATAGAGAAATACGTGTGTGTGTGTGTGTGTAAACAGATTAATAAAATAGACAAACCAAGAAGTGATTAATTAACAATTTCATACTTTCTTTTAGAAATTTTAGCATGATATGGTAGGAAATTAATAGTCATCAATCAAAAGATTCAACATGTAAAAAGCTATATAAGCATCTGATATCAGAAAATCAAGAGAGAAACAGTGCAAACATGGAATGCAAAAGTATCTTGATGCATGAATCTAGATACCCATAGATATGCATAGAAGCTTGATGCATGTGGTAAAAACACTTACACTTTCTATTAAATACTTCAGAGAATGAACTTGAAAACAGGCTACTTTCATGCTGGATCACATTGCCATAGGTCCTGTTTCTATTCAAGTTCTCTGCTGGTTTTGTATACAGATTTGACATTGATTTAGGATGGTGATTCACAGAATTCCATGAATGCTCAGACAAATTGGTAATTCCTTTCCAACCAATGCTTAACTTTTCTTCTTGATCTCTGGCCAAATTTGATGGGGGTTGTTCCATAGAGTCAGTAGACAGTTTTTCCATCGGAGATGAACCAACGATCTTGTCTGCAAAGACCAGAATTTATTTTACACAAACAGGAAACAAACCATGCACAAGGTTTTTTGCAGAGAAAAGTACATTTAAGTTTTCATTTTAAAATATCCAAGATTTAGGAATGATATCCAAAGTTTTACATGTGACACCAGCAAAAATTCCATAAAACAAGAAACATATTGCTAACAAGAATAAGAAAAATAAGTGAACTTACTAAACCAATCAAGGTTAATATGCATGTATGCTATCTCCAGGGATAAACCTCATGTTCCCAGAGAGATCTCACTAGGGGTGAATTCAGACAATAAATACAGCATTTGCAAAAGGGGAAAAAAACTAAGACCAACACCAATTGTTGGCTCTTAATTACACCAAGTATATCATACAATTTTGGAAATAATATATTTGCAGTATTCACTCAATCATAAAGGTTAATTGTGATTCTTAAATACACCCGATATGTCATCCCTAAGTGAAGGATGCATATGTCATCATAGTAACCAAGAGACTGAACTGGTCATCTATTAAGTTTAACAATGACAAAAGCTACAAGTTAAGTTTTTCTGATTTAAGCCTACATATCCCTAAGTCAAGGATGCATATGTCATCATAGTAACCAAGAGACTGAACTGGTCATCTATTAAGTTTAACAATGACAAAAGCTACAAGTTAAGTTTTTCTAATCTAAGCCTACAGGCAAGAAACTGACAATCAGTTTAAACAGTCAATGCATTTAAAATAAACCAATTAGAAGCAGAGAGAACAAGCAAATCATTTGTCCATATCTTTGTTCTCACCTTGATTATCAGACACTGTATTCAGCTTCCAAAATCCAACTTGTCTCTGCCCAACAGAAGTAAATGTTAAACAACATGAAATGAATTACTGTTTTTTGATACAGTGACTTGAAAGCTTCAACGAGAAGAAAATGTCCACAATTCAAAAAGAAGCACATACAGGAACTTTACAATATGTCTAAAACAAGACACCAAGACCCACAAATAAACTCAAAATATAAAGAAAAATAAAAAAATTGGGTACATCATTGCTCCCTACAATACCTCAACTGGGAAAAGAATGTCTTCTAAAAAGCAGGATGATGCAGATGCCGATGCATTATTTTGATCTATGACCTCAGATGGCATTCTTCGGTTTCAACACCAGACAATCTGAAAAACTGAAAGCTTTTAGCCCAACATTTGCCGGTTGCAACTCCGCCTGACTCGATTGCCCTATATCAAAAAACATTCATCAACCAGAAATTCCTAGTCAATAAACTTGTAAGTTTTCATAAAATAAAGATAACATAACATTGAAAGAAGTTACAAAATTTGAAAGAAACATGAATTTACTAATTTAAATTCTAAACTCTTTCGTTTCAATATATCAAAAATCTTAGAAAGAACAGAAGATAAACATAAAAGCTACCTACTTTCTTAAAAATTTGGCAACTTAAAAGCATTTTTAAAGGAAGAATAGGAGGCAATGTTTTTTTTTTTTTTTTTTTTTTACTTTGTGGTAATTAAAAAAAAAATTGAAACATGTACCATTAGAAGGACAGCCACTTACCTACCAACGACCAAATGAAATTACCCCCGTTGGGTTTCCAAGAAAAGGTACATGTTGATTATGGGGAACTTAGTTTAAAAGTGATAAAAGAAACATACATGATGCTGATTAAGGTGAATTTTCCATTTGCGAACCAAAAAAAATTTTAAAGAATCATTAAATTCCCAATATTTAAATTCTAGTTTCTTTTTCTTTTCCCACGACCTTTTTGTAAGCAGCTAAAACAAAACAAATGATTTATGCAACTTCGACCCTGAAAAGAAATTTGTTAGCTACAGCACCAGTTTAAACTTTAAACCCAATCTTGCATTTCCTAAATTTGATCCGATCGAAGAATTTAGTCATGAAGAATGCCTAAATTCTGAAATTAACCTTAAAAAAACCCAAAATTGTCAAAGTTTGACCTCGATAAAACAGAAACCAAACCTTACCTTTTGAAGCCAAAACAAAATTTGTTCAAATTTCTGCAAGCCGTTTCATGAATTGATACCCAGGTCAAAAGCAACACTCGTTCAATTTTTTTAAAGAGCAATTCCGAGAGAGATAAAAAGGGTAAAAGAAAAATCAAGGCATAGAGGAAGAAGACAAAGCAAGGGATCTCATCATCTTTTTCCCTGCATTGCAAGCCATTACTCACCACAAGAGAGAGAGAATACTTTTCCCTTTTTTTTTCTCGGTTTTTTGTTTTCTTCTACGAAACCATAATTACATAACCATTTAACATCAAATTGAAAAAAAAAATGAAATTCAATTCTCTCGGCAGCTTAAAAAAGAAGAACAAGAAATACAAAATTCTGACGATCAGAAAAAGCGAAATTCCGGCGAGATTTGCATTCTCGCCGGTCGCTTAGTTTTCTTTTTAAAAAGAGAAAACAGGGAGAGAAACAATTTTAGATTTTTGGTTTTTAGAGAGAAATATATATAATTAATTAATTAATTAAACGGATAAAAAAAAGAGTTTTGCTTTGTTAGTTGGCTTTGAAAAAAGAACATAAAAAGAAATAGGCGCGCTGGCGCGACGGCTTTTTATATTTTGTTTTTATTTATTTATTTATCTTGATTAAAAAATAAGGTTAAAATGTGCCATAAGTCCCTGTATTTTTCATAAATTTGAAATTAGTTCCTATACTTTTATTTTTAGAAATTTAGTCTTTCTATTTTATGATTTCAAAATTCAAGTTTAATTGTTAATGCTGTTTGAAACTATTTTGTTAAATTTAGCTTTATTCCAATGGCATTTTTTTAGTAACATTGCTATTAAGTGAGGTTTTTTAATTTCAAAATATCATACAAATAAATTTAACAAAAAAATAACAATGTTAACAATTAAATCTGAAAAAAATAGAGAGATTAAATTTTTAGATATAAAAATATATAAATTAAATTTTAAATTTATGAAGAGTATAGGGATCTATTGCATATTTTAAACAAATATATAAATAAATAAGCTTCGTCCCTTAAAACACGACCGCAAATTTTGGTGGTTACTAGTAACGGCTCTATTATTTATTGAAAAAGATTTCGAGTATAATAAATGAACTGCTTCTTTAAAAGATATTTTTAGAAAAAAATGGTTAATTTCACTAAACGATGTCTCAAACTTTAAAATATTGTAATTTAATTCTTAAAATATCAACCTAGCTACCAACCTAAGGGACAAAAATCACGTACTCGCAAGTATGGTTTCACTTATGTTAGGTTGGTGGTTTGAATCCCCACATCAAAAGATTTTTGGAACTGAATTGATTAGCCCACCAGTTCTCAATCCAATTGGTTTTGTCTAATTCAATTGAATTAATTATTATATATATACAAAATAGAGAAAACTAATTCACCTGTCTATTCAATCAGTCCAACCCCTTATTTCAAACTAGTACGCCGATTAGTTCCTAGTTTGGTTTTGAAAATAGTGCCTTCGAGCGCAGGTGATTTACATAATTAATGTTGCGTGCTACACTAACACCTTCCGTAGCCTTACAAGTTGCATCTCCCCTAATTGAAATGCTTCCCCCTTCATGAACCCTTTAAGGTTCTCATCAGAGGAGAAAGACAAAATTTCGACATGAGGGCAATACCTATTGTTACAGGATTCAATTAGCTATCCAGTGGATGACACTTCGGGAGCTCCTCCCGAAGGAGTCAACCTCCCTTGATGATACTAATACTTTAAGGACTCACATAGAATGTTTTGTTGTTTGGATACTAATTTAAAATTTGGATCATAATTCAAGGATAAGTAATGAATTAACCCCGAAAACAATAATAAATTGTTTTAATTATGAACAGATATTTTTTTGGTTAATTATGAAGTGCTTCGTTTACATTAGATTTGATAACATATAATAATTAACTCTTGTATAATAATTTTAAAACTGTTTTCTAATATTTCGTTAATAATTTTAAAAATAATAGTAATAACAGATTTACGAAATCAAGCAAAGGCGAGGGCATAACTAATTGAAGGCGCAAGCGCAGCCAGCTGACGCGCCGCGTATAAGATTTACGTCCTTGTCTTAATTTTCCACGTGGCATTCATCTATTAGCATTTCAAATCGCCTAACATGATTTTTTTATAAGAGTCAATTTTACAATAAATAATAATTATAAAACTATTGAATTATATTTTTATTTTTTATTTTGTATAATAGAATAAATGTTTTAAGTGCAATAATTTTTAAAAAAATTTTAAGAGATTATATTGCAATTAATGCATCTAAATAACCACAACCAAAATTAATATTATCAATTGGAATATATTCAAAATTAAATTGAAATAAATTTAATTCTCTCTTAAATGATTAAATTAAAAATTAATATATAATAAAATTACACATTAACTCTCAAAATTAATATATATATATAATCTCTTCAAAAATGATAAAATTATAAATCAATACATAATAAAATTATATTCCGATCTCTTCAAAAATTATAACTTAAATTCGATCACCTAAAAAAAATTTATTCCCCCCAAAATAAATTTGGGCTAAACTTACACATGATTCATACAAATCGAAATTTAAATACAATATTTTAAATTTATCATTTAACCAATACCTCGTTGACGAATAAAAATTAAAAGTTTATAATTTATTTAAATGTTAATTTAATATTTTGAGATTTAATTTAATTTTGTGTAGTGGAATTGAGGGGTGTTTTTGCAATGTGGAAAGTGATGTGTCTATATAGGTCATCCTACAAACAATCATTTCAAGGATGTAATGGAAATGTTATAAATTAGTTTATAAAATAAAAAGGAAGAAAATGAGTCAAAGAAATTATAGAATCTTTAAAAAATATAAGGACCTTTCACGAAAAAGGTGAGACTTCAACATAATATTATTTTAATCCAAAAGCAATATAAAAATATAGACATGGATAAAAAAATGGCTACAGAACTAGTTAATGGTGGAGCGATCAGAGAGCTACTAAGAAGACAAGGAAGAGATCGGAGAAGCCGCCGGACCTTGATGATCCGGTTATGAATGGCAAAGGGAGATTGGTGAACTCTGGTGATACACATGCTACCTCTTGGAAGGATTTATTGCTTGGGAACTCTGGGACTCATAGGTTGTCTCAAGAGACTGAGGATTTTATCTTGGCTGATGGCGATTCGTTGAAGGAGGTGGTTGATGGTGTTACTGCCATAACCTTCTCTGATCGGGTTCATAACTTTATTGCGTAAAAAATGTCCAAGACTGTTAGGGTGAAACTACTTGGTCGAAAGATCTCCTATCATGCCATGTCTAGTAAACTTCAGGCCATTTGGAAGACTCAACACCCTTTCCAGATTATTGATTTAGCAAATGATTGTTTCTCCATCCGTTTCAACTCAGATTCTGAGTATATTACAGCAATTCCAAGTGGTCCATGGACGATTTTTGGTCATTACCTAATGGTTAGTCTGTGGTTGCCTAGTTTCTTGACTGATCAATCCCAGCCCAGCAAACTACTGGTGTGGATTCGACTGCCAGGGTTGCCAGAAGAATTGTATTCTAGGAGCCTTTTGAATTCAATTGGTGGAGCGATTGGACCAGTCGTCAAAATAGATCAAAATACGTATAATAGAACTAGGGGACAGTTCGCTCAAGTAGCGATCTTTGTCGATCTCAGATAGCCTCTTGTATCGAAGCTCATGATTGATGGAAGGATGTAACGGGTGGAATATGAGTCCTTACCTTTGGTTTGCTTCGGTTGTGGATGGTATGGCCGTAACAAGGAGTCGCGTCCTTTTGGGTTTGGGAAAGGATCTCTTATGATAACCGGAGATCGTCAATCAGGATAATGCTTCTTCTATGTCATACAAGGCTGCTGAGGATGATCGATACGGACCTTGGATGTTAGTGGAACGACACCAAAAAAGGGAGTCGATCGACGACGTCTATGCCGGTCGGTCAAACGTCTACTGAAAAAACACAGTTTTTCGGTTTGACTCCTTGAGCGGGATTATAGGCGAGGATTATGGAGGTTTTGATATGGATGTGAATGTGGAGGATGCAAATCTGATTCTCAAGGAGCAATTTCAGGATGGCAATAAAGAGGGGTCAAATAAAAAGAAAGTTGAGTTGGTAGCTAAGGCTAAAAAAAAGGGTAATTTGAAGCCTAAAAATAAAGGGAAAGCGGTGTTATTGGATAGTGGGTTGCGTAGCAATAAGAAGATGCTTGCACCAACTAATGTCTTAAGTGTTTCTGCCTCTAGGACGGTCCAAAACCCTTTTGATGATGGATCCAAGATGGATGTTCAGTTTCAAGCAGTTGGACCAAAATTAAATGGGGAGAATAATTATGCTGTGTCATTTTCTCAATCTAACGGGTCTGGTAAAGCTGGGAAGTTTATTCAACAGAAGCAAATGTCCAAATTGGGTGCTCCTATGGGTGTTTCCTGCAGTCCAAGACCACCTGATGTGTTTGGGATTATGGTGGGTGAGAATTCTGGGCAAATTCTTTCTCGTTTGGAAGAGGCTATTGAACCTTCATTACCAAAGGAAGAAGCAATGGATGCAATTCTCCATGGATTACAGGATGACATGAGGGAAAGCTCCAAAATGGTGGAGGGTGAGGTTGACGAGGTTGTCTCTGATGATGAGTCGTTCGATGATATAAGTGATGCCTGATTTTTGGGTATGGATATCTTACACTTCTCTTGATTATTAATGTCCAATTTATGTTTTATGTTTTGGAATTGTTAGGGTGTTGGTCACTCATGATTCCATAAAATCTTAAGAGAATCTGATAGAGAGTTCAAAATTGATTTTGTTGCTTTATTTAAGACTCGATTTGTGGTTAAAAAATGGATAATGTGATGCCAAGTTGGGGTTTGATTACTCGTTTCGAGTAGAAGCGGACGGTTTTGCTAGAGACATTTGGTTATTATGAAAAGGTGAAACCAGCATTGAGATATTGCGAGCTCATCCTTAATTTGTCCATATGCGTATTCGAGATAAACGGTACCAGCGGTCGTTTCTTTGTACAGCGATATATGCTAGTCCTCATAAGACTTTAAGGTCGCAACTTTGGGACCACCTTGAATTGATTGCTAAGGATGTTACGGAACCATGACTTTTATTTGGTGATCTTAATGTTGTTATGAGTACTACTGATAGACAAGGAGGTGCTTCTCTTAAACAAGTTGGTTGTTCTCTATTTCAAAAAAATTTTTGCTAATGGGTTTGTTGACTTGGGGTTTCAAGGCCCAAGATTTACCTGGAATAGGGGTCAGTTATTTCAGAGGCTTGATTGATCATTCTGTAATGATGAATGGCATAGGTTTGCATCATTCTGTAATGATGAATGGCATAGGTTTGCACCTTCCACAACGGTTCGACACCTTTTTAGATTGAAGTCGGATCATCAACCTTTATTGGTTTCCACTAATCCTGACAAGGTTGTTCGGGGAATCAAACCCTTTCGATTTCAAGTTTGCTAGCTGTTTCATCCGAGTTTTGAGATATGGTTTCAAACTCATGGATGGAGGGTAATGATATGTTGGAGAATCTTGAACCGTTTTCAAAATTTGTACAATCTTGGAATAAGACTGTGTTCGGGAATATTTTTGAGAAAAAGAGAATCAAGATGAAGGAGTTGGAACGGGTTCAAAAGGTTTTGGAGAGGAAGTTTAGTATGAGGTTTTATATGTGTGAAAAATCTATTCACCTTGAGCTTGAGCATATACTTAGTCAATAAGAATTATTCTGGTTACAAAAATCTCGTAGTGAGTGGCTTTCAAGTGGTGACAGAAATACTACCTTATTTCATAGGCGTACTTTAACAAGAAGAAGGCAGAATAAAATTGAAGCTTTAATGCTTGATTGGACTAGCTGGTGTTTTGATGATAAGGTACTTCAACGGCATGCTGTCGATTATTTCACAAGTTTATATACTGTTGATGATTACTTAACGGGACCATTTCCGATGCGTGAGAGGTTTCTTAAACTTCATGCAACTATTCTTGGTGAATTAGTTACTGCTATTACTTTTGAAGGAGTGCATCGTGCTTTGTTTAGTATGAGTCCTCTCAAAGCTCCTGGTGTTGAGGGTTTTCATGCGAAGTTCTATCAAGCTAATTGGGATGTTGTGGGTAGTAGTGTATTCTATTTAGTTCAACGGGTATTCTCAAGTAAGATTATGGACCCTCGACTTAATCGTACTCTGCTTGTGCTTATTCCTAAAACTGTGGGTGCGGAATCTGTTAGTCAATATCAACCCATCAGTTTATGTAACGTTCTCTATAAGGTTATTACCAAAACGATAGTGATTCGGCTTCGTCAAGTAATGTAGCTCTTAGCCAAGCTGAATCAAGCTAGTTTTATTGCTTCATGTCACATTGCCGATAATATCATTATAACTCAAGAGGCTATACACACCATGCGTACCATGAAGAGCAAAAAAGGGTGGATGGTGGTCAAAGTGGATCTCGAAAAAGCTTATGATCGGATACGCTGGGATTTTCTGAAGGATACCTTAGAGGATGCTGGTCTGCCATCTTCTCTTGTTAATACGATCATGCAATGTGTTTCACTTTCTTCTATGCAGCTGCTTTGGAATGGCAATCTCACTGATACTTTATTGCCATCTTGAGGAGTGCGTCAGGGTGATCCGTTATCCCCTTAATTATTGGTGCTAAGCATGGAACGACTAGGTCACCTTATTGACCAATCGATTGAGTCAAGAGAGTGGAAACCGTTTATGATGTCACGTCGGGGGCTTGGGCTATCCCATCTATTTTTTGCTGATGATCTTTTGCTGTTTTTTAGAGCTACAGTACATGGAGCGAAGAGTCTTAAGCAAACATTGGATAAATTCTGTTGGTTCTCCGGTCATAAGGTAAACACCAAGAAAACACAAGTATTTTTTTCTAATAACGTGGATGCAGGTGTTGCTGCTGGCATATGTACGCATTTGGGGTTCACTATGGTGGATGATCTTGGGAAATACTTAGGTATGCCTCTCTTTCATAGTAGAGTTGGGAGGGACACTTTCTCGTTTGTCTTGGATAAGGTTCACGCTTGTTTGAATGGATGGGATACTCAGAAACTGTCTTTTGCAGGTCGTCTCACTCTTGTAAAGTCGGTTCTCTTGGCAATCCCAAACTATTTTATGACCACAACTCGAATTCTTATCATGGTTACAAGGAAATTGAGAATATGGCCAGAAGGTTCCTTTGGGGATCTAACACAAAAGGAAAAAAAGTCTCGTTAGTTAAGTGGGATGAGGTTTACGTACCTGTTGATAATGAGGGGCTTGGCATTCGACATTTACAATACCAAAATGAACTTTTTCTCTTAAAGTTAAGTTATAATTTGGTCACTAATACGGAAGCATTGTGGGTACGGATACTAAGGAGCAACTACAATATTTTTGGACTGATTCCTATTGATATAAACCGTAGCAATTGTTCTTATATATGGAGATCAATTATGTCTGTTTGGAGTGAAGCCAAGCAGGGACTCATTTGGTTGGTCGAGGATGGCAGCTTGGTGAATTTTTGGAATGATGTCTGGTTGCATGAGTTGAGGCAGCTTAAATCTTTTTCTGTTAATAGAGAGCTGGTTGATGAAACTCTACGTGTCTGTAATGTGATCAACGGACAAGGGAAATGGAATGTGGAGTGGTTGCGGATGGTCCTGCCTAAGGAAATTGTGAGCAGAATTACGACATATGAACGACTTCGAACTGAGTTGGGGACTAATCGAATTGTCTGGAAATGGATGGTTGCAGGGAAGTTCTCCATGCGGGAGTCCTACAAGCATTTTTTTAGTAGCAGACCTTCCAATTGGATTGAGGAAGATAAAACAATATGGAAGTTGGCTGTCCCTCAAAGAGTTCGAACGTTCTTGTGGATGTTAGTTCGGAATAAAATCTTGACGAATGAGGAACGCACTTGAAGAGGTATGTCGGTTTTTCCTTATTGTGAACAGTGTGGTGCTTCTATTGAATCAGCAATCCATGTGTTACATGATTGTGACTTTGCTCAATCGATTTGAAAGTCTATTTTGCCATAATCACATTGGTTACAATTTTTTAACTCTCATTTGAAAGATTGACTTTTATGGAATTTTAAGAACCAAGGGCAGCTCTGTAACATCCGTGTGTTTGAACCGGATTTGGAATAGTGATAAAATAAAATAGAGAATTAGAAATGTTTAGTTGAAATAAGGAAGGTTAGAAAAATTTAAGGATTAAATAGTAAATGAGAGAAAATATGGGGGACTAAATAGCGAATTATCCAAATTAAATTTTGAGTCATCATGGGAATTAGATTGATTTAGGAGGGGCAAAAGAGTAATTTGGTGGAATATATTTTTGGAGGCAAAGTTTTGGGCCAAAGTGTAAAGTTGGAAGGCTCAAGGACTAAAAGTGCAATTTTACCATTTTTTTAAGTGAGATATTTTAAGTGAAAATTTTAGAGAATTTGAGAGAACAAAAAATGGTTAAACAGATGAAAATATCATCTATCTCATATGTTAGCCGTCCAAGCCATTTTCTTCTGTTTCTAACTTTTGCTTTTATTTCAAATAGGTCCTTCCATCATTTTTAAGCTTTCCAAACTCCAAAACCTTCCATTTTCTTTGGAATTTCTGAAAGAAAGTCATAAAAGAGAGTTAGTAGACACCTCAAATTTCATATAGAGTTACTTTTGGGGTATTAGAGAGATAAATGACTAAATCGAGAAAAATTGAATTCAAGGGTTAAGAGAAAGAGAAGAGAGGCAATGATCAAATTGAAGACAAAGGAAAAGAATAGAGCAAGGGGTAAAAGAGAGGAAATTCAGCCTTTTTGTTATTGGACAGAATCAGAGGATTAATTTCGAAAATTCACTAAAAATTGTATATAAAGAGTTAAGGGTTTTATTATATATGTAATTAAAACTTATTGAGTGTAGTTTCATATGGAAGAAACGGTGATGGAAATAGATTTGTATATTCTGAGATATAACTGATTTTGTGTAACAAGGTCAGAGTAGGTTCGAGTTTCCCTGTTTTGACTTTGAAAAATCATAGAAAAATATAGAAAAATTATTAGAGACTGAAATTTATATGGTTAATTCATTGATGAATATATTTTCAATATAAACAGACGGAAACATCATTTGATTTCTGTACAAAAAGATTGATAATTTTTAGTGAAGAAAGGTCGAAACTGTCAGGAAGCAGAGAAGGGGTAAATTGAAAGAATTTACTGTACAAATTGGTTAAAGTAAAAATTTTGAAAATTTTATGGTAAAAAGAGGATTGAGTCTAGTTTCAGAAACATTAAGTGGATTATAATTTCAAATTCCATAGCTCACGATATAAATAATTTAATGACTATGACGCAAGTGAACAGCTTTGAAAATATAAATGTGAAGTATTTGATGATGTATTTATGTGAGATATATCAATTATGAGAAATGATGCTAATTGAGATTGTGCTCAAGTAGACAAATTAGAGCCATTGTGATATTAGTGGCATGCCATTAAGAAACGCTAGCGCGCTTACTGTTTCACACTTCGTGTGCTTACTGTTTCGCACCTTGTGTGCTTACTGATTTGCGCTATGTGCGCCTACTGATTGCACTGTGTCTGCCTACTGGATTGCACTGTGTGTGCTTACTGTTTCCCTAGAACTTGTGTGCTTACTGTTAAGTACTTCGGTACTTTCTGTTCCATTTATCCGATGGGTTCTATAGAAGTCTACATTGGGCTAAATTGTGGAAAAAAAAATGTTGACCAAAGTGAAATGAATATCAATGTGGTAAGATACAAGCTATATACTGGTAAGGCGAAAGAGTAAATTACATGAGAAAATTTAAAAGTTTACACTTTGCTTTGTAGTACTTACTAAAACTTCACCGGCTTAACGCGTAGGTACAAAGAATACAAGAAGCTAAATTGGGACCTCTCATCACATCACATCACTTGGAGCTCAAATTTAGGTATATTACTTTTGATGTAAAATGACATGTACTATAGAACTTATATGTGTCCTTATTAGAAGAAGAAAAAAAAATGTTGTTTGGAAATGTTTTGTGTGATGAAATGAAATGATGAATTTTGGTTGAAATTGTGTTTTGTACTGAAAATCATATTTTATTTCTGTTAAATCAATTTTAAGTCTCAATTTTAATTATACATGATTAATTTACGATATTTTAAATCAAGAAGCTTAAAATGCATCGTTTGATAAAAAAAAAAGTTTTATATGACCCGATTTTTCTGTACTGAACATTAATGAAATACTTTTATATCGGGTTTATACATATAAATCGGGTATAGAAATGTTACAAGCTCAATGTGAAGAATGTCGAACGGGCAACTTTGTTTGCTGTTCTGATATGGTTTCTTTGGAAGCATCGTAATTCTTTTATCTTCAAAAATGACAGTAACAGTAGTCATGATTTGATTGCTTCAGCCACGGGTTGGGTTGAATCTTATGACAATTGTGCTAATTTTAGTCATTTAGCATGTTCTACCCAAACAAAACAGAATTGGCAAAGTCCTGCTCCAGGTTGAGTAGCTGTTAATACTGATGGGTTAGTTGCTAAGGACAATAAAAAGGCTTCTGTTGGTGGTGTAATAAGGGATAGTAATGGTCAGTGGTTAACGGGGTTTGCCATGGTAAAAGGGGTGGCTAAGATTTTCCATATTGAGCCATGAGCGATGCTGGAAGGGATGAAGCTGGCTTGGTTCATGGGGCACAAACAGATTGAGGTACACTGTGATAATGCAATGCTCGTTGATACTATTCGGAATGGATTTGCATCCCAAAGTAATATCCTTGAGGTCCGATCGATCCATGAATGGTGTATCAAAGATTGGAAGGTAAAGTTTCGGTTTGTCCCGCGGAATAACAACAAATTGGCGGACTGATTGGCGATGATGGCAAATGATAAGATGAATCAAGTGGTGATTTTTCAAGAACCTCC
The DNA here is from genome assembly GCA_039519145.1 of Kokia cookei. Taxonomy (NCBI): domain Eukaryota; kingdom Viridiplantae; phylum Streptophyta; class Magnoliopsida; order Malvales; family Malvaceae; genus Kokia; species Kokia cookei. Next base: position 34,931,959 of record CM076904.1, on the reverse strand, counting down.
TAATGTTGTTATTAGTTTTATAAAAGATGATATTCGGAATGCTGTATCTGAAAGGGCATCTAGCTTTACACACATCTAAGTTTTAGAAGTGCTTCTTTATTACCAAAAAAAAATATAGACATGGATATGATGTCTTAAATGAGTATATTTAATCTAAATAAAATTAAGATAATATTTGGTGCATCAATAGTGCAACTTTCAATTAGCCGTTATTAATTGAAAATAAATAAATGGTATTTGTTTCTGAAATTAACAAATTTCACCATCAATATATTAAAATAATTCATAAAATTATTAGTAAAAATATAATGAATAATATAATGTTGATTAAGGTGATACAACAAAATTAAGGGTTTTTTTAAATATAAATTAATTTGATTAAAATATAAAAATTTTAATTCAAACCAACCTAATAAGTTTATCTGGATCAATTGAATAAATTATTAAAAAAAAGCATATTTTTTAAGAAAATTAAAGAAAATCGATTTAACCATCAATTCAACCGATTTTTTTAACTCAATTAAACTAATTTAATCAACTCACGAATCAATGAATCAACATCTTATTCTGAACTCAAACTTAGATCAATCCCCGATCTAACCATCCAACACAATTCTACAAATAATTGTTTAAACTAAAAAATTCCAAACTTTAGCTACACCTAAATTTTAAAAACATATTAAACTAATTCCATTTTCCATAAAATCCAAAACTAATTTAATCATCCCAAACCCTAAGAAACCTAAGAGAATTTAAATTAAAAAAGCTTCCATACTTAATTTGTACCTAAAATGTTTGATCCGAATTCAGTTACCACCACAAAATTAATAAGATGTCTACTTATTGATTGAGTTTTCATCTTCTTCAAGAATAATCTAAGTTTGAATCATAGTTGGATAAAAACATATCAAATAATAATTTATGAAATTATTAGTCAAAAAACTATAACAAATAATATAATTTTGATTAAGGTGATTAGCAAATTCGAGTTATTTTTTTTATTTTTTATTTAAATTTCATTTGATAACAAAATCAAAATTTCAATTGAAATCAAGGTTTTTATAATTGGATTGGTGATCGAACTAATTAGACCACTAATCTTCGATTTTATTGGTTTGATTGATCCAATCGATTTATCCGGTTAAATTGAACAAAGTATTAAAATATAAAATTAAAAAACATATTATTTTCAAAAAAAAAAAAAAAAAAACGGACTCAATCGCCAATTCAACAAATTTTTTAATCCAATTCAATCGGATCCCAAATAAACCAATTCGACATATTATTTCGAACCAAAACCCTGACCAATTTTGAAAATTTTCCATAAAATCCAAAACAAATGTAAGTACCCTAAACCTAGAAAGAAATTTAAAATCCAACCTTAATGCGTATCTAAAGTGTGTAATGCCCCAATTGAATTAGCACCACAAAATGGACGGAATACCTAAATTAGGCAGAGTTACATGGACCCCACACGTTAAACCATAATGTGATGTCCATCATTATTAACCTAATCCATTAAACCAAAACTGCTTAGAATAACACAGCATGGCATGTTCACTTTTTGAGTCCCTCCATTTTTCTCTAATTATGGATTCGAGTATCCTTTCCAACATGCTTTTGTCGACCCTTTTATTCCTTTATTCTTCAATATCTTATCACAACATTCCCAATTCACTATTGTTCCGATTTCTTATTGCTTTTATAAACAAATAATTCAAAGTTTGTGCATTTTAAAATGCTATTTTAAACCACCATTAAAAGGCCAATGAACAATAAAAACTTCATTTTCCCCAAATAATGCACGATAAATTGTACTAACAAAGCTTAGTAATTGCAAACTGTTTAATACGAACTTCAGATCCTCTAAAACGGATCCGAAAGCATCGAGCAAACTGTTCAATGCCTTCTCCTCATCATTTTGCAATCCATTCAAGCTAGAAACCTCCATTCACTGGAAATAAGAAAAGATTCAATGTACGATTTAGGGTACAAATGACAATATTTATATATTTAAACAAAGAATTTGCCATCCATGATCAGCATTAGAACATTATTGAAAAGAACATGGATTTGCAGCAGACATGAATTATCGAAATCACCAGAAAAGTAAAATCAAAACATAGAAAAGATACAAATTACCCTTTTGTTTAAGTTAACAGTAAAAGAAAGTTAAAATTTCAATTACAAAAGAAATTTCAAAAATCCAAATTAAACTCAAGCATCAAAGACTCATTTTTCAATTTTCAAGTTCTTGAACAGTTTTAAGAGAAAAGCAACTCAAAAACTCAAATCAAACTCAAGTATCAAAGACCCATATTGTTCAGTTTTCAAGAAGCTTGAATCTTACCAACGGAAATTGATGCTTGCCTGGAGACGAATTCAACGTTCTGAACTTTTCTTTCCCTCAAATTGATAGAAAGATGAAAAGTGAAAGTTTGGAAGAAAATGATGAAAGAAAGCCGTCCCAAGTTTTTACCAAATAAACTTGTAAATTTGTGGTTTCTGATGGGTACGCTGGGAAGAAATTGTTTTTAATTGATTCATTGAATTGTTGAATAACCATTACATGCGTTCACTATTGAATAATCATTTAGCGTTTTCAACGAATAAAAAGAGAATGAAAATTACGTATTTCGTAGGATGATTTGACCCAAACAATGAAACGATGGTCCCCTCAGAACTTGGACGGAACGGCATAGCAATTCCCTTGAACCAAACATAACGTAAAGAATATTGGCTTGTAATGTTTTAAAGTGACTTGGAAAAGAAAACCATACCAAAATTCAACATATTTCAAAACACTAACAATGACTAAATTACACAATTTATTTTCAAGTCACTTTGAAATACGACATATCATCATTTTTTTTAACGTTCTACCGTATACAATTTTACCTATTTGCTTCAAAATTAAATGTAAAAAAAAAAAAAAACTAAATTATTCGATTTTGTAGTAGAGAGACTAATTTGCTCCTAGCCTATAGTACAAAGACTCTCAAAGTAGTTTAACATATACAAATTTGACATTAGCATGCAACTAGTAAATAGATTGTATTACAACTTGAATTACCATTAAACATAAGTTTTTACAAGCTTTTAGTGTGTAATGACATAAAAGTATAGTTCCGTACTTTCAGGTAAGAGTTGGTTATGCATAAAATCTCCTATTAAGAGAAATCTAGAATCAAAGATCGGGGATATTCACCATACCGTCGATACCCTTGTCATCTTTTCTAGGTACTTTCTTCCTCTTCCTTTCAGATTGGGGTTCTTTTGCTTTAAGCTCATCGCTGTAGGACCTCAACAAGGCAGATAAATGTTCATTTCTGTGAGCTGAAAATTGAAACAAATATGAGTTGGCTACTTCTAACCTACTGATACGAAATGGACCTCAATGAGACAGCTAAATGTTCATTTCTATGAGCTGAAAATCGTAACAAATATGAGTTGGCTACTTCTAAGCTACCAATACGAAATGGACCTCAATGAGGCAGCTAAATGTTCATCTCTGTGAGCTGAAATCAACACAAATATGAGTTGGCTACTTCTAAGCTATCAATGCGAAATGGACCTCAATGTGGCAGCTAAATGTTCATTCCTGTGAGCTGAAATAAACACAAATATGAGTCGGCTACTTTTAACCTACTGCTATGAAATGGACCTCGATGAGGCAGCTAAATGTTCATTTCTTTGAGCTGAAAATTGAGAGCGAATAGGTTTTTATGTTTCTGTAGCTCTGAACAAATATGAATTGGCTAGTTATAACATACCAATACGAAATGGACCTCAAAGAGGCAGCTAAATGTTCGTTTCTGTAAGCTGAAAATCAAAGTGAATAGGTTTTATGTTTCTGTAGCTCTGAACAAATATGAATTGCCTAATTCTAACCTACCGATACAAAATGGACCTCAATGAGGCGGCTAAATGTTCATTTCCATGAGCTGAAAATCAAAGTGAATTATATTTTATGTTTCTGTAACCCTGAACAAATATGAATTGGCTACTTCTGACCTACCGATACGAAATGTAGCTCAATGAGGCAGCTAAATGTTCATTTCTGTGAGCTGAAAATCAAAGTGAATAGGTTTTTATGTTTCTGTAGCTCTGAACAAATATGAATTGCCTACTTCTAACCTACCGGTACAAAATGGACCTCAATGAGGCAGCTAAATGTTCATTTCCATGAGCTGAAAATCAAAGTGAATAGTTTTTATGTTTCCATAACACTGAACAAATATGAATTGCCTACTTCTGACCTACCGATACGAAATGTACCTCAATGAAGCAGCTAAATGTTCATTTCTGTGAGCCGAAAATCGAAAGTGAATAGGTTTTTATGTTTTCTGTAGCACTGAACTAATAATGAATTGGCTACTTCTAACCAACCGATATGAAATAGACCTAAATGAGGCAGCAAAATGTTAATTTCTGTGAGCTGAAAATTGATGTGAATAGGTTTTATGTTTCTGTAGCTCTCAACAAATATGAATGCCTACTTCTAACCTACCAATACAAAACGGACCTCAATGAGCCAGCTGAATGTTCATTCCTGTGAGCTGAAAATCGAAATGAATAGATTTCATGTTTCTGTAGCTCTGAACAAATATGAATTGGCTACTTCTAACCTACTGATACGAAATGGAACTCAATGAGGCAGCTAAATGTTCATTTCTATGAGCTAAAAATCAAAGTGAATAGGTTTTTATGTTTCTGCAGCTCTGGACAAATATGAATTGGCTACTTCTAAGCTACTGTTACAAAATGAACCTCAATGAGGCAGCTAAATGTTCATTTCTGTGAGCTGAAAACCGAAGTGAATAGGTTTTTATGTTTCTGTAGCTCTTAACTAATATGAATTGGCTACCTCTAACCTACCCATACAAAATGGAACTCAATGAGGCAGCTAAATGTTAATTTCTATGAGCTGACATTGAAGTGAATAGGCCTTATGTTTCTATGATCCAAACGAATATGAATCTGTTACTTCTAACCTATCAATACAGAATAAGCATGCTCTTTCTCTCAAAATAAGTCACTACTTAGAAGATGAACAAGATTATCTCTAACAATAATACCACAAAAGAAGAAGTACTTCCAAAAGCATTGTTTGACGTTATGCACTCACCAGAAATTATGACATCTGTCATGGTCACAGATTTACGACCGGCATGGTGTGCAAATAGTTCAAGGTCCTTTGCCAGCTGACCTGCAACTCAAACAGCCCAAACATTTCATTAAACCAAGCAAACATTTTTCATAATAATATCAAACAACACAAAGGGTTCTATAAGCAAAAGCAAAAGCAAATTTCTCACCTTCTGCAATTGAGAATGGTTACTGATTGTAGTTATATTACCACAGCTATACTGAGAATACTAAATATACAATCACATTCAATAAAACTGGAAATTGTATGATAATTATACCAAATGCCTTGGTGCTCAAGCACCAACGAACACCAATCTCACTGTCTCAGCGGTGTCCAATGGTACCCAATTTCAGAAGCCATCAGGTGCAAATAGTGCTCGAACACCGAGCATAACTAAGGCATTCGTAATTTTGCAGAAATAACTCCTAAATTGTCAATAACTAGTTCATAAATGTTCTTAATATGATAGCAATAAATATCCTCTATGGTTGCCTGCGCTGCAAATTGACACAAAATCTTAATAATTGCTTCTTTCAGCTTCACCGTTAAACCAAATAAAATAATGAATTGGAATATTAAGACGTTTCATATTCAAAGAAGGAAGTAGAAACAGCATAAAAGAAAATCGATTCACGAAAATAGAGAATTTAAATAGTAACGAAAAGTGAGGTATTTTACCGATGTATTTGAAGGCCAAATCGGCAATACAAGCTACTATCGGTGGAGAAATTTCCATACCGTTTCTCTTCGCTACAACAATTAGTAGAAGATTTGAATTCAATTTAGTCAATTACGAAAATTCTTTAACTAGAAAAAAAAACAATAATAAGAAGCCAAAAATAAGAATAGAAATTGGGTGGAAAAAAATGGACCTTCGGATTCGGCGATGGAAATAGCGGAGAGACGAAAGCGATCTCTCAAGAGATCGGAAACCGAATCGTCTTCTTCCTCTTCTTCTTTCTCGAAATCACTCCTAATATCTTCGTCGACTTCCATATTTCTTTCAAGTCTAGGGTTCAAATTTCCCGGTCTTCTTCAGTTCACCATCTGATCGGAAGATAGAAAAATGAGCGGGAATTTGATCCAGGCGTACGGTTTTGGGCCTTTGAACACTCCTACATCTTGGGCTCCATCTTGGGCTCCATCATGGGCTGCTTTTATAGTATGATTTTAAAAACCAAATCGATTATCAAACCAGTCAAATTATCGGCTTCGGTTCAATTTTTATCCAATTTTAATTAAATAAATTATTAAAAATTCATAAAATTTTATAAAAAATATATTAAAAATTATGAAACTGATTCAATTAGTTTTGTATCTCGATTCAATTGATTCCAAATAATTCACTTAAATAACGATTCAACCACTTTATTCGTATTGATACATCAGCCAATTCTTTAGCTCTTCAACCCAACTAGTCCGATTTGATTACAACAGCCTAGTTTTATAGAACTCTAGACACCCATTATGGGCTTGTTTCAGTAAAAATTCATAATGATTATTAAAATTTTGTAAAATAATAGCTTTTTTTTCTTGATATATTACAAATTAGGAGAGGAGTACATGGATTGAACTTTAAAACCTAAAGGTATCAACGGTGGCGTAGTGGAGACACAGGTGACATGATACTTAAAATGGTATATTTTTAATTTAAATATTTTATAATTTATAAAAATTTAAATTAATAATAGTAAAATTACACTTAACCCTTCAAAAATTATAAAAAATTAATTTAATTTTTTAAAAATTATAAAAAATATAATCTACTAAAATGATGAAATTACATCTTTACTATTGTAAAAATATACAATTTAATTCCGATTTCAAAAACAATTTCAAGTTCCGCCACTGAGCATCGACACATAGCTTCAATTGTTATCGCCAGAAATGTTTGAGATTAACCTCAAATCCATCTCAATATAATTTAATGTGTTTCACATTTGTATTCGATTGTCAACATTTATAGACATGGTACAATCTTTTGACCGTTTGATTTTTTTTTTTTAAAATTAAAGTATATTCATGAAATGGTTCATTTGGATTGGATCCTATCACAGCTTCCATTCAAAGCTTTTCACCCACAAAATAGCTGCTATTTTTAGCTCTGATGGCAATGACCACTAAATTAGGGTGGTATTAGATATTTATTTTCTAAATTTTTTGAATCGTTTATCATAATACAATTTCGTTCGATTCGATTCTCCTCAATTATTTCATATTAATATGCTTTGCTTTATAACTTTTAAATATTATTTACAAAATTTCAAAATCTTGTTCATAAATATTTCTAAAAAACAATAAAATTTCAAGATCTTTTAAATTATTTTCACTATTTTAAATATAAAACATTCGTTTCTATATCATAAAAAATTTAAATTAATTATATATAAGTAAAAAAAATAGAACACAATTTGGTTTCAAGTAATCGCGGTTTTTAAACTTGTATTCCATATCGGTTCAAGTCAATTTTCGATTTTTCGGTTTTTCTTGCTCCCCCGTAACCTGAATCAATTAAAATGCATGAGAAATTGAGAATGCGAAGTTGTTTACTTGGTGAAACAAAGGAACAAACATTTCATGCCACTAATACCAAATTGAATACCAAAAATGCTTGCAGTAAAGAATAGTGTACGAGCATGGAGTGAACCACCGTCAATCTCGGCATCAGACCGAGACGAACCTCAGTAGGATTCAGTTTCTTCATACTATAACAAACACAGTGTTGGCCAGGTCAGATTCGATTCAATACCAGAAAATCGCCTATATACATTTTCTTAAGCTTTATGATTATCAAAACCATCCCAAGTTCTCGTATTGTAAAGAGACCACGGGGAAAGTAAAAAGCTTTTGAACAGAACGGATAGCCACATAACCTGGAAACCTGTTAAGACTTTCTCACATATCTTCTTCAAGCTGAGAATGAAAAATTAGAAAAGTTTAACATCTTGTACCGCAGAACTATACACTGAGCTCGAGAAAAAGGGCACATAGAAGGAAAACATTTTACCACGACATTCGGAAAATTATGCAACATTCTGACACGATATATGCAGACAACATCAAATGAACAAAGATTAGTCACTAAATCTGATAAAAAAGAATTGTTAACAAGTATTCGAATTTAGATACAAGAACATCTAATATACAATTAAGCACATAAGCAGATATATATAGTAATGAACATACAAGAAAATTCAGGGCTTAGAAACATTCCAGACATTTCTATGCGGAACAGGTAAAAGAAAATGGAAATAAAATCTAACCTCTCCTCCCGGTCCAACTATGCAGGGACAGCCTCGACAAGTCTTGCAAAGTAGAACTGTGTAGTGATTAGCCCTCTCTTTCTTATTTTCCATCCAACCTTTTTTAGTGCCCTTTCTACATCTGCCTCGGCATGAAGATAAGCCCTCGTTGCTTTAGACGTCCCTGGAAACAATTCACCAATCCTCTTCAACAGATCGTAATAAAATGTTTTCGGTGCAAAGCTCAAAATTAATCGGTTTTCGGCTAGTGAAGCAAGGTGTGCGATCATTCCGTCAGCTTTACTCTGCGGATAATGTATTAAAACATCTAAACACACCACAGTATCATATTTCCCATCTAAGCTCTCCAAATCCTTCACTTCAAATTTCGGCATAACCGGTGCAATATCACCATTCCCAACTGTTAACTGCTCTTTCGCCTGAAATCATAATATCACATAATTCAAGATTGTAATTCCCAATCAACAAAGCACAGTTCATTGCAATTGAATCTGAGAAATGGATAAATTTTCTTTCATTTGTTGAAATAAACACTTAAATTGGATCAGTCACTAGGCATTCAGTACTTAAAATTCAATTATCCAATCAACAAAGCACAGTTCATTACAATTGAATCTAAGAAATGTATAAAATTTTCATTCATTTGTTGAAATAAACACTTAAATTGAATCATTCACTAAGCATTCATTACTTAAAATTCAATTATCCAATCGACAAAGAACAGTTCATTACAATTGAATCTAAGAAATGTATAAAATTTTCATTCATTTGTTGAAATAAACACTTAAATCGGATCATTCACTAAGCATTCATTACTTAAAATTCAATTATCCAAACAATAATCGTAGAGAGGAATAACTAACTAACCTGCTTCTCAGCCTCGGTCACCATGGCAGCGGAAATATCGCTGGCGGAAACAACGGCACCTTCTTTAGCTAAAGGAATGGCGAGACAACCGGTGCCACAACCAGCATCGCAAACAGTGACGCCATTCAGTGAGCCATCATCAGTCAACATTTTCGTCACATTTTCAACGGTTTTGGAGTGCCCTAACCTAATATCAAGCTGGACTTTATTCACATCATCGGTCTCTCCATAAATCTTCTTCCACCTTTGGAAACCGGAATTATTAAAGTAATTCCTAACTACTTCTTTATCTCCGCCACCGACTTCTTCCGCCTGAAGACGACGTCGGCGTTCGGGGTCAGTGAGGGAGAGAACCGCTGCTAAGGCAGCGACTGAACCTCCACCTATGAGAGCAACAGTGGTGCTATCCAAAACGGAGAGGTTGGTAACCGATGTAGCGGTGGATAAAGGTGGAATGGCCGCAACGGTGGTGGTTGTTTTCAGTTTGTTAGGTAGTTTTGGAGGGAATGTAGAGAAGAATCTAGAGTTAGTGTGGAAATGAATGGGAGATGATAGAGAGACTGAGTACGACATTTTGTTTGAACTGAATTACTTAATTCCTTCAATTTCTCCGATGAATTCCTATGACAGCCGGTGGCGGAGGGGTGGCTACGTGTCTACTGTGAAGGTGGTTTGCTGTAAGTAGTGATTTTATTTTGGTTATATATTCTATCTTGTGGATAGCATGAAAGGATAGCGCTAAGCTCCGATTCCATCTTTGTAGGGTCCCCTCTCTATTATGCCGTGTTTGGTTTCGCACACTTATTTTCTAATAAATTCTGGGTAAATTCTTGTTTTACTATTTAATTAAAAATAGTTACAATTTAATTACTAAACAATTCAAAAAAAAATTCATTTAAGTTACTGTGCTATTAAAATTAATATTATATAGCTTTCTTCTTTTAGCTTATCTTCTACAATTTAGTTTTTTTTTCATGAAATAATTTTAGTTATTACAAATATATAAACCAAAATTCAAATAATTTTTTTCTCTAATCTCCAACTTTTTTTTTAATCTTTCTTTTTAAATTATGATACATAGGATCAATTGTGCCATTTAAAAATTTTAAAAGAACCTAATTGATATAACCTCAATAAATTGAGGATGCAATTGAAACATTCTAAAGTTTGAGGGATTAATTTAAAATGAGTCATACTTTGAGTCCTTTTGACAGGTTTAACCCACGTCATATTTATCTGCCATACGCGCACTATCCCTATCTGTGCAAAGTAACCAAAACCAAAGCAAATTGCTCGAATCAGGCCCAATCTCAACAAAGATTACCGGACCCAATCAAATCCCCTGAAAAGAGGCCCAGCATAGGCCTATGAAATCGAGATTGCTGGTGCTTCAAAGCTCAGACGGCTGTCTACGGTAGCACGTCATTCTTCATTACCATTAGATTAATCCGAAGGTAACGCCGTCGGTACTGTCAAAAATTTTAGATCTCTACACTTGGTCTGCTCGCTGGTAAAACCCCTTCATATTTTTTGGTTGAATTTTTTCTGTCACAAATCTGCCAAAAACCTCTGTCATTTTCGTTATCACATGCAATCTAATTGTTGTCTTTTTTTTTGTTGAAGTTGTTATGGCGAAGGTTAACGAAGCAGCGGCGATGGAAATTGATGATCCAAGTTCAAACATTTCTGACCAGATCAGCCCTAAATTCTCAATCAATGGTTAGTTTTTTGATGTTTCATTATCGAATTTTTATCTTCAACTATTGCTTCAACTGTACTAATTTGTTAGCGAGATTGTATGTTCTGTTTGATTCGTTTCTTGTTTATTTGAAATTATATATAAAAAAATTGACTTCCTTTTCAGTTTTGCAACTTCTTAAGTCTGCTCAGATGCAACATGGATTACGACATGGAGATTACACTCGTTACCGGTAAATTCACTTTGAAAATGATTACAAAATTATTGAAATGTTCTATATTCGGACATTGTTAATATTTAAACGGATAATGTCGGGAATGCAGGAGGTATTGCACTGCTCGTTTGAGGAGGCTGTATAAATCATTGAAGTTCACACATGGCCGTGGTAAATACACCCGAAAAGCCATTTCGGAGTCCACAGTCACTGAAGTGAGGTCAGCCTTGTTAATTTGCTGTAATTTGACAATTTTTTACAATTTGAAAGTTGCTTATATTTTCGCTTTTATGAGTGCTTATTTCTTTGTGTTTGTGCAGACATGGTTAGAGGGTAATTATTGGTGTTGTATTGCTTTTGAAGTAATAGTTAGAACACGTTTTAGAGTTTCTTGCAATCAACATGTCTGGTTTTAAATTGTTTGCTTTAGAAGCTTTTGTATTGCAAAGGATTGGTTGGTCTATGATGTATGTACTCAAGTTACATATCTTTTCGAAGCTTACAGTGTTACTTTGATTTGCTGTGAAATAGGTTTCTTCATGTGGTTCTGTATATGGCAGAGAGAGCTTGGAGCCATGCCATGGAGAAACGACAGCTTCCAGATGGTCCAAATGCACGCCAGCGTATCTATTTGATTGGTAGATTACGCAAAGCAGTCAAATGGGCTGATCTCTTTTCACATTTGTGTTCTGTCAAAGGAGATTCTAGAACATCTTTAGAAGCTGAGGTTGGTTTGCAATTTTATTGTTATTTGTACATCTACAATCTTCAACCCACATTTTTGGGTCTTAAGGAAGAAAAGAAAAAGCATAAAATAGTTATGTGCGTACATTATTTCTTTTAAATCTCTTGCTTTTTTCTTTTGTTATCTTTGGTTAAATGGTGTCTTTTGAGTTGTGTAAAGGTGTAAATGCTTTTAATTAGTATGTAAACTATTACTTATGCCTTACAATAGCATCGCAGTGAGCTTAATGAGTTTTTGCTTTCTGATTGAGTTTGCTATATCTGGATGTTAACTATGCTCGGAGCATAGACTGTGTACTTGTTGTGGACAAGTGAAGCTAGGGATGTCTGTAAATCTATGTTTAGCTTAATCAAATTTACAATTTTGTTTTCCATGAACCTTAAATTACTCCAGTGTTTGTCGTTATTTTGTATTATTTTCTTTATGAAGCATGACTGTAATTCTTTGCAGTTCATCTTTTTTTGATTTTTTCTTTCTAGTCCTATGCATCCTATATGAAAGGGAATTTGTTGTTTGAACAAGACCGGAATTGGGACACTGCATTAAGGAATTTCAAAAGTGCCAGGTTTGTGCTCTTCTCCAATAGTGTCCTGACATAGAAATAATAAAGTAACATGTTCAAGTAGATGGCTAATATTTTTGCTTGATCTCATGCTCCTATCCTGTGTCAAAAGGAAAAAAATTCAATATCCTTCGTAATACTTTACCCAATAGTTATTTTGTCGGTTGTAGCACAAAAGGCTAACATCTTTGATTATGTTACAGGTCGGTTTATGAAGAACTAGGGAAATATGGAGATGTAGAGAATCAAGTCTTGTGTCGTGAACGGGTTGAAGAACTCGAACCTAGTATTCGCTACTGTCTTCACAAAATTGGAGGTTCAAATTTGCAAGCTTCTGAACTTTTACAGATTGGTGAAATGGAAGGTCCTGCATCGGACCTTTTCAAATCAAAGCTAGAGGTAAGTTCTTTTCTGTGAATAGGAATTAGTGAGGCATTGATATTTTCATTTTTTTACTATGAATAATGTTGCCTGTATTAAGTTTTAGTGAGTCACTGCTTATTTTTCACCTGACTTGCTACCTGCTGCTTGGCTAAGGAATTAATCTGTTATAGTGTAAAATGAATCAATGCTTCTAAAATTTGCTTTCCAAGTCAACAAGAACTTGTTCCAACCGTTTACCACCTTACCAAAGGTGAAGTGGTGAGAATAGATGGTTGCTTTCTGAATTATAACACATCATTTCTTTTAATATTAGTTCGATTGGAACAAACTTAATCATTTGTTCAGAAATTGTGATAAGATGTTTGAACTATCCTTTTCGACCTTCAAGCTGATCTTTTGTCTGCCAACGTTTTCATCTATGGTCGAAATCCTTTGGCTGCTTTTTACGACAAAATAGTTATGCACTCCTCAAAGTTTGTATAAATGATAATATCTTTTCTTGGAAGAATGCCCATTTGTATTATAGCTGTTGGAATTGTTTGTGCTCGTCCTAAGAGCTCATCAGATAACTGTGCAGGGAAGGGAGAGGGAGGAAGGATAATAACTTTTGTCCTTTCTCTTTATTCTGCTGATGGTTTTGTAGGTTGCATTGATGTCTTATACTATCCTGATTTGCAGGCAGTTATGGCGGAGGCAAGATCACAACAGGCTGCATCTCTGACAGAGTTTCATTGGCTTGGCAATAGATTCCCAATTACTAATGCAAAAACTCGGGTTGCTATTTTGAAAGGTTTGCCATTAGCTTTTCCTGTGAATGTCAATAATGAGGTTAGCGTGTTTATGGCTCATATTAAGAATCAAGACTGAAAACCACTTGGAAGTTGTTATGGTAATCTATGATTGGCCTATATATTTTCTTAAATTATGCATATACTACTGAAAACTGAAGAATTCTGGGTGTGGTTTTGATTGTCAATTATCTTCTGTCCAGATGAAAACAAAAATATTCACCTTCCTTAGTCTTCTCTTCTTCACCCTAGATCCATTAAATGCAAATTTGAACATAGTCAATATATTAAGCTTTCATTTTATTGGCACTTGAGTCAGTATTTGCTCTTAATATTTTATTTTTTTTTCATTTTATTTTTCAATTTTTTAGCGCATTGCTTTCATGACTCATCCTAGCACCTAAACCAGACATAAATTGCACTTGAAGCTAGCTTTCAAATTTCTGTGCTGCACTCCTTTCTGCTTCTCTCTTCTTTCTCTGCTAGATTTAAGATGCAGCCAATTCTAGCAGTAAAAATTTCTAGCTTCAGTTGAATTCAGTGTCACAAATCATGTCTTTTTCATTAATTGTAGATGTGAAAAAAGCACCTGTGTGCTTGAAACTTTTTTATTCTTGTTTTCTGGTTATCTTTGTGACTCTTCAAGTTGGTTAAGACTCCAAATATGGCCTAAATTTATACTTTTTCTGTGTGCAAAATTTGCAGCCCAAGAACTGGAAAAAGATTTACATGGCCCTTCAGCCGATTCACTCTCAGCTGAGAAAAGACTAGTAACTTTTGATAAAGTTTTTACAGCATATCATGAAGCTAGGAGCTGTATCCGGAGTGACTTGGTATGAAATGTTAATTTGTAGTGTTGCTTTCTTTCCGTAGAAATTGTGTCCTTCTCATTTCTTTTTTCCTTAGTACTATTTCTTAGTAGAATTTAAAAGTTGCAATTATTTTCAAACTATTGATTTCCAAATCACTTCTTTGAGGCTGATGTTGATGATTTAGCATACACTCTAGGCCAGTGCAGGTAGTGCTGAAAATGTGAAAGATGACTTAAATGGTCTGGATAAGGCTGTTAGTGCTGTTCTAGGTCAACGAACAATTGAGCGCAATCAGTTGTTGGTAAGCATTGCAAAGAGTAAACTTACAAGACGTCGTGATGACAAAAACGAGAAAGTCACCAAGCCTGAGGAGCTAGTCCGCTTATATGATCTTTTATTACAGGTGAGGAAGGGGATATCTGTTTTTGGCATGTGTTCCTTTCCAGGAAAAGAAGCTTGTACTAGTTCTTAGTTTGCTTAATTGATGCTATATTTGGCAGAATACAGCTGATCTATCTGATTTAGTTAGTTCTGGAAGAGATAGAAAACCTGAAGAAGTGACCTTTGCTGAAGAGTGTGAGCTTAAAAGTTTGGCCTTCCGAGCTGAAAGGTTAATTTCTTTTACATAGCTCTATGAAGTCTTCCTTTTTATTGGGTAGCATATTTATGCATAAATATCTGCATCGGCCAATTCGACAATAATATCCTTGTTCTCCTTTTCCAAGAAAATAAAATATTCTTTTTGACCTCTGGATGATGACATTCTGCAGTTTTCTCCAATTTCTTCATTTGTAGGATTTTTCTCCTTCCTGGTGGTGTTAGGAGTAATGAAATAGAATCGATAATTTCCTGCATTTCGAATGATGAAATTAAGTAGACTTAGAAGTGATTCATTGTTTTTGAACATTAATTCCGGGTGCATTACTACAAGAGCTTGCCTTGTGAAACTGATGCACGGACCTCTGGAATTCTTTGCAGGTGCTTCTACTTGGCAAGATCATATTGTTTAGCTGGAAAGAGATCCGAAGCATACGCGCTATACTGCCATGCTCGTTGTCTCGCTGAGAATGCCCTACAGAAGTTTCAAGCTCATAGTAAAACCGATCAGGTGCCTATATTTAATAGGGGTTCGCCTTCCCCACTATTTTTGTATATTTTTTGCATTAAACTGCTGAATGCATGTATATATGCAAATGACGTGCTTGACACTTGCAACGTTTTCTTTAGCACCGTCTCTTAACTTTGGGTTCAGACATCTGATTGGTATAATCATGGTTAAAATTTTAGTTGGTACCTTCATATTATTTACAGGTGATGATCAAAGAGTTGAAGACTTTATATGATGAATGCCGATCTTACAGTTGCATAGAGCATGCAACTGGAATTATCGAGGAGGTGAAAGCTCCTGACAATCTTTCAAAGAAAATATCTACTATATCATTAACTGGAGCTGACAAGAAGGTATCATTTATATTTAAAAAGTTTCCTATTTACGTGATGAGTTCTAAACTAGTTAATCAGTTAGGGATGGCAATGGAGATTGCAGAGTCGGATATTTGTGGATATTCGACTTTTTTGCATATGCATATATTGCAGATTCGGATTTGAATAATTTAGTTACCATCCATAGTGGATTTGGAACGGATGTGGATATTAACCCTTGGGTATTCATTATCCAAATTCCAAATATGCTTTACTTTTGGAGATAACGAATTCAGATATCTGTTATCTGAATCGGCTTTACTTTTGTGGGTTACGGAGTCAGATTCAGATATCCAAATCCATTATCCGCTTTAGTTTTGAAAAACTTTTGGACTTGCTGAACTCAAATATTTAGTGCATTTTTATATCCTACAGATAATTTAATCAATTCCGATTTGGATTCAAATAATAATACTCATGGATTTAATGCAAATATTAAACAGATTCATGTTTTAAAGCAGATTTGCATATTATAGAAATTGCATAATCCGACCCACTGGCATCCTTAACTAATTTTGAATCCTGTAGAAAGTATCACGATAACGTTTATATTTCCATTGTTGCATAAACTCCTCCGTTCATTATCATTTGTTTTGCCTATGATCCCGATTTTGCTACATTGTTGTAATGATGCCGCTTTGGAGTTGGTTCAGGTGGAAAAATACCTACTCGAGAAACTCGATCTCTACGAGCCGGCAATTAGCGAATCAAATGTGAAAGCTGTTCCGCGTATAGAACCCTTCCCACCAGCCTTCCAGTCAATACCCCGTAATCCAATCGTTTTAGACTTGGCTTATAATGCCATTGATTTCCCATCTATAGAAAACAGGATGAAGAAAGACAAGAAGGGTTTCATAAGTAGGCTTTGGGGTTGAGTTACAGTTCAAGGTAAGATTTGATTTGAAAGGAATAGAACCAAAAATTAAAAACCGCTTACTTTTCACATGCTTTTGACTTTTGACTTCATGATTTGGTTAACTGCAAAATTTTGGTATTTATACTGAGATGATGTGAAATATTTGAGAGGTGGTAAAAAATCCTTTTTTTTTATTCGGATATTGCATATTTGGATATTCTCTTAAATTTGAGATCTGAATCCATTTTTATTTTAGTTTAGACATCTGAATTTGTTTTGCTTGTATGGCTAATAGATTTGGATTTTGGACTGATCTTACATATTTATTTTTTGTTTAATTTTGAATTATTATTTTGTTAAGCCAATATTTTTATCTTCAAATGCAGTTTTGGATGGAAACATTTAAATAATTAAGGGGTGTTTTACCATGTAAACTTAAAGAGGTAAATATCAAAATTATGCGGGTTCAAAGTGAATTTTGATTTTGTAGTTTATATATTCAATTTTTATTTAATTCAATTTTTATAAGTAACTAATACTATTTTCGATGATATCTTATGTATATAATTGAATCAAAATTAATTTTTTTAACATACATATGGATCACAATTCAAGTTATATCTATTAAAATTTATATATAAATTTAGTTTTTATCCTTTATTTCAATAATTTATAGCTTTTTGGTTTGGAGAATACATTTGGACTCGATCATGTTTTTAGTTCTTATTTTTGATCTAAGATTAAAATTTTGACACCCAATCAATGGTAAATATTTTAAATATTTATATTGAATTTTCTAGCTGTTGTCCTTTCTTAAATTTATTTCGACTATATATTATTATATATTTAAATTTGGAATGGTTTTGTTTGAATGTTATTTTAATATTTAAAATATAATTTATATTAATTACTTAAAAAATGTTTAATACAACAAAACAAGAATAATGAGTTACAATAAGTTAATTTTTATATTTTTATTATAATTCAAGTTGATAGATTTCATATATAATAATATTAGTGAATTTGAGTATCGTATTATATATTTTATAAAAAATGAATATTTTAACTTTACTTACATCAGTATAAAATTACAAGAATTTACACATTTTCATATATTATGAATTTTTTATATGATTAATATTTTTATAGCATTCAATCTTCGTCACAGAAGGCCTTCCTTTAGGCGATGGGCGATTGGGCCTCTAAACTAACATGCCCGAAATTGGCTTATGGATCTTGCACCGCTGTAAAGGACTATTAGGGTGTTTAAAATATTTAAAAAAACGGGTCCAATAATCAAAATCATTATAAGCTTTTAATGGTTGTGGAGAATACTAGGATTCATGCAAAAAATAAACACAATTATTCTCTTCATTTCTACCTCATTTTGTTCCATCCTCATTGATAAAAACAAAAAACAAACAAACTCAAATCGAACCCTAAATCCGGTTAAGGGTTAAAAAAACTCTACAAACACTACAACATGTTTTAAGATGATATTAAAAACAAAAAATCAAGACAGATACATGCCGTTCATTTAATTTTTCTTGTGAAGTTTAAAAAAAATTCACCAGGGACTTTGGTAAGTAAAGCTGTGAAAAGTCTCCAGTTGAGGCAAGGTAAGTGAATTTGGGTGGATGTATGAGATTGGGTTCTTAAAGGTGTGATTAAGAGAAAGGAAAATGTGACAATTACCATTGCCTAAACCTTTTCTTCCTTTTCTTTCTCCTCCTTCAAAAAGGAGGGAGATAATAGTCCAATATTCTCTACCAAACATTTGCCTTTCCTTGTATCCATAACATGAAACTTGCATTGCATGCTTCATCAACTCTTTTCTTTTAGTAAAAAAACTAAGTGGCATCGATGCCTTCAAGAACACCCTTTTTTTTCCTTCTCCGATACACTTGCAACCATTTTTCATCATCTGGTATATTAGCAGTGGAGTTTTTAATCCCCGTGATTAGGGTTAGGATGATGAAAGTATCTTGCAGGTAGAAACGAAACCAAAATTTTATTTCCGGTAAGCAAAATTAAATTATAAAATTTTAAAGGGATCAAAATATAATTTTATCTTTATATGTACTTGTTCTAGAGTTTTAAAGGGGTTAAATTAAAAAAAAGTCATCTTTGAGAGACCAAGGTGTATTTTTATTATTCAACTAACTTGTAATTTTAAAAACTTTAAAGGATTAAAATAATAAATTTCAATTGGGGGCGAGAGCTTTGTTTGCTCCTTTTGGCGTCATCCTTACCTATAGGGTGCAATAAAATATTAAAAAATAAGAATTGGGACATATAACATTTTTTAACTCTGCTTTTGGAGTCTCGTTAATCACGGTATGTAATTCACAAAAAAAAAAAAAAATCTAAGTGAAATTAGCATGGATTTAAGGGAGAGTAATTGGTCAGTTTGATTAAAGCAAATCGATATTAACTGAATTGCTTAGGTCCTAATCGAGCATATTAGGATAGATGGTTCAACCAATTTCTTTTTGGCATAATGATTTTTTTGGCCCTCTAAATCTACAAAAAAAAAAAAAAAATCATCTATTTAATTTGTCACATTTTTTAACTCTTTTAACTTGTATTTTTTTTTATCAAATCACCCCGAAATAAGTTGACATGTCATCCATGTGGCAATCCACATGCATGCGTCAGATCAACAAAGTTAATAAATATTATCTTCGCCACGTGTATGTCACGTCATTGAAGTTAAAAAACTTTAATTTTTTTTTATCTATTTCGAGGTGATTTGATAAAAGAACGTAAATTCAATAGCTAAAAGAGGTGAAAATTAAACAGAGAGTTAAAATGATTTTTTTATAAAGTTAAATGATCAAATAAGTCGTTATAAATTTGTTATGTATACTCTATTATAAATAAAAATTTAACACTAACCCTTTTTTAAAATCAATAAATATTAAAAATTAATTAACACATAAAATTGATTATAAAAATTTATAAAACTATTTGATAACCAAATTTAAACACCCATAAAATTAAATTAATACTGAATTAACTTAAACTAAAAACTATGAGCCCTAAATAATTCTTTGAAAATAGCAATAGAAAGTAGGATACCTTTTCTTGCGTCTGAAATTAATGACGGTTGATCAAATGGAGGGGATTACACGCCACACGCATTATATTTATTAATATATATTAAATTAAACAATTTTATTTTTAAAAAATCTTAAAAAATAATTTAAAGGTCAACTTCTAAGAAAGAGTGATGCGAGAGTTTGGACGCAACTCCCAGTTACTCCATTCACTCAATTATATATATATGATAAATTTTGTTACGAGTCCCTATACTTTGTAAAAATTGTGGGTTTAGTCCATCCTTGCACTTTTTGAATTGGTCAAGTCTTTGTACTTCTTAAATTTTGAATTTTTAATCTTAACCTAAATAGTATCAGTTAAATTCAATTACTAGTCCTATACTATATGTACAGTTGTAGATTTAATCCATATTCTCCAATTGGAACATTCTAAATGCATTTACTGTTTAAATTTCGAAGTTTCAATCTTGACGTAAATGGAAATTGACAATTTATTAATTGGATTTTTAGTGAGTAGTATGTGAAAATAACAAATTAACATGACTTTAAATATATGATAATATGTTTTGCTGGAACAGATTTTGGAAATGGCAGGACTTAACTTAATGAATTTAATAGTTATCGTTTGGTGAAGACCATAATTTTAAATTTTAAAAAGTATAGAGACTAAAAATGATTAAATTAAAGTACACGGACTAAATCCATAGCTTTTAGCTTTCGTAAAGTACAAAAACTAATCGCATAATTTAACCATACATAAACAAGACAATTTATTACAGACTGATAATATGTTACGAGAAAAGAGTATCACTTATACCCATATGTTTGTTTTTTATGATCCAATAAAAACATTTTTTTCAACTAAGCTTAAGTATTGTTGGTTAAGGTAGAGACTTTGAATTATTGAGAACTCAGATTGAACTCAAGTTCAAGTTTTCAATTTTAATATGTGCATACATCATGGATGGATTTTGTTTGATTTTTTGCTTCTTCTGCTTCATATTGATTGATTTCTGCTCAAACATACATTTATATTTATAATATAAAAACTTTAAAAAAAAAAAAACTAAAACATAATGAAAATTCTAAAGTACAAAAACTATAATTCAATTTTTTTTTTATAAAAACATTATTTCTAAATTTGAAGTAAATATGTGGGTTTAGATAGGCAGTGCGTTTATCTATGGTTAGTGTAAAAATAATTATGACAATGAAATTAAATATTATAATGATACTGTAACGTGAAAAAAAAAAAAACTAAATGCATCATACTGTATCATCTATCTAAATCGATCTTAATAGTTTTTACACATTGTATATGAAAAATATTGTGTTAAGTATAAATTTGGGTGAAGTAAGCTGATGAAGTCTAACTCATGGAAAGATCTAGGGATGAAAAGAAATCATAAAATTAAAATAAATAAATAAATAAAAAGGACAAAATAAAATAGAGAAATGGCATTAAAAAATTACCATTGTGGGGGAAACTATTTGGATATCACACCATTCACCATTGTCAACATTATGCCAACTTCTTCATTAGTGGTGCCGTGGGTGGGGGCTTCACTTTCCATTTTTTTTTTCTACTATTTATTTATTTTTTATTTTTAATGTCGTGTTGGATTAAAATTCTTTTGACATGAACTAACCAAATATATATTATTATATGCAAATAAATATATTAAATTTGTAGTATACTCATAGTATGAGTAAAAAACAAAATTATGTAATAAATTTATAAGGGTGAATTTTGAATGTTTTTTAGGAGAATGACTTGAATTATAATTTTTGTTAGGTTAAAAGTGTAATTTTTTTTTTATTAATTTATGATTTTATCGTTTTTGAGAGAACTAAATAGAAATTTTTTCACTTTTGCATGGGCAAAATATAATTTTATCACGTAATAAATTTTCATTTGGAAGGGGAAGCCCTTTGTCTTCTCCTTTAAATTCGTACATGTAAATATGTTTATGAAAATTTGATAATAAATATTAAACGAGTCTTTGATTGAATAGTAAAGTATGAATATTGAAAATGATCGAGGCTTGGGTTCAAATTTTATTATATGTATTTTTATTTTTTAAAATATATAAAATGAGAAAAGAAAAACACCCTCCACATAACATATATATATATATATCGACAAAACTCCACGTAATATAATTTACTTTGTAAAGTAAGGGTATTTTCATTATTACTTAGTTAAATTGGTGTACAGTTGACTCATGACACCAAATTCACTAAAGGATTTAATATTAGTGGAGATGACAAAAATACTCTCAAGATTATATAATTTACTTTGTAAAATGAATGTAATATTGTTAATTACTTAGATTAATTGGTGCATAATTGACTCGTGACATCAAATTTAGTAAAGGGTTTAATATTAGTTGAGATGACAAAAGTATCCTTAACATAGTATAGTTTACTTCGTAAAATAAGAGTATTTTCGTCGTTACTTAGCTGAATTAGTGCACAATTGGCTTGCGGAACTAAACTCAATGAAAAAAATAGGCATAATGATTTATTTGACATTTTAACTTTACAAAAAAAATCATTTTAGCCTTCCATTCAAATTTTCGTCTCTTTAAACTCTTAAACTTGCATTGTTTGTCAAATCACCTCAAAATTAATGTTTATTAACTTTGATGATGCGGTATCCATGTGCATGCTACATTAGCTATTAATTAAATTTTTGAAAAATATATATTTTTATAATTTTAATAATTTTAAAAAATAATTAATTATTGACATGACAATCCATGTGTATGCTACATTAACAAACATTAAATTTTCCATTCATTTTGAATGATTTGACAAATAACACAAGTTTAAAGGTTAAACTAAACAAAGGACTAAAATAAAATATTTTTTCTTGTAAAGTTGGAAGGCTACCAAAAAACAATATAAGTAGATATAAATAAATGCATGAACAGTTGAACCCTACTACCCTAGTGAAGAGATTGATGAGTGGATGTAATTATTGGCTGATTCATTACCCTACCAAATTTAGCTATTAATTTTTTCATGGGAAATAAATAAGTAAATTACCATTAATGTAGTTTTCCCGGGCAAGATATCCCAAAACAGTTGTATATTTGACCAAAATCTGGCCATGGAATATCTCCAAAAGTTTGATTCCACTCATAAGGTTCCATGATTGGAGGTGACCCCTTCCTACTTATTCATACTTATATTCAAAGGATTGGAGATAACTTCAAAACCAAGAAAATCATACCCTTTCTCACTCTTACAAATTTATTATTTGACAGTTTAAACACCGTCCAAACGTTATTCATCATTTTTCAGGGATCAAAATACAACTTTATTATTACTAATTTATAATTTTGTGTATTTCAAAAGGCAAACTATATAATTTTCCAAATTTCGAAAAAAATCAAAGCCCTTACTTACCCTTCTCGTTGGCCTTGATTACGAACTCAGAATATATTTTTCTAATAAATCCCTGAAAGGAACGAGTACAATGCTTTAAAACCCTAATGCCTGTCGGCACACTAAAAAGGTGTGATTAAAAGTAATTAGAAAGTATCCATTGTATAATGTGAAAAGCTAAAAGCTACAGAGGAGAGGAGATTAGAGGCTACTATCTACCGTTTTAAAATATTTAAGAACCTCTTTTGTTTGTCAATTTAATTGATTCTGCTAGGGTGACTTGTCCCTACTCATTTACTTCTATCTTTTCGGAGAAACCCATGCGAGAAAATGTTGTTAATTAGGGCTGGGCATCATTTATTTTCTTGGCTAACTCTTGGGCAGGGCAGCTATTAATTAACTTTGATAATAACAAATTTGGAATAAATAAAATTATGCAGCGATTTGAATATCAATTATACGCATAAAACTTTAATTGTGGTTCAAATGTATATATGAATATTGTCTCAACGGTAGATTGTATTGGACACTAACAAGTGCCACTCAAGCCATTGCAGCACACCTTGCCCCAACAAATTTTATTTTTCAAAATCCTATTTTTGAAATAAATTATATCATCACTTTATTAAAAATTAAAATATTCTACTTCTTATACAAACCTATTCGAACTAAAATAAGTAAGATCCTATTAAAAAAAATATTAAAATTATAAAACAATGATTTATTAAGAATCGTACTTAATTTTTACTAATATATCAAATAATTTTGTAACTTAAATTCAATGCTTATAAAATTCAGTACAATTACATCTAACATAGATAAATAATCATAATCATCATTAACAACACAAAACGCACTTAAATCGATAATTATAATATATTTAAACTTAAACCAAATAGATGTAAATAAAATCCACACATAATACTACTTAAACCAAAATAAATTCAAATACGTAAAGTAAAATTCCAACATATGATCACAAAATTCCCAATACATCAGACTTTAGCATCGAGGCAAACTTCGATAGCAATTTTTTTAAAACATGTATACAAAACATAATGTTTTGGGATTTGTTTTACTATTTTTTTCCATGTGAATACAATATATATATATTCACAAGTCAAATTAGAAAAAAAAAAAAAAACAAAAACAAAAATGAAAAACAATGAGATGTTTCAATAATGAATGGCATGCCATTGCGTGAACAGATGAAGACAGATAGCACAAGAAAACATCATCCTTTCCTTGATCTTTCGTTAAAAATATTTTAAAATATGTGATACACTATCCGTAATTTTTTATATATTTATACATTGAATTTTAATTATTTTATTTGCTTAAATTTTTAAATTCAAGTTCTACGGTTAAGATTATTTGTTAAATTCAAGTTTATTTCAATGTCATTTCTTTAGTTACATTGCTATTGACTGGTTTTTATTATTATTTCAAAACGTCATATCGACATATTGAAGAAAAAAATTAACGATATTATCAATTGGATATGGATTTTGAAATCTGTAAAGTAAAGTGACTAAATTACTAGAAATAAAAATATAGAGACTAAATTTCAAATTTGTGAATAGTATAGCTACTTATGGCATATTTAAGAAATAAAAATATAGAGACTAAATTTCAAATTTCAAATTTCAAATTTGTGAATAGTTTTAGAAATTTAAGATGAATAATATTTGAGGATGAAAATTTTAATCATACAATTTAGAAGGGTAAATTACGCTATTAGTTACTAAACTATGGAAAATTTTTCGTTTTGGTTACTTAACTAAAAAAAGTTACAATTTGGTTACTGAACTATTTAAAAGTTTTGGTTCAAGTCAATAGGTTGTTAAAAGCTATATTGTATAGCTTTCTTTATCTGCACTGCCTTCACTAATCAAAAGCTCACTTTCTTCTTCTCTTCTTTAGTCTAGCTTTTTCCACAAAACAACTTTGGATGTCACAAATCTGCGAGTCAAAATTCAAATAGCTTTTTTTCCCGATATCTAACATTGACCGCCAGACCGACTTGGATCCAAAGTATGTTCTTCTACTCGTTGGAAGGTAGTAATCCACTGTACTGATCGCCAAATCGTCGCTTGGAGCTCACTGGAAAAATTTAAAAAAAAAATCATTAACAACCCAGTGACTTAAATAAAAACTTCCAAATAGTTCAGTAAGTTCAATGAAAACTTTTGAATGGTCCAATAATCAAAATTGTAACTTTTTTAGTTAAGTGATCAAAACGAAAACTTATCCCTAATTTAATGACTAATGATGCAATTTATCCAAATTAGAATTAGTGCACTTGGTCTTGGCCTTTAGGTTGGAATTTTGTTTTAAAAAATATTTGTTTATTTGAAAGAGGAGAAGAGTTTTTAGACTTATCTTCTAATAACCAAATAAATAATGGTGCATAATGGGTGGTCCTATATATTGTGCACTAAACATGGAAGCATGGCCAATTATTTTATGCGGTCTTCTTTATTTTCTTCACATCTTTTTCCCTTTTGAAATATCTAAATTTTTACAAGTTCATTTCAATTTTCACGGGTGAAATCTCAATTAACACGTGAAAAATGTGAATTTTTTTTATTTTATCATTCGGTTAAATTGTGATTTTGGAATTCATAATATTTAAAACGAAAATTTAATATCTATACATACTTTATTTTGACATTTTATTATTTTTTGGGATCGTCAACTTACTACTATTAATGTTATTCTTTACTCTAAAACATTGGTAAAAAAATTTCGATAAAAGAGTTGAGGTCGTATTTAAAAAAATTTGAAAAACTAAATTTGTTTATGTCATTAAAAAGGTTAAATTATGGTTATTAATTTATTTTTACATTCTATATTAATTAATTAAGATTTTTTTTAACGATTTTAATAATTTGGATAAAAATATAATATTAATGATTAGGGAAACTCTATAACTTTTTTTAGGGGTTGAAATAAATTATAATTTTTGATAGTTTAAAATATAATGTTATCATTCTTTTAAAAGCGTCAAAGTACAAATTTACCGTATATTAATTCATAATTCTATTATTTATGAAGAGATTAAATTACAAAATCTTTATTTTGGGAGTCAAAGCTCTTGCCCACCCCGCCTTTATTAATAATAGTTGAAATATCAGAATATGCCAATTTAAATTATAAAAGACTAAATCTTCAAATTGAGTATAAAACAGGGACGGAAATCAAAATTTGACCTTCCTTTAATTATAGGAAACAATAATAACAAAGCATATAGGAAGTCCAAGAATATGCCGTTTCACTTTTAATACTGAAAGTCCACGTAGATGGGGCTTTGTCGTTTTGACTCAAAATATTAAAATATATAATATATTAATGTTAAAGTGAATAAATAAAAGGGATTTTAAATTATTAAAATGGGAGAAAATGCATGCTTTTACCGACCAACGCTTTATGTCAATTCAACTTTGTTAAAATAAAATTCAAATACAAATTAATAAAATGTAGTAATATTACAAACAAAAAAGAAAATTCAGATTAGATTTGCTCCTTCCTACTTCATACTAGACCTAGTTTTGGCTTAAGCCCCACACCTCATGAAGAAACTTCAAATATTTTTTTTAAGAAAAAGGCTCAAATTGTATGAAATTTCCAAGCACCATGCCCTTTTTTCTTTTTTTTTTTTTAAATATTTTTGGAATTCCTTAATTTTCGAAATGTGAACAATAATTTTATTTTTAGTAATTTTGTAAAAAAGAAAAATCATGACACATTATATTAGTCAAAAGATTATCTACATTTGAATTGTAAATACAGATTATGAAAATTGAAAGATAGAAGCGATAATACGGAGAATCGGTGTGGAGATTGGAAGATAATTCACCCTTAAAAGTAAAGAGTCATACAATACCGATGGTGAGACGACAAATGCAAGGGGAGAGGAGGAGAAGAGGTCAAGAGGGAGATAGAAGGGATATTGCTTGTGTCCCTCTCAAGGACGAGAAAGGATTTATATATGAGACACATGGCAACTTTTGGTTAGTTAGTTTATTTCCTTAAGAGTTTTAATTAAGTAGGTAATGTGCGGATGATAAATTACGTTAATTCGTGGATTCTTCAAATTTTGAATGAATAATATTTGTGGGCTGTGATAAACGTAGTCAAGTGACGGAAATGTAATATGCAACAAAATAAAAATAAAAATACCATGTAATAAAGGCAAAATATGCTTAATTCAATAAAAAAAATTATATTTCTATCATCGTAATTTAGTTTCTTAACAAATTTAATAATAAAAATATTAACTGATACACATAAAAATCATCTCATACACCATCAATTATTTAAAATTATTAGTGTGCATTTATTATTGGACAGACCAACGTGACCCAAAAAACTGACATGACTACCACGTGGCATGATTCCATTGCTGACTGTCAACTTCTTATAAACTTTGAACTGTATACAATTCTCATCTCAAATCCGGCACCACCCATGGAAAAATATGCAATTTTTTAAAAAGAAAAAACAAGACTGCTGATAAATAAATAATTTTTAAAAAATAAAAACCGAAACTGAAATGTAATATTGTTTCAAGTCCGTAACGGTTCAACGGGAGCTGAATGCCACGGCTTAGGGCAAAGTTGTAACTACAAATACAGTTAAGCCCCCTAAAAAGGGAAAAAATATCATTTTGACCTCTTTATATTTTATAAAATTTGTAAATTACTAAATGGTCAAATTGCACTTTAACAATTGACATGGTCACTAGCATATTAACAGTGAAATATACATAAAATGCCACATCAATGCTATTAAAAATTTAATAGCTTAGTCAATTTTTCTGTAAAAAAATAAATTATTTGGTTAAAATTTAAAGGTTGAAAGCCAAAATAATCCCCTAAAAAATAAAAATCAAAATAATAAAATAAATAAACGTTAGGGGCTAAATCGTTGCACATTTTTAGATACTCTATTTACTTTTTTCACATTTGAAAATTGCAGGCTGAGATAATATGGGATTCAAATAAATAATTATTATCTATACGAAATTTAATTATCAAATATCTAATATATACACATCTGCTTTACTTTTGTGAATAATGAAATAGGATCTGGATATTCGTTGTCCAAACCAATTTTAGGGGATGTTTAGCATAGTTGGATATCTTTATGAGGTTGGAGTTTGGATAATAATACTCGGATTTAATGTGAATGATAAATAAAATTGAATTTTAAAATAAATTTGTGGATTCGTATTCAAATTTTACAAAAATACAAAAATATTTGACCTGTTGTCATTCTAAATTAGAACAATTAAGCCAATACATTAGAAGTGTGTAAAATGTGTTTAGGTATTTTAGATATTCCAATCTCAAACTATCATAATTTTCAACATATCAACTTTTTCTTTTCAACAGAAAAACATATTTGATTATTATATTTAAAATTCTTTAAATTTATTACAATAATATTTCAATCATTGAGTAAAAATATATTAAAGCAATCACCGAATAAAATCCTTCGAGTACTACATTTATTACAATAAGATTTGATCTCCCTTCTTTGAAGATTTAAGATAAAAAAGTAGTTTTTGAGCTCATCTTTAAATTTGTCAAAGTGTTATTCTAATTTTTTTTAAAACTGTTGTAGCGCTCTTAAATTTTGTTCTTACTAACTTGTGAATGTGTTTGAATGACTTCGAAGTGACACATTTTACAGTGCCAATTAGTCATGTAAATGAAGCTTCTTCTAAAATATAATCTATTCAATTGATTCATTTACAAGGATTAAACTCTTTTATCTATCAATTATCTCATGTTAATTTAATTTAGTCAAAGAAAAAATTATCGCTTAATTAATTTGATTAGTGACAATATAATTTTTATTATTTACCTCTTAAATAAATTAAATTAATTTGAGAAACAAAAATAACACGATGTGTGAAGTTTTCTTCACCAGCGCATGATAATTTGTACTTGATCCATGATACTTTGTAATTGATTCGAGTATACAGTGTTAAAACTTTAGAGTTGTGCGACAATAAACATGTGCCAACAACGACAGTCACGACATTTTGTTTTCAATAACGTGTGATATTTTGATTTTATTATAATTAATTTGAACGTTAATTTATCAAATTTCATTCTAAATGTGATTTTTTTTTGTTTATTATTATTTTTTGAGTATAACAAAATTTTATTTTTTAAATGGTAATTTTTTTGTTTAAACATGTCACGCTTCAACTTCTCAATGTTTTTGTTAATTACATTAGCGTTCGTTAACAATTTAACCAACCGATGATGGTTTCCTTCAACAGAAAGGTTTAATTTTTTGAATATATTCATTTTTAGTTTTTAAAATATAATTTGAGGACTTTTAACATTTAAATAAATTTTAATCATTTTTACTAATATGAGATATTATCCACGTCACCCGTCAATTCCATATCATTTCCAAGTGAATGATATGTGTCAGCATTCTATTTGCAGAGGATACAAAACAAATTCCGATCTAATTTTTCCACTTACATAATTTAAATGTTTATAATCTGAATCCACTTCATTTTCATTAATAACAAAATTAAATGGACAAGAATACGTATATTCATTATTCTTTTTACTTTAAAAAAAATACTTAATATATTTATCTAAAAATGTTTTATTTAATTTAGATATTTAAAACAATACATTTAATATGTAATAAAAAATTCATATTTTAAAATAAATATATAGATTTAATATTATGAAGGATGCTAGGAGAGGGGAGGCAGAATAAGCATGGCCCCACCTTCTGGGATTACTGCAACCTTTTTTGGAGACATCACGCGGTCAGTTGAATGCCTCCCTTTTAATTATAATTTATTTATTTTATTAATAGATACTATTAAATTATGTGATACTCATAATAAGTAAAAATATTACAGAGGTTATTGTACTAAACGTTGAATTGTATTTTTTATTAAATAAATTAATAAATTATTTTTTATATGGTAGATTATAAAGTAACTTGATTTTTTTGTTAAAACTTTTTATCAATTTTTATTATTTAAAATTTATCTATGTACATCAAAATTAAGTACATGTACTGTAAGGTTATTCAGTCAATTATGTTAATTTTTAAACAGAAAAAATGATGAATTTTTTAACATAACATACTAATTTACTTTTTAATCTAATATACTTAAGTAAAATAGAAAAATAACGAAAAAAAATATGAAAACAATGATTTATTTATTTTTATAATTAACTTTATTGTTACTTTAAGATTTAAAATTTTGATATTGTATTTTTAAATAATTTTAAATTTTTTTATATAAAATAGTAAAAGGTAAAATACTCGTATTCAAAAAATACAAAATTTTATCCTTTTTGAATTCAGCTAATATAGGATTGATTTGGGATACAAATTCAGATTTTTAATATTATTAATATTAATTAAAATATTATTATTTTATTTTGGTTGGCTGCGAGTTGCCTGGCCTTGTTACCGCTGACCGAGTACACGTCGCTTTACCGACCCTGATGTTTCACCCTCTTCCACTTTATTACTATCTTTTTTATATTTTACTTTTACTGTTCATACAGCTTTTTCTTTCTTTTTTTTTTACTATTTTCTCTGCTGTCATGTTTTACCCACCCTGTTTTTGTATTTTACTTCTGAATTTTGTCCCTTTTTTTTTTCTTTAAACGGTTTAATCATCTAAAAGGAAATGCCTTTTTTTTTTCAATATAAATATATAAATTTCTTTTTTTAAAGTAAAAATTAAATTTATTGAGTCAAATTTTATGATCAATTTCATATTATAAGAATGTTGTATATTTAGTTTCTATTATTTAATTTGATTTTTTATATTTTTCAAAATTTAAAATAGTGATCATTAAATTTATTAATTAAAAAATGTAATTTTTTTATGAGTATATTATGAAAATTATAAATTAATATGGAATCACATATATGATGATGTGTTTAACACATAAGATTTTGAAAATAAAATAATTTAACTGCAAATAATATAAGATATTTAAATTATATTAGGAATTTGAAAAAGGGTAAAAGCTAATTCTATGCAAATAGCTTGTATATATTGATTAGGGTTAATGTAATTTTTTACCTTAAACTTAGTAATTAGGTCCATTTTAGTATTCGTATTTTTTTATTTTGGTATCTGAATTTAACAATTAAGTCCATTTCGGTTCCTGAACTAGGATAAATTTAACTATTTATCAAGTTTAAATATCAAAGTAGACAATAAAAAACCCTCGTGTTTGGCTTGATAATCAAGAGTTATTCACTCATAGAATCTACTCTAGTCCAAACCTTCAAGGGAGCAAGTAGTAAGCATTTATTTAGGTAGCTCCCTTTGACCTTAATGCATGCGTGTATAGTGTCAGTATGTCTCTACTGCGTGTGTGGATATAATTATTTAATTGTACAATATTAAAAAAATAAATGGAAAAAAAATAAAGATATTAAATGGATATGATTATCAAATTCAATGACCAAAAATTATACGTATTATTTATGATTTGTATGGTTATGTGCAAATGGAAGGGCTAGTTTCCAAAGGACGAAGGCATAATTGGATGAAATGGGATAATGGAGCACATTGTTGTTGCTTGTATTTACCTCAATCGACTTGTCACCATTTTGCAACAAATTGAAAGATGGGTCATTTTTCCCAATGCACATGCACGTTCATGCCCATATATTCCAAGCTTTGTCACATGTTAATCTATAATGCTACTAACTTGTAGCTCTCCAACTATATATATATATATATACATACACTTTTTTTTAGTTATATTTCTCTTTCAATATTTAAATAATATGAATCAGTGTCGATTGAGTTTTAGCTCAATTAACATAGGTATTGTTGTCAATGTAAGAAGATGTGGGTTCGAGTGCGCTAATAACTATGAGTAGTTTTAAATATTGTGTCAAAAAACCCAGATATGATCAAAACTTAAAAAACATTGATTAGTATTGATAGGATTTAAATTCACTTAAAAAATAATAAAATAAAAAATTAATATAAATAAAATTATATTTTAACTACTCAAAAATATATATTTCAACTCTAACATTCTTAAAAGTTTGTGAATTCACCCCTAAGTCTTATATTATATAAACCATTTATTGTTATCCAAATATAGTACGACTTAAATCTTATCATATATATTATATCAAAAGTTATATTAATCTATATTATATCCAATTTTGCTTTGTAATAATTAATTATACTTAAAGTGATTCAATTATTATATATAAGATATTTGACATTTAAAAATATATTTTAGTTTTTAAATCCCTTGTGTAAAAAATGTTTCTATTATTATTGTAAAGTAGATACAAACTATTTTTTACTCGTAAGATACACATATTAGTTGTTTGTGTTAATTAAATTATTTTTAATAATTTTTTAAAATATAATATTTCAAGAATAATATGATTACAAAATAAATATATATTTTATTTTAAAATATTAATAATTGATATTAAAATGATTTTTATTGTACTAGAAATAATTTTTTTATTTTACTTAAAAATGTTATTTTAGATAACATATTTATGTGTATTAAGAGATAAATGAATAAAGAAATAAAATATATTTTTGGGACAAAGATTCCCCCCTTCGTTGCTTGGGACAATTCACGTAGGTCCCACTGACTTACTTCTCCCTGCTGTTTCCACTGCCGCATTTCTCTTTTGCACTTCGTTTTCTCTTCAATTTCTCGCGAGAACCACTATAACTTTATTTGCCATAATTTTATAACTATAAACAGAAAAAAATTATTTTTAAAATTTAATTAACTGATAATGTGATATACACATGGCAATACATAGATTGTCAAGTGCATATCACGCCAGTAAACAATTTATTTTAAAGTGATTTAATAAATAAAATAAATTTAATAATTAAAAATATATAAAATTAAATGAAATATTAAAATGATTTTTTTTGTAAATTAGTTGGAGTGTCAAATAAATTTTGGTGCAAAGAGTATTTAACTTTAACAAAAGGATTAATATATGATTTACCCCCTGAACTTATCTTAAAGTACTTAGTTAGTACTTAAATTTATATTACACCAAACGCATTACCCTAATTTGTTAACAACATTAATTTTTTAAAAGTTAACATGTTGTTTGCTCGTTGAATTTGTCCAAAATTAACAAGTTGATACATGAACTTGTTTAAAAAGTACTTAGTTGGTACCTAAATTTATCAAAAAATTATACTTTTTAAAAATATATCTAATTTATTAAATTTGTGTCCACCACATGTCAAATTGAAAGGTTGCCACGTGTCACACTATAGATCGATCATCAGTGCCACACTAGCATTAACAAATAGTGTTAGTGCGGAGGTACTAACCCGAGCGATGGAATATAAGTTTAAGTATCAATTTGGTTCAAAAAAATTCAAGTACCACCTAATTACTTTTAGACAAATTCAAATAACAAACTACATATTAACCATTAACAAAAAATTCTTCACAAATTCAATTCACTTAAAAGAGAATTATTTTGATCCTGTTCTTAATAAAAAAACGATGACAAATTTATTTGCTATTATCAACTTTAAAACTAGATTTTATATATATATATATATATTTATTTCTAAGTATAACCCTTCAAACCTCTTAAATCGAAAGATAATATGCACTGAAGCATACGAATCCATAAACTTTTGTATGTTGTAACAACAATAATATCGAGTGAGTTAAAACTCTTAAATTTGAAGATTTTAAACAAGTTCAAAATTTATGATTTTAAATTGGTTGAATTTTAATTTAATTGACATTATCGCGACATTATCGCTGTAAGTTCAAATGTATTTAAACACGTTTTCCTTCAATATAAGGGTTGTGAGAGTTATGTATAGAAATATGTTTTAAATAAATGTATATTATGATTTTAATTAGTTTGTATTTAATAAATAAAAAACAACATATTCAAAGTCAACTATTTTATTGAGTGTAAAAAAAAATTGTATTTCGTTTTATATTTTTACCATTCACTGCTTACTTGTTGGCTATTTTTACATTTTTTGAGGTGGTTTTTTAAAGTTATAATTATGGTAATTGTTTATTTGTTACTTTGTTAATGATTATTTTCCATATATTTTAATATTTATTATTTACATACAAATTATACAAAATTTAGCAAAAATTATAATTGAAAAGATTGAATCGAAATTTGAAATGATTAAGTTTTAAGTTTTTTTATTTAGGTGTGTTTGTTAAATTGAAATTTTAAGTGTTAAAAATTTAGTACTGAATTTTATATTAAAAAAATTATTTGATAAATATTAAATATAATTATTGTATATAGTTATGTTGTTTGATAAAAAATAAATAATGATTTTTGATTTTGATTTTTAATTTGAATCTTATTATTACAAACTAGTGCATGAAAGAAAGCAACAATTTAAGACTAAAATTGTTACCTCCATTTTGAGATACGTTGGTGAGTTGAAAGTATTGACCGAAGAACGAGTTAAATGAGTGGCAAAGGAGAAGGTGGTGTGGCGGTCTCTTTCGGGGCCTCTTGTCCGAGTAAAATTTGACGCAGGTTTTTACAATGAGTTGGAGGCAGCAAATAGGAGGATTATCATTAGAAATAGCACTGGTTTGATAATAGGGACAACTTGCCTATGGAATAGATACGTACAGAATGCGTTGGTTGGTACTCAGGCGAATACAAATGCTAAATTCAAATATCTCCCTATGTTAACTCAAAATTCATTAGCACACTTTTTATTAAGAAAAGGAGAGATGATTTAAGCAATATTAAAAGTAAGGAGACAGAGAGAGAGAGAAATTAAAAGGGCGATTGTGGGAGAAAAAAAAAAGATAAATGAAAGGGGTAGGTAATGGTAGTAATGATCGGCGAGGAGACTAAAGCGAACGATACGATACGATAAACTGTAACCAACCCCAGGTGCATGGTAGTGATAGGCGTAGTGGGCACAGCACAGTGAGAAAAACAATAATAATAAAAGTAAGAAAAGGAAGCGCAGCTAACGTGCGCGTCAGGGCGCACAATCCCCGTACTTTTTTATTTTAATTTTCGCTTATTATCTTTCTTACAGCAAAGCTGCCCGTTCATAGCACGACAAAGCCACTTCCCCATAAAAAACACAACAACTGCCCCACTAACGTCAAGACAAACGCCGTCTGCTGCCAACCCAATCAATCCTCGACACTCTTTTGCTTCCATAGTTATCACTCCATTTAAAACTCTAATTTTAGTTCCATTTGCATCAAGTAATTGAGATAAAATAAAATATTTGATTTTTTATAATTTATTTTTCTTGCTGTTTAGTGGAGTTCATATTAGAGTCATTTTATTTTAATTTATCTTTGCCACAATAATTTTTATTTTATGTATTTAAGTTTGAGTCAATTCATCACTAATTTAATTGGTAAGTGACTAAAAGTTTTATAAAATATTAAATATCTATACTTAGATGAATTTCATATTGTTAAATTAAATGAGATTGAAAATAATTGGAATTGAAATTTCAATTTAATCAAATACATCCATGGTAGAGAATCAAGAACCCTTGTTAAGAGCATGAAAACCAACAAAAAAGAACAAAAAGGTAAACGTCGTTAAAATCCAAGCCGAGAATGAGGGATTTTATAATTTTTATTATTTAATTATTAAAATAAATTAACAATATGTTCCATCTGGTCCCCTTGAACCTTGACTCCTCTCCATCCGGCTGGCCCAATGATAAGTATAACCGGATGTAACCGGTTAATAAAGGAATTCGTACCGGTTAGTGCCGGTTTATTTTCAGTGGGTTTAGAAATTGACCGCGGTTGAAATGATTGCAATTCCCTTCTTCCCCTCGCCATCGGAAGTTACAGAGAGACAAACACACGAAAAAAGAAAGAAAAAAAAGGAAACCAGAGAGAAAAAAGAGTTTCTGCTTTTTTAATTTTTTGGCTTTGATTTTTTATTTTTGCAATTCTGTTGTTGTAATTTGATTGATTTATGTGTTAAACAACAAGATTTAGTGGCGAATTTGAGTGAAATTTAAGGTTTTTAGGGATTTTTCGTGGGTATTATGAATTTTTTTCGAGTTAATCAGATGACAGATCTGAGCTAAAAAAGATATTTTGAAAATGACGAATACGGAGGTAGCTATGAAAGGGAATTGTGTGAACGGAAGAGGAGCAGGAGAGAGCTTTTCTTCTGGTTATAGTGAGTCAAATGATGGTAGGAACACCCTGGAAGGGCAAAATGGTCATTCGACTCGTCAAGCTCCGGCTACAGGTGTGTTTTCATGGCCGTTTCTGGCTTTTGTTGTCGTTGTTGTTGATTTTTTGTTGTTTTTAATGTATTTTTTTATAGACCCCGCAACGGCGTTGTATAATGAACTATGGCATGCATGTGCTGGACCTTTGGTCACTGTTCCTTGTGAAGGAGATCGTGTGTTTTACTTTCCTCAAGGTCACATAGAACAGGTTTCCTTCTACCTTTAGTTTTGTTCTTCATCTTTGTTGGCAAAGGAATGTGATTTGAAAGTGGATTTTAGGTTTTTTTTCACGTTTGTCACTATTTCGGGTCTGTTTTTATTTGCTTACCCACTGGTCTGGGGGTGAAATCAGGTTGAGGCGTCTACTCATCAAGTAGCAGACGAGCAGATGCCAGTGTATAAGCTTCCATCAAAGATCCTTTGTCGTGTGATTAACGTTCAGTTAAAGGTACCTTGTCTTTTACTGTTATTTATCTTCTTTTTATTTGTTTCCTTTCTGGGTTTAGGAATAACTTTTTGCTTTTAATTCTATAGGCTGAACCAGATACAGATGAGGTCTTTGCTCAAGTGACTTTACTTCCTGAGCCTGAGGTAAGCTACGATCTCTTTTGTTTTTGGTATTTTTGTTACTTTAGGAATTGATGGGAAGTTGAATTTCTAAAGGCTTGTTCTTTTCTTTGCAGCAAGATGAGAACACTGTGAACAAGGAGCCTCCTGCCCCTCAACCACCTCGGTTTCATGTGCATTCCTTTTGCAAGACCCTCACTGCTTCAGATACAAGCACCCATGGTGGGTTTTCGGTGCTCAAGCGGCATGCAGATGAATGTCTTCCACCATTGGTTTGTGTCTATCAGAAGCACCTGTATAGTTCCTTTTTGTAGTTAGGTTCTTATTAATTTGTGCTTGTTTAACAGGACATGTCACGGCAACCTCCTACCCAGGAGTTGGTTGCTAAGGATTTGCATGGAAATGAGTGGCGATTCCGTCATATTTTCAGGGGTAATGATCATGAATGCTCATACAAGTTCTGGGCGATGGATTCTTTTATTTGGTTCTGTTCTGCTTAAGTAATTCGGACTTTCAATTTGATTTAAATGTTGATGGAAATAACAGGTCAACCACGAAGGCACTTGCTTCAAAGTGGATGGAGTGTTTTTGTTAGCTCCAAGAGGCTTGTTGCTGGGGATGCTTTTATATTTTTAAGGTCTCTCTACTTTCTCACACGATCTATGAATTTTGGTATTTTAGGTTTGAATTCTTTGATTGTGCTTGAGAATAAATAAGCAGAAATGACTTGTATTTTGTAGAGGCGAGAATGGAGAATTACGTGTTGGTGTACGACGTGCAATGAGGCAGCAGGGCAATGTTCCTTCATCAGTAATATCAAGTCACAGCATGCATCTTGGTGTGCTTGCGACAGCATGGCATGCCTACATGACAAAAACAATATTCACTGTGTACTACAAACCTAGGTATGTAGATTGCTACCTTTTTAACATGCTACTCCCAAGCTTTCCAACAAGATCTCAACAATGCTGTTAGGTAGAGGAACTCATCGCAGTTGTATTCATGCTTCTCAAATTTCTGTTGTAGGACAAGTCCAGCTGAGTTTATTGTTCCATTTGATCAGTACATGGAGTCTATGAAGAATAATTACTCCATAGGGATGAGGTTCAAAATGAGATTTGAAGGCGAAGAGGCTCCTGAACAGAGGTATGGCTTGTGTCTTTCCTGCCACATAAAAAATAGTTAATGGAATTTCTAGTATGTTTCTGCATAATGGCAACAAATTTCAATTTGATGTGGGAGGAAGCTGAGGTTATGGTTTCCATTTTTGGTTTATTGCAGGTTTACTGGAACAATAGTTGGAATTGAAGATGCTGATTCCATAAAGTGGCAGGATTCCAAATGGAGATGCCTCAAGGTAGATTTTAACGTGAACACTGTTTGACATTTTCTTAGAATAGTGAAACAAAATGTAGAATTCTCAAATTTATGGTTATGTTGAAATAATGTTCTAATACCCCCAACAGGTGCGATGGGATGAGACTTCTAACATACCTCGTCCCGAGAGAGTTTCTCCTTGGAAAATTGAACCTGCTTTGGCTCCTCCTGCACTGAATCCCCTTCCAATGCCCAGGCCAAAAAGGCCCCGATCTAATGCAGTCCCTTCATCTCCTGATTCCTCTGTACTTACTAGGGAAGGTAGGTCCTATACTATAACAGGTTTATTATTTTCATGTAATAGCTTATCTGGAAAGATCTATTGATTTAAGTTAATTTTCTAGGTTCATCAAAAGCTATTGTAGATCCTTCACCAGCTAGTGGGTTTTCAAGGGTCTTGCAAGGTCAAGAATTCTCGACCTTGCGAGGCAACTTTGCTGAGAGTAATGAGTCTGACACTGCTGAAAAGTCAGTGATATGGCGACCTACAGTAGAAGACGAGAAGATTGATGTGGTTCCCACTTCAAGAAGATTCGGGTCAGAGAATTGGATGTCCTCTGGGAGGCACGAACCAGCAGCATACACAGATCTGCTCTCAGGTTTTAGGTCAAATGCTGATTCCTCCCTTGGGTATTGTCCACCATTGGTTGATCAAACTTCATTAGCTGGTAATCCGTTGAGAAGACAATTACTAGATCAAGAAGGGAAGCTTGGCTCTTGGTCCCTCATGTCCTCTGTTCTCTCACTCAAGTTGGTTGACAGTAATGCTAAGCCTCCTGTGCAAGGTTCTGAGGTTTCTTATCAAGCTCGAGGAAATGGTAGATTTAGTGGTTTTGGTGAGTATCCTCTGCTTCAAGGTCATAGGATCGAGCACGCACATGGAAACTGGTTGATGCCTCCCCCAACATCATCTAATTACGAGAATCCTATCCAATCAAGAGATTTAATGCCCAAAGCTTCACCAGGACAAGATCAAGAGAATGGAAAATCTAGAGAAGGAAGTTGCAAGCTCTTTGGTATTCCTCTCATTAGTAATTCTGTTGCAGCAGAGCCAACCGTCTCTCCTATTAATGCCATGAACAAGGCAGCAAGTCATGTGGAAGCTGCACCAAACCAAGCTTCTACATTTATGTTTGATCAAAAGTCCGAGCAGCCAAAGTTCTCACGATTGGCAGAGAATCTGTCTACTTTTAATGAGCAGGAGAAATCATTTCAGCTGGGTCAGCCTCATACAAGAGAGGTTCAAAGCAAAACTCCTAGTGCTTCAACTAGGAGTTGTACGAAGGTTCCTTTTCTCTCTCTTCTGTCCTTTTGAAGATGTACACCTCTTATGTGGTCTTTTAGGATCTTGCTAATATCTGTTTGTTATTTCAGGTCCTAATGCAAGGGAGTGCTCTTGGTAGATCTGTGGACCTTACTAAGTTCAACAACTATGATGAACTGATTGCTGAATTGGATCAATTATTTGAATTTGGTGGTGAATTAATGGCCCCTAAAAAGAATTGGCTTGTCGTTTACACTGATGACGAGGGTGATATGATGCTTGTTGGAGATGATCCCTGGCAGTAAGGATTTGTAACTTTATTCTAATACGTTTCACGTGTTCCGTATGTTTGATGGCTTACATTACTAAGTTCCTGCTTTTGAACAGGGAATTTTGCACCATGGTTCGCAAGATCGGAATCTACACTAGGGAAGAGGTTCAGAAGATGAAGCCGGGGTCATTGAATTCAAAGGGTGAGGACAATCCGGTTTCTGCGGAAGGCCTAGATGCAAAAGACATGAAATGTACATCAGCATCTAGCACAGAGAATTGTTAAAGCTCAGCTCTAATATTTCCGGGTAATATAATAGGTGTGTATAATTGCATATAAGTATTGAACCTTGTTTTAAATAGGAAGAAGAAAACTAATCAGATTGAACATATACCCTGTTATTACATGAGAACATCCACCGTTTCTTATCGTTTCAGCTTTTTGGTGGGAGGCATATGGAGTGCCTTAGTAACATTAGACGATCAGTTGGTTAGAACTTGAATTACTTCCGAGTTGAAAGTGACTGGTATACAAGTTTTTCTCAGAAACCAGAATCCAATATAGATGGCAGAAATGTTATTAATCCAATTTTGGACATGATGTGGTGGTAGTAGTAGGCTAGTAGTATATGGTATCCATTTATAAATATATACATAAATATTTATACCTGAATTTAGATTTTCAAGCATGGCCGTTTCATTTGCAACCTCACCCCTTCTGTACAAAGATGTTTTTCTTTTACCCCATCCCCTTTCTTGACCTTGGACTGTAAGTAAATACGCCATCTATTATCTTCTTTCTCAAGTAAGCATTTCATTTTGTTGGTTTCTATTATGGTTTTATTATATCATATTTTTGTTAAATCACCAAATATTGGGTGCACATATGATATCTGTAAACCAGCAGCTTAATTTATTTATTATTTTTTTTTTTTTGGGGGGTGGGGGGGTGACATTGGTGGTAGTTAGGGGAGTAAATTTCGGTTAAAATCGCAGAACTGACTCATTCGTGTTTTCAGTTTGGTTGGGTGGGGTGAGTTGGTCGATTATTGGTTTTTGAATATTGAAATTGAATCAATAAAAAAATTGACGTATTTTATATTATTTTTAATTTATTTAAAACATATGTATATTTTATATAATGTATGATAAATATAAGTGATATATTTGAGAGGTGATCGAAGTAGTCTTTCAACTATTAAATAAATTGATTTAGTTGTCGTATTATGAAAAAATTCAAATTAGAATAAAATTAATATTTATTGTTTAAGAAATATCACTGACCGTTTAGCAGTGTTAATATATTTAAGGTTTTATGGTTTTGTAAATAAATAAAAATTTTCAGTAAAATTGAATTGCGATTGAAATAATTTCGTATACGGTAAATGCTAATTTTATTACAATTAAAAATTATTTGATTTTTTTTATTAGTATAAGAATTAAAATGAATTTTTTGATGATAGAAATTAATCGGATCTAAATTTATTTAGTTTAGTCGATGTTTTCAAGGGAGTTGATTAGTTTGTTTATGTTAAAGTTATTTATAACTTGCTTTTTGATGTGTGTTATTTTTATGGTTTTGGTTGTGGGAAGAAAACGTATGGATTGTTAGTTTGACTTGTGCATGGAAGAAAACTGAAACTCGCCAAAAAGGTAAAATATTCTTATGCTTATGATGAACTAAATTGAAGACTTTTTAATTGCAATGAAATGTTTATTTGAAATAGATTATATTAATTAGAAATATGAAAAAAAAGGGGGGGTTTGACTTCTTCTCCTATGCCTTGTGGACAAAACAATGAAAATGAATCACATGTTTTAGGTGTGGCAAAGGTTTATTACGTGTTTTACTCAACCTGAGCTCATGCATATAGAAATTAAATGAAACCGTTTTTCATTTTCAAACAAATGAAAAAAGTTTTATCATAAATTTTATAGAAAAAGCTAAGAAGTAAATTATATATATGATTTTTTAAAATATCGATAACTTTGAAATGATATATTGAAATATTTCAAGACGTATCAACATGAAAATGACTAATGGCATGACTAATGGAATAATTAGATAGTGATATGTGACGTGTCACATATACCTCATGTTAAAGTACGATGATCATTTTTTAATACTAGAAACGGATAAAAGTCTTAAGAAAAGGATCTGTTTATTTTTTGATCCAACGTACATGAATTAGTTTATCTTTTTTCTTAAATTTAAAAAATAAAATACAATCAAACTCTTAATGCAAGTCTTCAGAATGCTTTTTTCAATGTAAACGTGTTGCATGAGAAGATTAGAGAGAGGGCTCCAAAGATATTATGACTGCAATGAGTGTTTGGTGGATGTGAAGCCCAACGCTGTCCAAAGCCCTTTATGTGGACAACAATACATGTGTATGTAAATTTTTTTTTAGTTTTTCTTAATATAAATATGTAACATCATTTTGATAATTGATTTGGATCGAAATTTGGGTTGCGATTCTTTTGATGAATTGACGTAGAGTTTTTATTTACTTCATATGTTATTATTGTATTGTATTACTTTTATAGTATTATTGTTTTATTGGGATTGTATTAGATCTTCTATTATTATAAGCAAGTCTAGAAATCAATGTCTATATATTTGTCTAGAAAAATGTACTAAGAGTTAGACATTTAATCTGTTCTAATGAGTAATTTGTAAGAGTGCTTTTTGTTAGTAAAAACTTATGTTGTGCTTTTACTTGCTGTGATCACAGAAGGTGATCGTAGTGGTGAGAAGATTATATTTTCAAAGTGCAAGGATGAGAGAAACATTCGTGGTATGTATGATTGAATAGGTTTACTTCGTAATTATTGAAGATAGTGCATATTTCTCACTGAACTAGGCTCCGTAGACGTAGGAAGCCGAACTATATAATCATCTCTTTGTGTCTGGTGTGTTTATTGTTTTTCATTGAGTGCTTGGAAAAGTGCTCGCCAACTCAGGCACCAATTTGATTGTGCAACTTCTACTTTTAGCAATGCCCTTTTGGTAACACCCCTAGCTTATCTTGATCGTTGAGGTTGAGCTACAAAACGCTACAGTACAAAACAGAACAATTATAAACTTTTAACATATAATTCAAATAAAAAATCATTAACTATTATAATATAAATC
Source organism: Kokia cookei (assembly GCA_039519145.1). Classification (NCBI taxonomy): domain Eukaryota; kingdom Viridiplantae; phylum Streptophyta; class Magnoliopsida; order Malvales; family Malvaceae; genus Kokia; species Kokia cookei. The sequence continues at coordinate 34,888,817 of CM076904.1, read as the reverse complement.
ATTCAGAAGAAACTTAAACATTTTTCGAGCTTATGCCTTAGTTTTTTCTTTTATGATACAATTATAACTTTATTTTATAATCTAATTCATTTCAGTCTCTTTAATTTTTTTTTTATAATCTTCAAACAAGAAGATTCAAGTTTTAAGCAATCTAGTTCTGTTCGAACAAATATTTTTTTCTTTCTTTACGAAACAGGCTTATTATAGTTTCATACAAATTTTCCTTTTGTACTCGTCTCAAATTTGGAAGTTTTTTTTGTATTTTTATTCTAGGAATTTAGTTCATACTTTTTATATTTTAAAATTCAAGTTTAACCGTTAGTACTATTAAAATTATTTTGTTAAATTTAAGTTCATTACAAAGTATTTTTTTAGTTATATTGTTACCTAGTGAATTTTTTTTAATTTCAAAATATCACACGGACCAATTTAACAAAAAATTAATAGTGTTAATAATTGGAACTAAATTTTGAAATATGATAAATAAAGAGACTAAATTTCTAAAAATAAAAGTAAAAAGGACTAAATTTCAAATTTATAAAAGATACAGAGACATATGACAAATTTTAACTATTTGGTGAAAGGGAAAAAATCTAACGAAAAGCATGAGAAAGAGAAGACTGATAAGAAAGGCAGTGGAGTTGACAACAAAGCCCTACCAAATCACCACAAACATGTTTGATATTTTTAAATAGAGGAACAAAAGTTTTATTATAATTTTAAGGATTTAATAAAAAATATATTTTAGAGGTCCTAATTTTATAAGTTTCTCTTTTAACTTAAATTCTATAAATTGTCAAAAGAAATTGTTTTCAAATTGTATTTGTCTACTTTTCTATACAAAATTCATTTTCTTTTATCTTTTTCTATACAATTCCATTCATTTAACCCAACCCATCAATTTTCTCAGTAGTTATCATGAGAAAAACAATTAGATCCTATAAAAAAAAAAGAAATTTTATTTTTTTTATACAAAGAAAATGTAAAATATTAAAAACCTAAACATTATTATTATTTTTTTAGTTAAGTTGTACATTTAACAAAATTATAAAGAGCAACGGAAGAAAAAAAATTAAACATTTTTTACAACCTTTTTATAAGGATATTGTTTTTGGAAAATATTGTTTTACGAAGTTTGATTTAGGATATAAATATTTGGTGTTTCGGTTAAATAGTATTTTTGAGAAATAAAAAATATTCATTTTAGATATTATAATAATTAAGAAATGATTTTTGCAGGCAAAACTAAACCAATGCTAGAAACAATGCCAACCGCTTTTAAGGAAAAAAAAATGAAGAACACAACAATATGTTTATACAGTTCGGTTTATCTACGTTTACGGAGCTTTAGCCAGAGAGATAATCCACTGTCTTAATACATTGTACAACAAGTGCTTACAAGCTTTAACACTTACCGGATTAGAATCTCACATTTGCACCTAATATCTATAACACTCTCCTCCAAGTTTCCTCCTTAAAACTTAGGACAAAGTCGAGTAACACACTTGATTTGGCACTCAATGCACTCTAAAGAAACGTTTCTTAATGAAGAGAAATAATTGCTCTCAGTACAATAGTGCTTCGTTTATACAAGTCTCTTCAATTTATAAGGAATCAAGACTTGCCAATATACTCGATCAATTGCAATCAATTTTCCCATTAAAACAACAAGATAACCAACATTGAGAATATATTCAATAAGTCTTGGATATTTAGGATATGCTTTGTTTCAATCCAATCCCTTTAAAACATGGAAGTTGATTTCCTTGATCCAATCCAAACCGATCTTCAAAATATATTGCTATAAAATATTTGAATATCGTAGATGAACTTGCGAGCGTCTAGAGCATCAACAAATATCAAAGCCCAAGGGTTTTGTTGCAAAAAATTGCCAGCTCCAAATATGGCAGGTTTATGAGTTTGAGTAGTAGTCGACACTAGTGACCACTCTCCTCAGCACGCCTTATAAACCGCACCATCAGAGATGGTATTGTAAAGTAAAAATATACATTTAAATTATTTTTAAGTTCATTAATATTGGGATATTTCAATAAATATATAAAAAAATTAATTGAAACTCAATAATAAATATTTGGTGTATTTGCACAAATTGTCCTTTACTTATTGTCTCTCAGTGTTGCATAGTTCCAACAGTGTTACACAGTTCAATGGTTTTCTGTAGAAAATGAAACTGGCAATTACAATTGCTCTCTTGAAACATGTTGATAATGAAGATAAGGAAGAAAATATCAAATAAATTGTATTCCAATTTATATTAATTACTTTATTTTAAGAGCTTAAATTGGGAGTCTTAATTTTTTTTTTAAAATTTGTAATATTTATATTTTTATAATACATTTATCCCAAACATTTTCTATTTGTATTCACAGCTATTTAAAATTTGATTTTGTTTAAACTGATGTAATATGTTAAAAAAAATAAAAAGTAAAAAGTAAAAATATAATTATTATAATTTAAATTTACATTTATCCATTAGTTTAATTATATTTCACGTTTAATTTTAAGTAACATATTAAATAAAGTTTATAATTTAAATTCAATAATTATTTTTAATTCATAAGGTCTTGTTTGATAGTCCATTAATAAAAAATAAATCAATTAAAAATTAATATTTACATTGATTTAATCTTTTAAGCACGTTTGATAATTCATATTAAAAAATAAATTATGAAAATTTCCAATTAAAAAACATGAAAAATATATGTAGATAAGAAACTACTTATCACTTGATGTAGACCTTTTATTTTATTTTATTTCTTTTAACAATACTCTTTAAATACTTTACTTTTAAAATTTTAAAATTAGATTTATTAATCAATCTAATCATATTACATACTTAATTTAAAAAAAAATATCAAGCTTATTTCAACTTAAATTTAGTATTTAGATTTTTAATATTTAATTTTTCAATTTATCAAATCGTACAAAAATCTTTATTTAGGGTGAAAAAGATTATGTAAGTATAAACATAAAGTTAGAAAAGAACACTTTATTTGAAAGAAAGATCATTAAAGTGATCTATTTTTACTTTAGAATGATATATATTTTTATTTAAAAAAATTATCAATATTTTTAATGTATTATTTTTATTTTTGTAAATTCTTAAAAGCTTAACAATTTAGGTGCTACTCAAATAAGGGTTAAATATTTTAAAATGGTTAAATAAAAGCTTAATCTTTACAAAAGTGTTTAAATAAAGATTTTTTTTAAACGTACTTTAATTTGATTTGTAAAAAAAATATGTAAATATTGACGCGTTTAGAATAAAACACATAACATCTGAATAAAATATTGCTTGAAAAGAAAAGAAAACAACCAAAACATAATTTAAAACATAATATGCCCTTATTTGAGCACATTTGAAAATGTTTGACCGTTATTTGAGAACTTTCGAGATGAGTAGGCCAATTTGACTATATGAAAAGATTTGATCTTCATTTGACCATTTTTATAAAGATTAAACACTTATATATGACTATTTTAAAATGTTTAGTTTTTACATCAACAATCCCTAAAAAAAAATCCAATTTCAACACGAAACCTTCTCTTTTCCAAATTGCACTAAAAGATATGAACCAATAAAAACACAGTAACAAAGGGCAAACAAGTCAAGCAAAGAAAATATGTAGGGACAAGAAAGGGACTGACATTTTATGTATCGACGTTCTGTAAAGGCAACAAATGTAAAGGCTGTTAGATTTTAAGCGGGGGTGTTTTTGCCTTTTTATCTCTAAAACTAATTTTTAATTTATATATTGTTTCAAAAAATATTTAATTTATATACTTTAATACCTTTAAAAAGTTTAGACAGTTTACTTTCTTATATCAATATAAAATTCAAATAATTAATAATTTTATTTTATATGTTCATAAAATTCTAACTTTGCCCTTGTCTAGGACTGGGTTTAGAATTAGTTTAAATAATTGATTTATTGTTATAGTTTATAAAAAAAATTCGTTTTTGATATAATGGTAATATATATTTTTTATTTCGCAAATATTCTTCAAAAATTGTTAATGTGTTTGTAATTGAATTGATTAAACCGAAAATAGATAATTTAGTATCCTAAACCACATAATTCTAAACATGTGTAAATGAAATGGCGGAGAAGTCGATAGAAGATGATAGATTGTCGACGTAGAGAATTATCAAAGAGAGAGAGAGAGAGAGATGGAGAGCGCGTGTTAATATAAACCACATCTATCCTCTTTATTTGGTCTTCGGCCGACCATTCCTACTATCAGTTTAAAAGAACCAAAAAAGGGTAAAAAGAGGGTCTCCTCTCCCTGCAATTCCCAAAAGAAAAGACCCCTTTTTTTGTATATTTTACTCTTCATTTCACTCTCTTTTCAATTTCACCCTCTTTCTTTTCGGTGAGTTATGGAACTTTCTTGAGGTTTAATTCTTGATGCTTTCTTATGGTTTCATGGTTTGGATTTTGGTTTTTGGTTTTAGTTTCGTGGGTATTTTTCTTGTTTGAATAAAGAAAATTTTGATTTAGGGTTTTGGTTGGTTTGGGTTTTAATTGATTCTCTTTCTTGATTTCTTTATTGTAACCCCCCCCCCCCAAAAAAAAAAAAAATTGGTGATTGGTAATGGATAAGGCGAGTAGCCCACGTGTTGATATTTTGTATAATTTCCTGCTATGGGTTATAATAATAGTAATGATTGCTAATGGATTAGCTCTGGGTATATTGTTTGGGTTGATGAATTTATGTTTTGCTAGAAGTGCTTAACTCAGTGGTGCAAGAACTGTTGATTATCCCTTTTTTTGGTAAATTGTTTCCATTTTTAGTTGATTTTGAGATTATATATGTGAACCTTCATTCATTTGTGACTGTTCTTCCAAATCTCTTATTGTTGGTTGATGATTTGTAATATTTTTGAAGAATGCAAGTGTTGTTATTGTTTGTTTGGGGGGTTATTTCATTTATTTAGTCTTTGTCTTTTCGCAGATAGTTTAGGAGTGATGGCTAAAGTTCTGGCGCAGTCGACTATTGTTCCTTCTCTAGTTACGAGCCGAAGTCATGGTCGATCCACTGGGAAATCGAAAAGGTCTGTCAAAATGATGTCTAGTTTACAAACACCTGGATTGAGGATAAATAGTTTCTCCGGGTTGCGGGGCTCAACTTATTTGGATAATATGGTTAGAGTCCAAGATTTCAATTCCAAGGTTGCGATTGCAATCTCGTCTCGACGTGGAAGGGGACGTAGGTGCGTGCCTAAAGCCATGTTTGAACGCTTTACTGAAAAAGCAATTAAAGTGATCATGCTTGCTCAAGAGGAAGCTAGGCGACTTGGACATAACTTTGTTGGTACAGAGCAAATTTTGTTGGGTCTTATTGGTGAAGGTACTGGCATTGCTGCAAAAGTTCTTAAATCCATGGGAATCAATCTTAAAGATGCGCGAGTTGAAGTGGAGAAGATAATTGGAAGGGGAAGTGGTTTTGTTGCTGTGGAAATTCCATTTACTCCTCGTGCAAAACGTGTTTTGGAACTCTCGTTGGAAGAAGCTCGTCAACTCGGTATCTTTATAGATAATTTACAACAGCTTTTAAGTTGTTTGTTAAATTTACTTTGATTAACTGGTATTTAATCTTAATTTTATAAAATTTCAGGCCATAATTACATTGGATCAGAGCATCTGCTTCTGGGGTTGCTTCGTGAAGGTGAAGGTGTAGCAGCACGTGTTCTTGAGAATTTAGGTGCTGACCCAAGCAATATCCGCACACAGGCAAGAAATGCCTTTATCGACTTTATCTTGTTTAAAATTGTTCATTTATATTTTAAAAATTAATGGGGGTTAAATCTTTACTATTTGATTGACTAGGTTATTCGTATGGTTGGTGAGGGCAACGAAGTTAGTGTGGTTACTGGAGGATCAACTGGTAACACAAAGATGCCAACACTTGAGGAATATGGAACCAATTTGACTAAGTTAGCTGAAGAGGTAATTGGTTTTATTTATTTATCATTTCTTATCATTTTGGTATTCATATTTGCTTGTTTTTAAGAAGTATTTTTCTCCTTTTAGGGTAAATTGGATCCTGTTGTTGGAAGGCAAGCTCAAATCGAACGAGTCGTCCAAATATTGGGTAGACGAACCAAAAACAACCCGTGTCTTATTGGAGAACCTGGTGTTGGAAAAACTGCTATTGCAGAAGGCCTTGCCCAACGAATTGCTAGTGGTGATGTTCCTGATACTATTGAGGGCAAGAAGGTGCATACATGTTATTTTTACTATTAAAAACATTCTATTTTAGCAAAAGGGTTGAAAGAATTGACTTCGAATTTTCTTAATGCATGTTCATGATTAGAATTTCCTTGATCTTACAACAATTAGAACTACGCATTTGTTACTGTTTTCTTATCAGGTTATAACTCTTGATATGGGTCTTCTTGTTGCTGGAACAAAATATCGTGGTGAGTTTGAGGAGAGGTTGAAGAAGCTAATGGAGGAAATCAAGCAAAGTGATGAGATAATATTGTTTATTGATGAGGTGCACACTTTGATTGGAGCTGGAGCAGCTGAAGGTGCTATTGATGCTGCCAATATCTTGAAGCCTGCTCTTGCAAGAGGTGAATTGCAGGTACACTGCTATCGACACTCTTAAGACTTTCATTGATGGTTTAACTAAATACTATAGTATTTTAGAGACCATAGTAAATTTTTATATCTGGCTTCTAATTGAGTTATGTGTGGTCTACTTTTGCTGTTTATTGGAATTTTCTAGTTAGGTGTAAGAGACACATGTCGTATTTGTACTACTGTTGAAATTATAGTATTGTTTACACTTTTTACTTGAATTGATGTAGTGTATTGGAGCTACCACACTCGATGAATACCGAAAGCATATTGAGAAAGACCCAGCTTTGGAAAGACGTTTCCAGCCAGTTAAAGTGCCTGAACCATCCGTCGATGAAACTATACAGATATTGAAAGGTTTGCGAGAGCGTTACGAGATTCACCACAAGCTTCGTTACACAGATGAGGCCTTAATCTCTGCCGCACAGCTTTCATACCAGTACATCAGGTACATGGTCATCTTATTTCATTGAGTTCCTTTATAGTCATTGAATCTGGAACTCCCCTTTTTGTTCCTCATTTCGGTTTCTGTATGCTTCAGTGACCGTTTTCTGCCTGATAAAGCAATTGACTTGATTGATGAAGCCGGATCTCGTGTTCGCCTTCGTCATGCACAGGTATGCTTGTATAATAACCTAGTCATGAAGCGACTCTTACATGCCTTTCTTTCTCAAGTTCATTTCATGACATTGTTGATACAGCTCCCTGAGGAAGCTAGAGAGCTTGAGAAAGAGCTCCGGCAGATCACGAAGTCGAAGAATGAAGCAGTTCGCAGCCAGGACTTTGAGAAGGTACAGAATTATTTGAGTTTCTTGGGGCCGTTTTTGTTGATTTCTTTTGGAAGGTGGATCAATGGTCCTTCCCCAGGTCCTAACTCATGCTTTTTATGTTGTGGGTTTGGCATAAACAGGCTGGGGAATTACGTGATCGGGAAATTGAGCTCAGGGCTCAGATCACTGCAATCCAGGAGAAAGACAAGGAGATGAATAAGGCAGAGGCGGAGGCAGGGGATGGAGGGCCTGTTGTGACTGAAGTCGACATTCAGCATATAGTCTCTTCATGGACTGGTATTCCTGTCGAGAAAGTATCAACTGATGAATCTGATCGCCTTCTTAAAATGGAAGAGACTCTTCATAAACGAGTCATTGGTCAGGATGAGGCTGTCAAAGCCATTAGTCGTGCTATTCGACGTGCTCGTGTTGGTCTCAAGAACCCCAACCGGCCAATTGCCAGCTTTATATTCTCTGGACCAACTGGTGTAGGAAAATCGGAACTAGCAAAGGCACTAGCTGCTTACTACTTTGGCTCTGAAGAAGCCATGATCCGACTTGATATGAGTGAGTTCATGGAAAGGCACACAGTGTCCAAGCTGATTGGTTCACCCCCTGGGTATGTTGGGTACACCGAGGGTGGTCAGCTGACTGAGGCTGTTAGGAGGCGACCATACACCGTGGTACTTTTCGATGAGATTGAGAAAGCCCATCCCGATGTTTTCAACATGATGCTTCAGATCCTCGAGGACGGAAGGCTCACAGATAGTAAAGGAAGAACTGTCGATTTCAAGAATACACTCCTGATAATGACATCAAATGTTGGAAGCAGTGTGATCGAAAAGGGTGGACGGCGAATTGGATTTGATCTCGATTATGATGAGAAAGACAGTAGTTACAATAGAATAAAGAGCCTAGTGACAGAAGAACTGAAGCAATATTTCAGGCCAGAATTTTTGAACAGATTGGACGAGATGATTGTTTTCAGGCAACTCACCAAGTTAGAAGTGAAGGAAATTGCTGATATAATGCTAAAAGAAGTGTTTGACAGGCTTAAAAGCAAAGAAATCGAGCTCCAAGTGACAGAAAGGTTTAGGGAAAGAGTGGTGGAAGAAGGGTACAACCCGAGTTACGGAGCAAGGCCTTTAAGAAGAGCCATAATGAGACTTCTGGAAGACAGCATGGCTGAGAAGATGCTGGCAAGGGAAATCAAGGAAGGTGATTCAGTAATAGTAGATGTCGACTCCGATGGAAATGTCACGGTTCTGAATGGTAGCAGTGGCACTTCCGATTCATTGAGCGATCCAATTCCAGTTGTGTAAACCAGATATAAGCCACTCAAGATATGTTGTGTACCCTCATTGTTCTTTTTCTTCATCTCCTTTTGATTGAACTGGCTATACTATTATGAAGTCTGTTTTGTTGGAAGGACTAGTTGGGCAGTTGAATTGGAAGCCATTAGTTGCTTTTTGCATTTGGAAGTGTTGAAACTGTAAATCTTTTTAACACTGAATTTGTGCATGCATGCATAGTTGGAATGGGCTTTCAACGACTGTTGTTTTGTTTAGTTTGTTTATTTCACAATGAAAAAATGTTTTAAGTCTCTTCAAATTGTGATTCCTTTACTTTAGAACATGAATGTTGAATAGCTGCTTTGGATCCCGATTATGAATTGCTTCTACCAAAAACTTTAATTTGACCAAGTTTTAATCCCCCATTGGGTATAAAAGGTTTAATTTGAAAAGGGCTAGGTATAAGATTATGCCATTTAGCCATGGGGCCAGGCCCTGTCCGCCCGTAATTGCGGCGGTGATGAAAAAAATGCTTCACATCTTTAAACTATAAAACACCGTGTTTTAGCTTATTTTAACATCCTGTCGTTGTAATATGGTGGTGAGTAATTCCACCTGTCACATTATTGATTTTTAATTCAATCTGTTGGATTAGTTTAAATTAAACTGTTAGATAAATAATGATTAAATAAATAATTAAAAATTTATGAAAATGAAAAAAAATAAAAAATATTAAATTAAGTCAACCCATTTAATTATTGAATTTTGTTTTAGTTTTTGATTTTTATCCAATCTTTTGTTTAGATCAAAAAATTAATTGATTTTTATCTAATCATTCTGACAGGTCAATGCAATCATGTTTTTAAAAATAATATTACCATCATCAAGTACTAACAAAATAAAGTTCAGGGATAAAAAAAAAAAAAGAAAAAGAAAAAAGAAATACTAAAATAAACTTAATTGTGAAGTTGGAAGAGAAAAAGTTAAATTATGTCAACAAATAATATCTCATAATATTTTCTTCAACGTCACATCCAAAGTAGAGGAAGGATGGAAAGAACCACTTGATGATGCCTTTATTGCCAGCCTGCCATAGGGCTGAGTCAATACTTTCTCGAATTTGCTTAATTCCAGTTTTAGTCCTTCTACTATACTCAGTTTGAATGATTAGTCATTATACTTTTGATTTGAAACAATTTAATTCTTGTATTATTTCTTTTATTAGTCAACTGAACGTGAAATTCTTTTTAAAAACTCAAAATTCGAAATTCTCTATATCATTTAAAATATCAAAATCGTTAGTTTTACTAATTTTGGAATTTTTTACAACGCTAGTGATTGTGATTAAGGTATAATATTAGTAATAGTAGATGATAATAATGAAGTTAAAATATTCACTTTTCGTAAATTTAAAATTTAGTTATTATCTTTTTATTTTTTATAATTTAGTCTTTCTATTATTCATATTTCAAAATTTAGTTCCAAATTTTTATATTGTTAAAATTATTTTATTAAATTTAAGTTCTTTACAACACTTTTTTTTTTAATTATATTGTTATCAAGTGGGTTTTTTTTTTTTTTTTTTTTTTAATTTAAAATATCACACCACCAAATTTAACAATATCAATAATTAGATTTAAAATTTAAAATTTAAAAAATAAAATGACTAAATTTTAAAAAATAAAAGTATAAAATTAAATTTCAAAATATGTTAGCACTCTCTTACATTCGTGGTGAGTATTCCTATCTGACCCATCTTTATTGCTAAGAGCGTCTTCATTTCTAAGGTCGATTCAAAGTGTATGACCGGAATGAGTCAATATTTTCTCGAATTTCAAATACTTAAATTTTAGTTTTTAGTGCTTTTATTATACTCAATTTGATTATTTGAAGGTTTATGCATATTATTTTTTTAATATATATTTTTTTATGTCTGTTTCATAGTTTATGTTCGATATTTGAGGTTGATCTTTCTAATATTGTATTCTTTAAGATTTTAATCTCATTATCTCTTTGAGAGTGTAATTTCTTACCACCATACCCAACTTTTATTGATATCGCTGTACTTTGATTTGATATAATTTGAGTTTTTAAGTCGATTGATGTGAATTTTTTTGGTAAAAGTATCATGGAAGACCCTATACTAAAAGTCAAATTGCATTTTGCTTCTACTTAAAAAAAAATGAGCAAATTAGTCATTTTACGTTAGATCAAAGAGCAAATTGATCATTTTTATTAAAAATTTTATCCATTTGTATTATTAAAAATTGACGTGACTAACAGAATAACCAGATAGTGATACATGACATACCACGTGTACTTCATGCTGACGTACACGGACCGATTTTTAATAGTAAAAAGATAAAAAAATTTAACAGAAAAACTAATTTATTATTTAATTTAATGTACAATGACTAATTTATTTTTTTTAAATAGAGAAAGTAAAATACCATTTAACTTATAGGTTCGATAGAACCTTTTACCAAGATTCTTTTTAAAAACTTGAAACCTAAAATTGTTTATATCATAAATTGACACAATTCAAAAAGGTTGCCAAATGCCAAACGTCTTCCCAAGTTGAAAAGTCTCCTACAATTTGCAAAAGCAAATATGCAATGGCCTACGTATATATTCTTGCTTTTATATATATATATATATATATATATATATATATGCGTGTGTGTTTTCTGTTTGCATTTCAACTTGATCCCTACAAACAAATTATAGGATACCCTAAGAAAACGATGGCGATTTCCGATAAATCTCGGCAATCTCTTCTTCCTACTTTCCTCTATTCCACTCCTTCCTTGACCAAAGGTCTCTTTAGTTCGGAGTCGTCTTTGATGAAAGCTGAACATCGATCGACGTTCATTTCATTGGGTGATGTAGGGGGGAGAGCAAGTAGAGTTGTGGTACCGTCGCCGAAGGAGGGAAAAATAGAGTTGTTCTCCCCAGCTTTTTATGCCGCGTGTACGGTTGGCGGGATGTTGTGTTGCGGCATTACTCACACCGCCGTCACGCCTCTCGACATTGTCAAGTGTAATATGCAGGTAATGCTTTCTTAATTTCTTCATCCAATCTTTATTTTTATTTTTTTATTATCGGTGTATTCTTTATGTTCATTTTACGATTCATAAAAAATAATTTTTTTAATACTCGTAATTATTCTTTTCAATAATATTATAAATGTGTTTTTTTATTGATCGTTGGTTGTTGATGATGCATGAATGAAGCTATGTTGACTATTATGGATTAACGTGTTGACTTTTGAACTCGTAATAAATATTTCGAAATTTCTTGGGACTCAAGGGCTTGTTTTGGTTGAGTCCTCAAGGTTTGGAACAACTTTTTGGACATTGAAACGTGTTCTGTCTTTTTTCTTGAATTATAATTTAAATATAGAAAATTTGGTTGAATATGTGGCGTGTACGACTAGTCTTTTCTCTTTTGTATCCCATGGCTGCTCCCAATATTTTAATATCATGTGGTCTACACAAAAAGTGAACATAAAATATATCCAAATATTTTGAAGGTGGATTCATTTAAATTAATTTTTTTTTTTATTAGCTGAATTAATTTAATTTTTATATTATACATTTTAAGGTTGTGGGTTGATTATTTAAGATTTAAGGTTTAATAAAAATCATTTGGTTGGCTTTTGGAAATTATATTAACAATAGGCTAAGCCATTTATAGGTGAAAAAGAATAAAATTATGTGGCTATTTTAGTGCCCTTCATTTTTATTTGGATTTAGTTATGAGTGTAGTATACATATTGGAATATATATTATATACAATGTGAAAGATAAAATATTAAAAAGGAAGATTAAAGCAACATTTAGTATTTGAAATTTACAATTTTTAGTTAGTACTTGATTTTTTTTAATTTTATTAGTTTTGATTCATATGATAACGTGACATTCTGATATTGTGTCATGTCATTATTTAAAAAATTATACAACTTCAGAGTGCCGCATCATTAAATGGATCAAAATTGAGAAAAGTTTTCAAATTTGAATTGCAAGACTAATGTGGATAAAATAAAGTTCAACAATTAAGCAGAGAAAAGCTATAAGTTTAAGGGTTAAAAAAAAAAAAATGAAAAGTGAAACTACAAAGCTAATACAAATGTTAGTTGAAATCTCGTATAGACCCAACAAAAAATAAAGGCTAAATTCCGGTAAAGATCTCCCAACTATTAGTAAATTTTTTTTTTATTACTCAATTATGAAAAGTTACAAAATAGTTACTAGCTATTTAATTTTATATTTTTTGATCACCAGCTGGATGTAAAAATAAATGCACAAAGAAAACCAAAATAGTCGGGGTGATGAAAAAAGACAAATTGAAATGGTGGAGTGATCATTTTATAACTTTTCATAGTTGAAAGATTCAAAAAAGAATAAAAAAACACTATAATTGAGTGACTACTAACGTAGTTTACACACAAAAAAAAAAAAAAAAACCCTCAAATTGAGTAATGTTGGAGTCAAACTTAAAAATATAGCTTATGCGTACAAGTACTCTTACTAGAATTCGAGTGACAGTGTTTTGTATAAGATTGGAGGCAACATGGCTAATAGGAATGGTGATGAAATCCCCAGATTGATCCAGCAAAATACAAGAGCATAACATCAGGGTTTGGAGTATTGGTTAAAGAACAAGGAGCTAAAGGTTTATTCAAGGGATGGGCACCTACACTTGTTGGTTATAGTGCTCAAGGTGCTTTCAAATACGGTTTCTATGAGTTCTTCAAGAAGTACTATTCCGATATCGCCGGTCCCGAGTATGCCGCCAAATACAAGACCCTCATTTATCTCGCTGGTTCTGCATCCGCCGAGTTGATCGCCGATGTCGCTCTTTGCCCCATGGAAGCTGTCAAAGTTCGTGTGCAAACTCAGCCTGGTTTCGCTCGAGGTCTGTCTGATGGCTTACCAAAGATCCTCAAAGCTGAAGGTGTTGCCGGGTATGATGTCCATAAAATGCACCTTCATTTTTTTAAGTATTTGGATGGATTGGGTCAGTTGGGTTCTTTTCCCTTGTTTGAGCCATTAATTTGAGTTAAAAACATTAGGAAAAATTGGTTCAACTGATTTTTTTGTCGGTTGAAGTGATTTGCTCTAAAATTGATCTAATTTCTTTGTCCAAACCGATATACCAATTAATTTTCGATTCAATCCAATTTAAATAACATTGTCTCTCCACGCCTAAAACATTTCATACTCAACCTCAAATTTGATTCAATCTCATCCAATGATTTATATTAGTATTATACAGAATGATGTAAATTTATACAGTAGAGTTTATTTTTATTTTATTGCATGAAAATGTAACACTATATATAATCTCACTTCTTGTTTGTATAGGTTATACAAAGGCCTTGTTCTTCTTTGGGGACGACAAATTCCATGTAAGCCATATATTATCATCCCTTTCATGTTTTTGTTTTTTTTTTTTTGTTTTTAATTTAAGTTTTCGAAACCCCGGTGTGAGTATTTAATATATATAAAATTTTGCAGATACAATGATGAAATTTGCATCATTTGAAACAATTGTTGAGCTAATCTACAAGTATTCTATCCCAACACCCAAACAAGAGTGCAGCACAGCATTACAACTAGGGGTGAGCTTCGGTGGTGGTTACATTGCTGGTGTTTTATGTGCTGTTGTATCACATCCTGCAGACAACCTTGTCTCTTTTCTCAATAATGCTAAAGGGGCAACCGTTGGTGATGTAAGTGTTACAAAAAATATACTTCCTCCTCCTCCTTTTTTCCTTGAAATTGGTAAAAGTATTATAGGATAAGTGTCAAATTGCATTTTGCCTCGTCTACTAAAAAAATTGGATAAATTAATCTCTGTACATTAGATTAAAGAGCAATCTGATCGTTCTGTTAAAAATTTCATCCACTTCTACTATTAAAAACTGATTCTTGTATGTCAAAAAAAAGGTACACATGGCATGCCATGTGTAACTATTTAATCATGTTATCAGTCACACCAATTTTTAACAATAGAATTGGATAAAATTTTTAATAGATGTATCGATTTGCTATTTAATCTAATGAATAGGAACTAATTTGCTCTTTTTTGAGTGAAAGGGGTAAAATGCAATTTAACTCTTAGTACAAGGGCCTCTATGATACTTTTACCCAAATTAGTCACTGTACGATACATTAAGGAGCAAATTTGTTTCTCTTAAGAATTCCATCCATTTTTACTGTTAAAAATTTGTTCTTGTATGTCAACATGAGGTAAACATTACATGCCATGTGTAACGAGATAGTTACTCTATCAACCACACCAGTTTTTAACTGTGGGAATGGATGCATTTTTTAACAGGAAAAACCGATTTGCTAATTGATCTAACATACATAGATTAATTTATTCATTTTTAAATAAAAAATAAAATATAATCCGACTCATAATACAATATTTTTGATATTGTATATACATTTATATATGTTTTCATATATATATATATATATATTCACTATAATTGCAGGCGATGAAGAAGCTAGGAGTTATGGGTCTTTTGACTCGTGGCCTTCCTCTTCGCATTTTCATGATCGGAACCCTTACTGGAACACAATGGGGAATCTATGATTCATTCAAAGTTTTTGTTGGCCTGTAAGTTCTTCTCCTTACTTTCTTATAATTCCTTCCAACTCAATTTTTTTGTTTGTTTTGTTTTTGTTTTAGACGTCTAAATCGCGTCTCATTGAAATTTTAGGGATCTAATTTAAAAAGTAACTGAGCTTTGGTTCTTACTTTTAAACTCTGAGTCGGACTTATTTTCTAAGTTTACTTGAATAAACTTAACTCTTTTATCTCCAAGAAATTCATTTACATGTTGAATAAATCAAATGACCTTCAATTTGGTTTATATTTTGTAGGCCAACCACAGGTGGTCCTACTCCTGCTCCTGCGCCTGCGCCCGCTCCTGCTCCTGCTCCAAATGCATGATTTTGCCTACTTTTTTCCAAATACAAGTCTAGTTCTTTTCAACCAAGATGCCTACTGTTTTCCACTCTACAGATTTTGCCTTCAATGATAGATCAATAACTTCAAAAAATAATAGGGGCCGACAAAATTAGTATTAGTTGCCACTCTCCTCTAAATTCTATTATTTTCTAGGCATGATTTTATTTGTCAATCTTTCGAAGACTGTACCACCAAAATTTGAAAACGATTTATGATGATTGGAATTATGTTTTCAAATATTATTGTTAAAAATTGTATTTGATTGAAACTTAACGTTGCGAAGATAGGAATGGGATAACAAAAATTTAAGATAAATTTACAATTTAAAAAAAGAAGAGAAAAACAGAAGCTCCTCTTAAATCATTTAGCCATTTCTAACTCCCCCTCAATAAAATGTTCTTTGAAAAACTTGAAGCAGCACAAATACTTGAACAAGGAGTAAACATGTTAAATTTCAGTAAGAGATATAACAATTAAGCAATAGAGAAAATTTAATAAATTCGAAGAGTTGAAAAATACTTTATGCATGCACTCAAGACAAAACACGATTGGGCTGCTAATGTCGTGCATTCAAACCATGTATCAGCGAAGCTAGCATACATGCATGAACATTAATTTAGTTCATTTGCATAAGCATATGATGTTGTACATTCAAAACAAAGTGCACGTGGAAATTTCATCTTTTTGCCTTTTTGGTATATCAAAAAGCATCTAAAGCATTTAATGAATGATACCAACTTTAAAGATATTTTTGAAAATTAAAACTTCGGGAAAGTAATGATGACACAATGAATCATATTCACGTGCATTCTAAGGTAAACAATCAACTTTAATAAATAATGATGCGTCAAAGAAGCATACTTCGGAATCCATTTTTTTATAAAGGACATTTTATGCAAAATTCCGAGGATCATTCAAATAAGTCCTACTTGTATAAAAGATCACCTAAATTCATGTCATAAAAGATATCAATCGATAATTAAACAAAGATACCAATTGTTAACACGAGACGCGAACAATGCATGAATTAAGAATAAAAAAAAAAAATTAAACTCCGTGTGTTGGCCAGATGATCAGGGTGTTCACCATCCCAAGTGTGGTCTGGGTTGGAGTCGCACTAATCGCGTTGTTGTTAGGGTTTTGTCCTCCTCTTGCAATTCATAAATCACACAATGAATGTTTGCTCACACTATGAACGCCACAAGTTAATTGATTCATAAATGGGTTTAGGATTAATTCGACATCAATCTTGTTCGATATATCGCCAATCTAGACAATTACAGTTATATCTCTATCTTTTGGGAGTTAACCATTTCGACACCCAAGACAATATATCTCTTCATTTGAACTTGATAGACGATGTAATAATCCTTTAACCGGTTTGCTCAATTTCAGTTCATCAAACTGTAGACCTTATGATATTATGTATGTCCATTTTATAATTTATATTCGAAATTTATAATTATTTTTTTCAATAATATTATTTTTAAAATTCAAACTTAATTTTTTTTCTTAAAAATATATTCTACCTTATCATTACACCCATTGATAAAACATGTTGAGTAATTATAACAACAAACCCCTCCTCGTGCTCCACACGTCTTACGTGGACTTGCATTGCATGTGCCACCGAGGACCTGTGGACGTAGAAATTTATTCCTTCACAGTCTAGCTGTCGTGGTTTTAAACACTACTTTCCTTTCAGCTTATGATAATTTTTTTGTTTTAATTTGTTGACTTTAGGGAAAGACAACAAAAGAACAAATATTTGTGTGAATTAAAATATAGAAATCCACGCACGTCAACAAGCTAACACTAAAAACATGAAATAAAAGGCAAAATTTTAATTTCAAACAAAGACAGAAATTTAGATTAAAACACGTTTCTCGTATGTTTGTCCTTTACTTTATTTCTTTTGTTTCTTTTCAAAGGTTTACAGCTAATCTATATAACTATGTATAAAAGAAGGTCCTAAGGTTTCCATAATGGACACCTAGCCATTTTTTTTTTAAATTTTTTACATGAAAATATTATGAGTAAATTTCAATTTCAGTTTTTCTATTTTTAAATTATAACCTATGTTTCGCTTAATTTTAAGACTTAACTTATATATTTTAATTTTGATATAATTTGATATCTCAATTTTTATAATGCTATTAACTAATTTAAATATTTTATTCTAATTAAAATAATGATGTGATTTTTAAGAATTATTAGCACCATTTAAATTCTTTGTTAAATGCAAGTTCGGAACAATGTTATTTTTTGGTTACACGGATATCAAGTTTATTTTATTTTTTTAAAAATGTCAAACTAAAACAAAAGAATTCTAACCGTGTTAACAAATTGATCCAAAATTTTAAATTAAAAAAAATAAAGAGATTAAATTTCTAAAAATAAAAATATAAAAATTAAATTTGAAATATACGCAAAATACGAAAACTTAGAAAAAAGTGTAATCTTTAAATTTTTACATTATAATTTAATAAAAAATAAATAATTTTTTTGGTAGAAAAAGACAGCAATTAAGTGATTACAAAGATAACTATATCAAATAATCACCAACATCGTGGATGTTGAAATAGATGAAGCAAAGAATCGTCGAAATTCAAATATTTTGCCAATGAATCCGCAACAACATTAGTAGTTCTTGAAACATGTCTGATACGAATTTCCCAATGTCGTTGTAACAATTGTTGCAAAAGCCACACCTCTACCAAGTTGCTATCTATTCCGCCCCCGGATTGAAGAAGCTCCACCAACAAGGCATTGTCACTCTCAACTTCAACACCGCGAAACCTTTTGTCCCAGGCAAGAAACAATCCCTCAAGCATAGCTCTTGATTCCATTTTGAAGATTGTCTCACTGCTAAAATTCATGGCATACCCCCATAACCATCGTCCCTCTGAATCCCGTATCACACCACCAATAGATGCTCTCTGACCATCCAAAGCAATAGCCCCGTCAGAGCTTAGTTTAATCCAACCCTCTGCTGGTGGTATCCATCTTATATTCATACTGTGCACGTATTACTCAAGTTCATCTTACCCTCAAGCTCATTATAACTTCTTGCCCATGACAGCCCTCTGTCCACAATTGAGTTAGAATTTCTATGGTTTCTTTAAAAAATAAATTCATTCCTTGCCTTCCAGATAAACCAGCATAGGACAGCAAATAAGGTTGAGAATTTGGCTTGAGGACAAGCAAGCGCTTAAGTGTTGGGATATTTGATAAGTGCTAAAAGTAACATATTTTAACATCATTCTTAATGCGTTTTTTGGGTGATTATTCAATGTTAATTGTGAATTTTATAATCCTAATTCTTTAAATTCATGTTTTAATGCTTAATAGAGCACTTGGGAGCAAAAGAAGCGAAAATTGAACAAAAATCGAAGCGTCAGAGTAAGCTAAGGAGCCACACGGGCTAAACCATTTTACATGGTCAGATCACACGACCGTTTGACCTACATAACTGTGTGGTTGGCCATGTCGATTTTACGGAATTATGCACCAAACAACGAAAAATCATGATTTTTAGGTTTTTTAGGCATTCTAATATGTATATATGACAAAAATCACTCGAATTATTAGGTTAAATAATAGAAAAATGGTAATTACTAGTACTTTTAGTCTTCATGAAAACGATATCTTTACTCACTGTAACTATACAATTAATTGATATGTACATTTGCCTTAATCAAATTTTCAATTAGTTTCGTGGACATCAAGTGACTTATCCTCACTCCTCTGAAAAGTAAGGTCATAGCCAAAAGAGCAGGCAAGGGCCGTGGCTCTCTCTTGGCTAAATGAGTAAAAAGCTCTTTAGCCCCTCTTCAAAATTAAAAGATTCAATTTAAGTTTTTTAACCTTTGGTTAAATAAAAATAATTATAAGTTTAACCCTTTTGAAAGTTACAATTCTTCGTACGAGAGTGAAAGAGAGGTACTCCCAAGTAATCACCCAAATTATCAATCTGTTTAACTCCCCTAATTCCACAAATATGCCTCTTAGCCCCTTCCTCAAGATTATTCGAGAAACACACCATGGATTTATTTAAGCTAAAAGGAGCAAAAATCATCTAACGTCTTCTGCATAGTCAGCGTTGTCTCCATGTCCACTTTACCAAACAGAATCAAATCGTCTACGAAAAATTAATGAGAAATAGGAGGTCCACCACGACTAAGAGCAATCGGAGACCAAAGCTTACTATCAACCGCCTTTTGTATAGCATGCCCTAACCTTTCTAATGTTAAGACAAAAAGGTACGGGGACATAGGGTCACCTTGTCGAATTCCTTTGGAAGGTTTAAAATCATCAGTAAAGCCACCATTCCACAATACTTGCATTGACGGAGTGGACACACACTTCATGATAATGCGGATTAAATTAGGGGGAAACTTTGCATCCTCAAGAGTATCTGCAATAAAATCCCACTGAAGTCTGTCATAAGCCTTCTCCATATCAACTTTGATAGCCATCCACCCATTTCTACCTTTTTTAACCCTCATCGAGTGAATAACCTCTTGAGTAATAACAACATTGTCCATAATGTTCAACCCACCAATTTTTTAATAGCAAAAAGATTGAACTGGAAACACTGATAATGTAATTCCTGATTTGGGACAAAAAAATTAAAAATCAAAAAGGAAAAGGACATACTTTAAGGAATAAATTGTATACTAAGCCAAAAAGAGTACAAAAATATGGAGAAATTCATTGACTTGAAGTCTTGATGATCCAATGAAGCATTTAAGGAAAATTAAGATTGTCATGGTAAATATGGAAATTAATATTAGAACACTGGTAATCTTAGAGGATTGTGTAAATTCCTTGATAATCTTAATTGTAGATAGAGTTTAATCTCGACCGTCTATGTAAAGCAAATTGCATCGTTAGATCTTGAGAGCTCAACTATAAATAGAGGTCTCCCCTTCATTTGTAAGTAGTAACTTAATTAACGATATTATTAATATATACAACTAATGGAGACAATAAATTGCATATTAAAATAAAAATGTATAAAATACATCAAAATGAAGCTTTGGTTAAGTAGTAAATTTAAAGTTTTACCAATTCAGTTAGCATGAGTTCAAATATCACAATATTTATATTTTTATTTTTGTTAAAAAAAAAAAAAACCGAAGTTACTCTTAAATAATGCAACTTATTTTATTTACAGGAGAATATTTTCGTAATTTCTCTAATTGAATTGATTTTCGATTGACTCGTAATACCAACTCAATCAAAAACTTTAATAATAATAATAATAATATATATATAATCTAAAATAATGTTTTCATGCAAAATAAAAAATAATTTTATGGAGGAGTTTATAGTGCTACAAGTGACAGGCTTATATGTTTTATAATATTAAAATAAAAATTAAGACCCGTTATTAATCATAATAAATAATATTTTCATCTATTTTTTATTTATTTAATTTTTATCATTTAATTTTGAAATCAATTAAATATTTATTTCTTCCATATTATTATTATTTTTAGTGAGTAGGCTTTTTTTTATATATATTTGGTATAACAATTCCTGTTATAATTCTTTTATATTGTCAAAATAGATATAAGAAAAATATACAACTAAATTTGAATTTTTTTTTTTTCTAAATTAGAGTTTTGGATAGCTTTTTGGAATATTTAAAGAAATAGTCAGATTTTGAAGAAAGAAAGTGAACATACGTGGTGCTCTCGATGATAGATTGTGTACATACGTTTTCAAAATTCGATATTTGGTCTGAATATAAAAAAAATATAAATTTAATAATATTAACAACTTAATAATAAAAAAAATAAAAATAGCATTTACAATTGGACGTCGGAAATGTGATTGTTATTGAAACGAATAAGGGTATTTGTCATTATAAAAATCAATTAAAACAAATAAAATACCAAATAGATAATCAAAATAAAAAGAAATTTAATGAAAAACCGAGATCTAAAAACTTGAGAGAAATGGATTTGAATGCAAAATGAAGAAAATGGGTAAGGTTTATACGGTAAATATACTAGCCGTTTTATAGTCATTGGTGTTTTGTGACCGTTGAAATTTTACCGTTAAGAAAACGCATATTACAAGACGCATTTTCTTGTCACATAAGCAGAAAATGTATCATGCTAAACGCGTTTTCACTCCCTCTAACTTATTTCTCTAAATATTTTAGAAAACACCTAAAGACCCTAATTTTTTAAAAAAATTTCACTTTTTTATAAAATTTAGCCGAAATATACCGCATATTTCGCATGGAATTTAGTGACCCCATTTCTCTCCCTTTGATTGTCGATATAAAGCATTGTGCACTTAGCATATTTGCTTGTCAATTGTCATCTTCATCTCTTTCACTCTCATTCCCATCACTTTTTTTCACACACACAAAACAAAACCCTAAAGAAGATCTCAACCATATTTTGATTTTGTTTCAATGGCATCCTTTTCAACAAAATCTAACCCTTTCCTCATTGATTCCATTTTCTCCCCACATAAAATTTCTGGGTTTGTAGAAGAAATTGAGAACCTCAATTTCAATTGGGTTTATAGTGATAATAATGAACCTTCTGGTTCAGTTTTTAAAGAACAGAACAGCACTGGTGAATTCACTGCGGTTGGTGATATTGTCGCTCTTACAAGCAAGAAAAGAAGGGCTGAAAATGGGGTTAAGGTAATCTTTTTATTTTTATTTTTTAAAAAATCCATGAATTTGGGTTTAATTTTTCATTATTATTATTATTATTTTGACCATTAGGATGAAAGAGAAGGGAAACCCAAGAAGCAAAAGAAGGGAACTGATGAAAAGAAAGTGTATAAAGGTAGTAAAAAAGATAGAAAGAAAGATGGTGAAGAGCCTCCTAATGGTTACATTCATGTTAGAGCTAGGAGAGGTCAGGCAACTGATAGCCATAGCCTAGCTGAAAGGGTATTTGTTCTCTTTTTCTTTTTCTTTTATGTATTACATTATTTATCATGTTGTGTTTATCGTGATTGTGGCTGAATTTTGCAGGTAAGAAGACAGAAAATCAGTGAAAGGATGGAAAAGTTGAAGCGACTGGTCCCAGGATGTGATAAGGTGTTCATAACTTTCAGGTGTTGCTTGTTTTTCAAAGGGAAAAAAAAAGGGTTAATTGCAGCATAAACCATGAGTCTCTAAGCTTTAAAATATTAAAATTGGATCCCAAAACAAAAGTATTACTTCAATCAGGTCCTTCTGTTATTCTTTCATTCAGCATTGATTTCTGCCTGACAGCTTTCAATTTTTATTTTCCATGAAAATAGATAACTGGAAAGACTCTTATTTTGGATGAAATTATCAATTATGTTCAGTCGCTTGAAAGTCAAGTTGAGGTAAAATTATTAAACTCTCTACATTTTTTTAAAAAAATAATTCGTAATCCAATAAGCAATATTTTTTTTTTGCCTTGGGTTTATTTTAGTTTCTATCAGTGAAGCTTGCTTCTTTGAATCCTATGCTTTGTGATCTAGGAGTTGACCTTGAAGCAATTATGGTCAAACCAGAGGTAAGAAATTAAATTGAAAAATAGTTTGGTAATATGTTTAATTATTTGTCTCTAAAATATTTAATTATGTTTCAGATGGTAAACAATATATCCTCGCCACCGTTGCCACCACCACAATGTAACCCTACTCGGCCTATAACCACTACGGCTGCCTCCGCCACATTTACTCCGACTAGTAACATTCCACTCTTGGATACTTCTGCTTCACTTCTACTTCACCAAGAGGAAACCCCCGCGGTCTTCTCTCAATTTCAGGTACACTTTATTTTCACATAATTTCGTCCTTTATTTTTATAATATGATTCAAAATAGTTAACACCATTAACGATTCTGATTTAAAACGTCAATATGATGCGTTTTGAAGGAGTGTTTCAAATAAAGAAATTCAAGTTAATGTTTTAATAGGGATAACTATTTAGATTATCTAATCACGTTAAAAAAATAAAGGCATCAAATTATGTCAAATTAAAGTATTAAGACTAAATTTTAAATTTAAACATAATAAATAAACCAGAACAATAATTTAACCTTAAATAATCCAAACTTAATACGAAAATCTGCAATCCCTTTTTGCAACAGATAAAGAAAATGGAAAAACACGCATGTTAATCTGACAACACATTTTTCCTTTTTAATTTTCAGGACAACGGTAATTTACTGTGGGAAATGGAGGGCTTACGGCAAGAATTTTTTAATTTTCAGGACAACGGTAATTTATTGTGGGAAATGGAGGGCTTACGGCAAGAATTTCTAAATCCGTTCCGTTCATTTTAATGCCAAGAGCTGCCCTACAAACATATGGTATTAACTATGAAGCCCTCTTGTCTTGTCTTTGTTGCAATACTAATATATTATAATACATTCACTTCTGTTCTTTTAAGGATAAACCGGTATCGAGTCTCTAAATTTGATTAACTTTTTCTTCACAAAATTCAACAATTTTTGTTTTTTAGTTTTGGTCCACGTGATGATGTGGTACTTCATATTATGCCACATCACTTCCTAAAGACTTATATTTTTTTTTATAAAAAGATTTTAAGTAACGACGTGATAGACATCATCGTATGAATCAAAATTAAAAAAATATATATTAAATTCAAGAATAAACGTGAGTCTAAAGAAGTAATCAAATCTAGAATTAAATGTTACTGTATCTAACCATTGGCTCTTCTGATAATCTTCTAGCTAGCTTTCCAAAGAGAGACAAGTGGCAAAACAAAAGGGAAAGGAATAATCAAAATTTCACCATTATAGCTCTCATTACAAGTTCAAAAGGAGGAAGAACACAAAGGACAAACATAATCCACTAAATAAGACTAATGTGTTAGATTCATTATTTCCTTTTTCTTTTTCTTTTTTTTTGTTCTCATTAAGTCTCCCGAACACCAATGCCAAGAACCAACATTGACTTGACTTGGGGAAAAGGAAAAGAAAATAATAACGACGTAGATGTTTTTATTTTTTTTATCAAATAATTGAGTGGAATAAAATGAAATTTTAGTTAAATTAAGTAATTTATTTGAATTGTTCAGCTATGCAAATAACTTGAGTTAAAAGAATTTAACTTTAATTTATTTATTTGATTAAATTCGGATTCTCAAATAATTTTATATTTTATTTATTTTTGTTTTTCAGTAAAAGTTAATATTGTATCAACAATGTCGTCTCATCTATAATAAAGAGATTAAATTCTTTGGAATAAAGATAAGGGGCTAATTTTAAAATGTATGAAAACTAAGCATACTTGCATGGATAAAGAGATATATAAAAAATGTGTTTTTTAAAGGTCAAAAATTAATAATCTTTTGCGCAACTTAATTTAAAATTAATTTTTATTATTAGCTAAATATTTTTTTAAATGAAAAGGCCAGAATTAGTGGGCTATATTACTAGTTTTAGGCAAGAAAAAAAAAATACTTTTTACTATTTTTCAAGAAAAATGTTGAAAACAAATTAAGTTGTACTATTTTCAAAATTTGGTGCTTCAAATCTATTATCATATGTATAATATCATGTCAGCTTGTCATTTTCATGTATTACTCACTAAAAATTAAGTCAATGAATTAACGACTATCATTTGTTAGTATTGAAATTTCAAAATTCGTTACTTAGAATGGTTCAATTAAAGAATAAAAACTAAATCTATACTTGTACACATCGTACAGGACTAATAAATTGCATTTAAACAAACAAATTTAGCTTCTGCTGTTATGGGTCAGGATAAAATTTTAAATTTCAAAAAAGTATAGAGATTAAAACTGATCAAATTGAAGTACGGGGAGTAGGTCTAAAATTTTTACAAAGTACAGGAAGTAATAGAAGAATTTAACCAAATAAAAAATAGACAACAACGTAGGAAGAAGCGAGGTAGGTTCTTTTGCCGCGTGGAGTGAGCAGGCGGTCCTGCCATTGTTGACCTTAAATTCGAAGTCCAACCTCATCATCGGTTTCAGTATCCATTTTCCGCGTACGAATCTGATCCAATAATTATTAGAGACTTTCACAATTATTTTATATCTTTTATTTACGTTTTAGAAAATGTTTAAAATTAAAATTAAATAAAAATTTTAAAAAATAATTCTTAGAGCAATTATGATTACAATCATCAATAGATTATAATTCGGATTTAAAAATTAAATTTCAGTTTTGAGAATATTAAAAGGGTTTTGCACAAAGACTCTTCTAATGAGCGAGTTTTTGTTATGTATTAAGTTATTTGAGTTAAAGGACGATATTTTAAGCATTCGAGAGTTCGAAAATTTAAAAAAAAAAAAAAAAAAAAATTGCTAGAAAGCTAGAAGAATTTGTGTGAATGGGAGTTTACCACTTATTATTGTTAGTGTATGTTTTAGTTGACTATTTGGTGGAGATTATTATTGTAATTTTGAATCGTGTATCAACAAGTTTAAAAATGCATGTAAAAATAAGACTTGTGTAAACGGGAGTTTACCACTTAGCCTATTCATTAAGAAATATCTTTGAAAAGCACATTTTGTACAATGATGAGAGATTTAGGTCTATGGTGCAAAGGCGAGGATGTTAGGGTTGTGAATGGAAGAACTTAAGTCATTGTTTGTATGAGGTTAAGAAAGGAACATCGACATTACTGAAACATACTATAAGTTGGTTTTATGCAGTGTATGCATCTCTAAATGTAAGGTGAAGAGAGGAACATCAGCATTATGATAGTGTATGAATCTATGATTGTGAGTAAGGTTAAGAAAGGGACAAAATGACTTCACTTCTTGTTTGTATGATGTGTTTAAAGAAAGAGGTATTTGGTATGCCAGATTATCAGGACGTATTGCTGAGCTGAGATACACTGCATTATGGCATTTTTCTTTTCGGTATTGCAGGAACAAGTGTAAAAATAAAGATTTATGCGTGGAGAAGCTTTCACTTGTCCTCCCTGATAGACCACCTTATGTTCCGAGGGAGTTTGATGGGCGTGGCAACTCAAGTGATCATCTACAAAACCAGGATTGGGGCAGAGATAGATAGCTATGAAGCTGTCGTTAGAGAGAATGGTGCCCCAATAGAAAGGCCATACGCCTTTATACGGCAGGGGATGGAGTGTTTGGGTGTATGCTCTCTTCCATTGGAATTAATAATAAGAGAAGTGCTCTATTGATGATTAATAAAGAAATCAGTATCTTTGACAAATTTGTAACCCATTTTGTGAAAATCTTATGCAGGGCGAAACCAAATTTTAAAAAAAAGGTGATAATTAAATTGTAATTTTTATGATTGTAAAAAGTATGTATGTTTTTTAAAAGGTTAAATAAAAATTATGCATAATGATAAAATTAGCCCCTAACGTTTGGATGTTTTGTCACTTTGACCTTTATCGTTTTTTGCTCACTTTCATATATAACATTTCTTTTTTGGTTAAATTGGTCGTTTTTTAACGGTCTTGCTAATGTGGCCGTTAGTTTACTAGCGGTGCTGACGTGACAAATTTTTTTTTTTTCACCTTGGTAAGTCCATATATGCAGTTGCTGACGTGACATTATTTTATCTTATATGTCACGTCAGCAAATGATTTTACATTTTTTTTAAATATAAAATTATTAAAATTATTTTAAAATTAATTTAGAATTATTTTTTAAAATATAAAATTATTAAAATATCATCATCCTCTTCCCCCCTTCCCTTTTTCTCCTTCCCCTTCTTCTTATTTTCCTTCCTATGAGTTTTTTTTTTGGGTTTTTTCTGTTCCCCTTCCCTTTCTTCTTATTTTCCTTTTGGTGGGTTTTTTTTTTTCTGTTCTCCTGCCCCTTCTTCTTATTTTCCATCTTTTTATTTGTTTTTTCTGGATAGATTTCAACATGCTTTGTTTATTCTGATCTGAGTTTTCTTATTTAGGTCAAGATTTTTTTTATTTTTTTATTGAGGTAAACAATTAATCTATATCTTCAAGTTGTTGAAGCAAATCCACCATGATATTGGCATTTATTGGCATTTCCAGCAAAGCCATGGGTATTATGAACAACCATGGGTATTATGGCCATGGTTTTGATCTGTGAAAGACGAAAAGCTCTTTCCTTTCCCTCTCTTATTTACATTTCTTTTAGTTACAAATTGGTACTTCTTTGTTCTTCAAGCTCCAATATTCATTTTCTTCTCCCCTTTTGTTGTTCTGTTTAATGTAAGATTTGTTAGGAGAATTGGTTCATGGACGTTCTGGATCTTAGAGAAAAAAGGTTTTACTTTGTTCTTCAAGGATGATGATGATGATTTTAATTTGCTAGGAAATGGAACAAAGTTTTTTCTTTTAATCAATTTTGCCCTGAACAGATTGGAGTTCATCGGGGAGCAATTCATCGAAACAATTCCGGTAAACGACCACCAATGAAGAACTCACCGGAACAACTCCGATAAACGACCACCAAAGAAGGAAAATAAGGGGAACAGACAGAAAAACCCAGAAGAACAGGATGATGATGATTAAAATATTAAAATAATTTTAATAATTTTATATTTTAAAAAATAATTTTAAAATAATTTAAATAATTTTATATTTTTAAAAAATAATTTTAAAATCATTTGTTGATGTAACATATAAGACAAAATAATGCCACGTCAATAGCTGCATATGTGGACTTGCCAAGGTGGAAAAAAAATTTACCACATCAACACCGTTAGTCAACTAAAGGCCACATTAGCAAGACCGTTAAAAAATGACCAATTTGACCAAAAAAAGAAAGGTTATGTATGAAAGTGAGCCAAAAAAACGATAAGGGTCAAAGTGACAAAACACTCAAACTTTAGGGGTTAATTTTGTCATTATGCCTAAAATTTTTATTATTTTAAGGGGGTCAAATTTCAAATTATATTTTTACTTTTATTAATTTAAAATTTTAAAAATTTTAAAGGACTTAAAAGGAAATTTTTTATTTTAAGAAGGGGCCAAGACCGCTGTCAACCTCTTTGATTCACCCCTACGCTTATCAAAATTCATTCTCCAATGCCAAACCTAGGTGTGAAGTAGGTTCCAAGTCATTGAAATTCTTGAGGTAACTTTTTTTTTATTTGTTTTGTTTTACAAAAATTGACATGAATGACAGAATAATCAGATAGTGACATCTCATACTAATATATAAGGGTCAATTTTTAACATAAAAAAATGGATAGAATTTTTAATGGAAAGATTAGTTTGTTATTTGATTTAACATATAAGAA
The DNA here is from genome assembly GCA_039519145.1 of Kokia cookei. Lineage (NCBI taxonomy): Eukaryota > Viridiplantae > Streptophyta > Magnoliopsida > Malvales > Malvaceae > Kokia > Kokia cookei. The sequence goes on along the minus strand of CM076904.1, from coordinate 34,859,958 downwards.
CTAATTTGATCATTTTTTAGTAAAATAGAAAAAATACAATCCGACTCCTAATAGAAGAGTCAAGATCCAAATACATGGACATTGAGTCTATTCCAAGCGATCGGTCATTCCTATTGGGCCGAATGCCCCCAATAAACAAGAAAGAACATCATAAGTGTGCTTTAGTCACGAGCTTTTTTGTGCGGCCCGTGACATCGGCACAATCTATCGTTAATATTAGGATTTGTGCTCTTGATTTCATCTTGATTGCTTGTATATTTTTTTTCCAAATTGATTGAATAAATGAAATTAACACACTTCCTTTTGATTAATTTTTGTATGATTGTTCACAATGAATTTTACATAAAAAGTAAAATGCAAAAGAAAATAATAGTTCATTGGTTACCTAAAGTTTAACTAATAATAAGTTATATTATATGGACAAATTATAATGCGAGAAGACAACTAATATTAGGAAATAATCTAAATTGTCAATAGTATATAAAATCTTATGGAGAAAATTATTTAATTTTAAATTAGATTATTGTGCGGTTTATAAGTCCAATTTGGAAGATATCCATCTTGGTTATTGAAACTAATTTGACTCTTGAAAAAAGAAATATAGTTGTGATGGTTTGGATTGACAATACATCGAGCTAGATTCAAGATGAATTTATCCTAGACCCGTTTATGAATTTATTCATTTATGACATTCATTGTGTAAATTGCATTAATATTACGTAAGTGAATATTTATGTGTGTATAAATGATATATTTTGATATATTGAAAACATCTACTCTCATGATAGTGGGTCAAAAGTTAGTAGATTGAGTAGAGGTGAGTATTCGATCGAGTCAAGTAGAGTCGAATCGAGTCAAAAAATTTCGAGTTAGTTGAGTTGACGAATCTTATTTTAACAATCGAATTCAATTTGAATTTTTTCGAATCAAATTGAATCGAGTCAAAAAAATTCGAATCAAATTAAGTTGAGTTAATGAATCATATTATTTATACTCAATGTCATATTTACATGGACCGATTATTTAATTAAGAGACGAAGTACAAGATTATTTAACTATAAACAATATAATGGTTTTACATTTTAACTTAATAAGTAAACATTTATTAAAACGACGTAGTTTTACCTTTTAACTTAATGATTTTGACTTTTAACTTTAGAAAAGTAAACATTTATCAAAACAACGTAGTTTTACCTTTTTTTATTCAGATTTTCGGATAACTAAAATTGTGTAATTTATATTCGAGTTAAATCGAAAAATTTTATTTTTTATTCGAGTTGATCCGAATAACTTGATTAACTCAAATAACTTAAACTGTTTAATTCAAAATTTGAATTATTTTTCGAGTTTTTCGAATCGAATCAGATTTTGTTCACCCTTAAGATTGAGTACATAATTTATGTATGACATGACTTCACTCACTGTAATAAAATCATAGCTCGAATAAAAGAATGATATCCTCATTGATATTGTATGAATTATGAAAACGATCTAAAATATAAGTAACCAAAAAAATTTTAAAATGTTAATAACGAAATTAAAAATATTATAATTAAATAATCAAAATTAATAATAATTGGATTGAGGGCAAAGGAGAAAAAAAACAACACAGAGCTCCCTTTGGTAGGAAATGAGGACACGTGTTACTCACCCAAACATCACTTGCACAGTGTCTCCCCATTTCACTTCCTTGTATTTCAGTTTCCCTTTCCCACCAGTTGGCCCCCAAACCCCCACTTATGGCCGATATACAGCAATCCGATGACCAGCTAAACGGCGTCGTACCACCCTCCGTCGCCGTCGTTTCATCGGAAACCGTTGGATCCAAACGCCAAAGACGTCCCAGCGTTCGATTAGGCGACATCGGTGGCGACCAATCCTACGATTCTCACACACGAAGACCCACCGCTTCCTCCGCCGTATCTGCCGCCTCTAAGCAATGGGAAAACCAACCCCACCATTCGTTAAACACCTCAGTCGGCGGTTTCAATTCTAAATCATCAAAAAATCGCACTGTTACCAATCTCGCCGCCACTGACACCACAAACAACGACACCTTCGATGACGAAAGAGAAGCTAACGAAAACAATAATAATTTAGACGGCGTCACAATTGGTAGCTGGAGGGTTAAAGATATCAAGAAACGGGGACCCGCTATTAAACGGATCCGATCCAATTGGGTTCCTAAATTCGACAATTCTAGCGGCGGAAACGCTAATATCAACGGCGAAAACAACACGGAAGATAAATACAGTGGTGGTGAAGATAACGATGGTTTCGATATGGAGAATTCAGAGAGTCCCATTAAAGAACAGAGTCCAATTCATTGTTTGGATAATTTGGGTATCCACAGAAGGAGACCAATGCATGAAGATGGGGTTCGAATATGGCTAAATAATTTGGGTTTAGGAAGGTACGCTCCACTTTTTGAGATCCATGAAGTTGATGATGAGGTTTTGCCATTGTTGACATTGGAAGATTTGAAAGATATGGGAATAAATGCAGTTGGTTCTAGAAGGAAAATATTTTGTGCTATTCAGAAGCTTAGTAAAGGGTTTTCATAAAGTTTTTGCAGTGATGGAGATATTTATCCGGCATTGCAATGTAAGTTTAAGCTTTTATTAGCTCTTTCTCTGTTTAATTTAACATTTGGTGTAGTGAAGTAGGAGAATCATTAGGGTTTTTTTTTTTTTGTTTGTAAAAGTACCATTGATGTCCTTGTACTAGGAATCTGATTGTATTTTGGTGTTTCCGCTTATAGCAAATTAGTCTCTGTAAATTAAATCAAAAAGCAAATTAGTCCATTTCTATGGTAAAAAATTGGTCTTTGTTGGCATGCTACATGTAATTGACTGGTTATTTTGTCAGCAATGCCAATTTTTAGTAAAAATTGATGAAAATTTTACTAGAAGGGACCAATTTGCTCTTTAATCAAACGTACTGTGATTAATTTACTTATTTTTTATTAAAGATGATAAAATGCAATCTGAATTCTAGTACAGCAGTTTTCATGGTAGTTTTATTGGGTTTTTGGTTAGTTTTTTTAGGTGCTCTTTTGTTAAGTTAATGCTAACTATTGTTGAGAATTTTAGTAGGGAAAAAAAAAGTGAGATAAGATACTATTAGCTTGTATTTTGGTTAAAGGAAAGTGCTTGATCAAATTTAAAGTATTTTCAAATCATATTCTTATTGTTTTCTCATTGAATGGAATATATGTTATACAATTAGATGTTATATTGTGAGTTCTTTATGCTATGAGACTAGTTATTTGTGTTGTCAAGAGACCCTTTTAGGCAAGGCGCATTTAATAGACTTAGGAGGCTCCTGTGTTAAGAGTTGGATTTCGTTTTGCTCTTTTTACTCAGAAAATGAGCAAATTAATCTCTGTATGCTTTCATGATACTTTTACCAAGGTGTCTAGTGGATAGAAATGCACCTTGTGGCCTTGACAACATGCATTGTGATTATTGTGACGTGTTCATACAGAAGGTTAATAGCTTTGGAATGGGGCAATGGCGCAATAAATGTTCCTTTGCTAGGGTTGTTGAAGTTTCTATATTTGTTACCTCTAGAAACAAATTTGTCAAACATATAGCTATTTTGGTTGACCTTTATTAAGAGAAATATATTTAATTGATATTGAAAACCAGAAATAGTTCATCTTCAATCCCAAGTCCCTTTGCCAAAGCCAGGGTTAGTGGATTTGTTTTAGGGGGCATATGCATGAATGCATTTTTATTTATTATATGGGTAAACTATACCCAAGGTAGATTTATATTTTGATTACTCAACTTCAATAAGTTACAAAAATGGTCATTGAATTATTCAAAAGTTTTTATTTAAGTCATTGGGTTGTTAAGTTTTCTTTTTCTAAATCCAGCTAGTGAGCTCCAAGTGACGATTTGATGATAGGTGTTGTGGATCAGAACTAATAGATTAGTAACTTTAGGTGTTATATATTACTTTTGGGATCTTTCATATCTTCTTTATAGCCAATTTTCATACTGAATTGGGATGAGATGCAAGGATAAATGGTGGTAGCATTTTTGTAACCTACTATGTTATACAGATTCAAGGTTAAATGCCCATCATGTGTAGTCCCATGACAATGTTGAAATATGTGCAGGAGATGTGTATATTAAGAAAATGTTAAAGTCTAGGTAGCATAAGTTGAAAACTGAAAACAGCAATGAATATGGATTCTATGCTGACAGGAAATTTGCCCATAGATTTTCCATCTCGGTGAGGACAGTGTTAAAACTGGTTCCTAGCTTGACATGGCTTGGCAATGGCATGGCAAAGCAGTATAACTCCGTTTTTACCCAATTACCGGTCGGAGCCAATGAATGGAGTAGGTTTGGATCTCCGACCGAATCATCAGCCCTTGCACTCCTCTGAACAAAGGAGAGGGGAGGTTAAAGATCAACAATTAGATTGTTAATATATTAATCATACAAAATACGAGAAGATGTAAAACTGATGCAAGTAATTCATCCTCTTTTATTACTTTTATTGTAATTGTTATTGTCGTTGCTTTAGCGATTTCTTGACTAAGCGTTGAATGCGAAATACTACTAGATATTGACTTGATTTGCTGGGAATTGATACATTTTATTAAAATATTTGGATTTTAAAATCTTATTAAAATTCGGGGTAAGTTAAGATTAATGTTAATTATTCCAAAGTTACAAGTTAGTCATTGCCTTGTTAAGTCAATAGTAGACGTCAGTCATTAGATTTGGGGATAAGTAAATTTACAATTCGGTAACTATTATTAGTAAGTTTACAATTTGATAATTCAATTTAAAAAAAATTACAGGTTAGTCACCAATTTGTTAGTAAATTTAGAAGTTTACACATAGGTTACTCAAATCTTTGCTTCATTATTCCCCAACTCGATAATCTAAGTAGTTGAATAACAACAATAATATTCTTCAATTTTTATACCCTAATTTTATAATATAAAAATTAGAAAAATAAAATCCAGAAAATATTGTTGAAGAAACCATATGTACGGAAAAAAGTTATTATTCAATAGAATCAATAACAAATAAAAAAAACTGGACAAAACCAAAAGAAAAAATGTTAGTTCATTACATATTTTGTCCTTGTTTCTAAAAATCAAATTAGCAATATCTTGAAGTTAAATTTGATGTCACTGAAGAACGTCTAAAACTAATATTAAAGATTATTATGAAATCAACTCTGCTATCCATTTTTAAAGAATAAAACAAAATATAGTACAAAATTTTCTTTATTTTTTAAAAATGGATATTAAATATTTTCATACAGATAATATATTGGGAGAAATTTTGGAGGGTTTAACAGAAAATATAAAAATCGAGTGTTGCCATTATACCGACTAAAATAAGTGGAACTATTAACCCTAATTTTTATCATCTTCCGCCTACCATCGTCTCTATTCTCTCTTCCATATCTGCAAATCAGTTTTTTTTCGTGCTCTTCTCATCTCAGTTCTCACCCACCACCGCGTCCGCTGGTTTTTGCCGGATTTGACCCGTATCCCGTGTCGAATCTTGTCGACACAGCTACTGCACCGAAATTGCCGAGTCCGGTGAACGAAGGTCACTGCCACTGTCCAATCCGAAAATGGCGTCGAGACTAGCGCTGCTAAAACATTCCGCCGCCACCGACTACGGTTCTTTTTTAGGTCTGAGGAGATGGATTCATGCTTCAGCGCTCCCTCCACCCTTGGGCGCTCCAATCAGTCATCCCCCACCATCACAGTCGTTTGTTTTCCCCGAGTCTGAACAAATCCCAGAAAGCAATAATAACAGCAACATTGGGTTCGGTTTCCCTAGTTTTCCCTTGGGAGGAGGATCCATGGAGCTCATGGCTGTCCCAAAGAGAAAAGTAAGGTTTTTTTAAAAATAAAAATAAAAAGATAGTTTCAAATGGAGAAGTTCATATTTTATAAGTTTTTTCCTATGTTTTGCAGGTGAGTCGGCATAAGAGAGGCATAAGAAACGGACCGAAGGCTTTGAAACCGGTTCCGGTTATTATCCGATGCAAGTAAGTGTTTTCTAATATATCAATTTGGAAATTGCTTGAACTAGTAATAAGTGTAGTTTAGTTGTTGCGCAAATGATTGATTAGCTGTAGATGTTCACCATGATTATTAAATGTTCAAATAAATCCTTAATAGGAATAGGAAAGCAGTGATTATTAGAGCATTGGGATCCAAATGGTTTTAGCTTACTTCCTCCCATAGGTATGCATGCATAATAATAGCTACGACTGGACAAAACTAAATGCTAATGTAAGGCTGCACAAAGAGACGATGGAATTGGGTGCCCTTCATGACCTTCCTTGAAAGCAAATAAAAAAAAGGGTAATTACAATCCATTGATTGCTGTAATTGCAGGAGTTGCGGTCGCGTTAAGTTACCACACTTCTTCTGTTGCAGTGGAGATCGTGGACACAACAATGAACAAGGTGATTCATCCAGTTAAGTAAGTTGTAGGTGGACTAAAAATAAGAATCTTTTTCATTTGTTATGAGAAAACATTGTTGGGATGTCATGACAATGTTGGTGGGCAAGCGCAGACGGATTCAGTCATAAAAATAGGTTAGAAAGTTTTGTTTACGAATGAAGCCATCTAGAATGATGGCAAATAACTGCAAAAGTGATGATCTGATCTAGCTAGTACATGTTTATGGATTTACACAAGTGTGCACTGGTATTGAAATTCTTGGTTGGTTAAGATTGCTTTCGTCGTCTGTGTTTCTTGTGTTTCTTAGCTGCAACTGGTTTCTATGCTAAAATGACAAGCTAATTTGCCTTTCTTATCTTTCTTTATCTTCATCTCAATCATTCCATCTGATCTTTCTGCAAATCAGCAACAAAGGGGTATTCCCAAAATTTGACTCACCAACTTTAATTCTAGTTTAAATCAATGCTGGAGTACTCATTACTTACTGCTACTTGCTCTAGCACCGCTGCCAGTGTGGCAGTTGATGCTGCAACATCGGAGGCAAGACGAGTGAAAGTCACCGGACCAACCATCCACTTTGATTCTGAAAGCAATAAGAGCGACCATCTATCTGCTTGTTCAGGACCTCAGCCTCCTGCCTTACCTCACTATATTAGTCCATGTTCGGATCCACGGTCAATGTAGTGTACTTGAGTTACTAGGGCCTGCCAAATCTTCACAATTTGTTCCACCACAAAGTCAATCTTGAGGGTTTGCATAGAAATAATCCAACGACGGAAGGGTTGTCCCATCCGTTTCTAAGGCGCTTGCCTTCGGCTATTTGACAATTGAATCAAAGAACACCTCAACAACAATTTGCAAAACAAAAGCTAGTTCTCTTCTCATATGCACCAAAAAAGTTGTTAATATTGAAACCCAGAGCTTTTATCAGACTTTAAACAAACTTGCCAATGCCCAAAGCAAATCATTTACAAGCTTAAAACCTCATCTGTGCGGAAATGCAGCACTCAGTGGTGCCAATCTACTGGTCACTGCCTTAGATCTCACTAGACGTGTGCATTTGTTGTTTGCGTTTAAATATAGACAAACTTATTTTTTAAACCCATTTTTCCAACATAGACATCATTTTGAGGTTAAATTGAATATAAGCTTTTGTGCTAATTTTTATATGCTATTCATGCAAAAATGGCCTTCTCCACCCACCCTCTCTTTTCTCTTTTTCCTTTCCCTCATCCTCTCCTCCAGTGATCGAAATAGCCATAACTGCAACGCCCTTCTCCCCCTTTCTTTCCATTTTCCTACCCCCTTCCTCCTATATTTCCTTGTTGCTCTCTTCTCCACTACTCATCTTTTACCTCATCCTTCACCACTCTCATTCTCTTCATTGATTACAATGCACCAGTTCGTGTTATCTATCCTTGTGCCTGGCGCCTAATAATATGGCTTCGACCCCCGCATATGGCTTGTATCTGCTGTGATGGTGACATTCGGTCCAGTGTTTTATTCTTGGTTTTGACCTTTTTCCAATATGACTTGAATTTTTGTCAAGGGTTTATACCACTTTCTTTGATTTGTTTTCTTTGGGTTATATTTCCATTGAATAGGAGCTTTTTGCTCATTTCTTTGATGGTGAATTTACATCTAATGTCATTAAATTAATAGCAAGTTTATGTTTTGGTCACTCAATTTCAAAAGGTTACAAAATGGTCACCAAATTATTTGAGAGTTTTCATTTAAGCCATTGAATTGTTAAAATCAATGTTGTATGACCTTCATTCTCACCATCTGTACTAATCGAAATATCTTATTTCCCTTCTCTTCTACTATTCACTTTTTTTCATAAAACCATTTTGAACATTACGAATCTACGAACCAAAACTCTAACAATTTTCTTCTCTGATCTTCGACATTGACCGTCAAATCAACTTGGATCTAATATATGTTTTTCTACTCGTTAATGGGTACTAATTCATCATTTCAAATGTTGAATCATCACTTAGATCTCATTCGTCATATTTAAAAAAAAAAAAAAAAAAAAAAAAAAAAAAATTAATAGCCTAACGACTTAAATAAAAAAATTTAAATAATTCAGTGATATTTTGAAACTTTTTTTAGTGATCAAAATGTAGATTTCTTAATAATTTAATGATTTTTGATGTAGTTTACTTTGTTTTTATATAATGTTTACAAATGTAAGTGATGTTGAAAAAAAATCTACAATAGAGATTTTGGTTTTATATAATAAAAAAATATTATTGGACTGACAAAAAATTAATTACTTACTAAGTTGGAATAAAAGAAATCATAAATATCAAGTTGAGAGAGGAAATGCATAATTTTTAATATCAAAATGAACATTGTAAGCAGATAAAAAGGTTAGTGAAATCATGAAGTTAAGTCTCTAGCAATAAAATTTAATCCTAAAAAAACATTACTTTAATTAGCAAAAAATAGCATTCTTGTAACTACAAAACTAAGAAAGCAGTAATTAATGAAAAGAATCAAAGCACTTTAAACAAATGGACCCACAAGCCATGTTGTGGATTAGTGTTCTTCCGTAACTATCCATATCCATATCCTTTATCATTAAAGGTTAAACCTCTATTCAAGGCCCGAATTTAATAGTTATTTTCATGTTAGTGCTTTTTTTTTTTTTTTTTAAGTTAAGCCTTAAACTTGATAATTATTTTTATATTAGAGCTTAAACTAGACAATTGTTTTCATATTGGAGTTTGAACCTTTTTTTGTCTAAATTAATCCCTGAACTTGAAAATTATTCTCATTTCAGGCATGAACTTGGTAATTGTTCCAGTATTGGGACTTGAGCTTTAAGATTTTCAAAGGCTAAATTGGATAAAGAAAAGTTCAAGCCCTAACGCAAAAATAATTATCAAGTTTAGAGTTTAACTTAAACTAAAAAAATTCAAATTTTAATGTGAAAAAAATTGTCAAGTTCAACCCAAAAAGTGATTTAACACATTAGTAAACAATAAAAATTGGATTAGTCCAAATTAATATTGATAATTATAGTTTTTTTTTAAAGAATAAGTATTCAATACGTTGAAATAAAATATTTTAATTTTATACCAACAAGTGTTGGATGCAACAATAAGATATATTGTATTTTCAATTGAAAACACGGGTTCAAACTTTAAATACAACATTATTAAAAAAAAATAGTCACAAATCCTAAACATAAATCATAAAATAAATATTAAAAATACAACAAATTGTAACATTGACATATATTTTTACTGTGAAAAATGTATCGAATCTAATAAATATATAAACTCTTTTCGTAAAATTTAAATATATGTATGGAAGAATTTTCCTTTTATAATTAATAAATCATTTTAAAAAGTTAAATTTTGCTATTTGTCCTTATACTTTACAAATGTTGTAGATTTAATATTTTTACTTCAATTTAATTTTTTAATCCTTATACTTTTCAAAATTTAAAATTTCAATCCTCACTAAACAATAATTCTGAAGTGATAAATATTATCATCTATGTAATGTCATGTCAACTTGTTATTTTCGCTTTTTACTCACTAAAAATCTAGTTAATTGATTAATTATTATCATTTGCATCAAAATTGAAATTTCAAATTTTCAAAAAATATAGACTTAGAATGATTCAATTGGAGAATATGGACTAAATCTACAAATGTACACATAGTACAGGACTAGTAATTGAGATTAACTGAACAAAATTAACTTCTACTGTTTGGTTAAGACTAAAATTTCAAAATTCGAAATTACAAAGACTAAAATTGATTAAATTAAAAGGACTAAGACTAAATTCGTAACCTTTGTAAAGTTCAGAGACTAATAAAAAATTTAACCTTTTAAGAAACGAAGTAATTATTGGAAAGGGATGATTCGCTGGATCCCACCTCATTCTAAGTTTATAGCCCTCTGATTGTATTGCTCTGATTCTGACAGTTTTTCTCTGTTTTCGGCTCAGTTTCCGATCATCGCACAATCATCACCCTTTTATTACCTCCGTTTTATAGCGCGTGTGTCACACTCCAGTTTACGTCCTTGATTTTGCCTATCTATATTAATAATTAGGGTAAATTGTACTCATGATCACTAAACTATTAGTCATTTTACGTTTTAGTCACTCAGCTTCAAAAAGTTACAAATTGTCATTGAACTATTCGAATATTTTCATTTAAGTCAATGAGTTGTTTAAAATCGTTGTTATATAACCTTTTTTGTTAGCACCGCTTGCACCAATCGAATGACTTGTTTCTCTTTCTCTTATACAATTCGTTTTTTTAATGGAATAACTTTGAACATCATAAATCTGTGAACAAAAATCTAAACAGTTTTCTGCTCCGATGTTCAACACTAACCGTTAGATCGGATTGGACATAAGGTATGTTTTTTTATTCGTCGATGGGTACTGATTCACTATACCGATCGTCGAATCATCTCTTATAGCTCACTAGCTTGATTTTTTTAAAAGAAAAACTTAATAGCCCAATGACTAAAATAAAAAAAATAAAAACTTTCAAATAGTTTAGTGACTTAAATGAAAACTTTTGAATAGTTCAATGATCGTTTTGTAATATTTTGAAATTAAATGACTAAAACATAAACTTACTAATAGTTTAATAACCTTAGGTGTAGTTTACCCAAAATGATTAATAAAGTATATTATAAATTAAATATAAAGTTTGATACATTTTATTGTTACTATATTAATATTACGGTAAACTATACAAATGGTCACCCAATTATTTTTGTGTTTTTATATTTTGGTTACTCAATTTTAACGATTTTCAATTTAAGTATTAACGTTTGAAGTGTTCTTATTTTGATCATCCATCGTTAAATTAGTAATGATAATTTTTTCTAATTAACATAACAACACATTTGCTTTCAAATTCCAGTATAGCAAAAAAAAAATCTAAAAAAATAAGCAGGTTTGGGTGGGATACTTTTGGTTAATTTGTGGGATGAAATTCAAATTCTACTATAGGAAGTCAAATGGCCATGAATGTCACGCGCCTGAATTGCATCTCATACTAAACAAAGTCTCACATCTCTCAAAATATATCTCCAGGCCAGGCCAGGCCAAGCCAGTTCACTTGCTGGTTACGACTGCTCCATCGTTTCTCAATCACTCTTTTCTCTCTCTAGGCTCCCTTACACTCTAAACCCTAGGTTCTCTCTCTTTTTCTCCTCACTTTTCCTTTTTCGTTCTTTTCACTGCACAAACTTTCTAATCATCCAAACAGAAAAAAGAAAAATAGGGATAAAGCGAGGGAAGAAAAAACTGGGTCTAGCCGCCATGAAAGTACCAGAAAACGACGGCCCAATTTCCGCTTCGAAGCTTCTTTTGGTTTCTCTTTTGGACCAAATTCCGAACATCAGCAATTTCAAAGGCAAATGGGGTTTGATCAAATCAAAGCTTTCGGGTCTCCAGAGTCAACTCGTTGACCTTTCTGATTTCCCTTCTTCTTTATATAATCCCCTTGCCGTCGACCTCATTCGTTCCGTTTTTCTCACCTTGAACGACGCCGTTTCGCTTTCTCGGAAATGTCAAAACGATGGTTTAACCGAGGGAAAGTTGAAGACCCAGAGTGACCTCGACGCCGTTTTGGCGAAACTAAACCGGCATGTTATGGATAGTGAGATTTTGATTCGGAGTGGAGTGCTTCAAGACGGTGCCGTATCGAGTTCTTCTTCGAAGAAAGAAGCAGTACGAGTTGAGTCGAGGAATTTGATAACTCGGGTACAAATAGGGACAAACGAGTCGAAGAACTCAGCCATGGATTCACTTCTGGGTTTGCTTCAAGAAGATGATAAAAACGTGATGATAGCTGTAGCACAGGGTGTGGTTCCAGTGCTAGTACGGTTACTGGATTCAAGCTCTTTAGAGATGAAGGAAAAGACGGTGGCCGCCATTTCGAGGGTATCAATGGTGGAGTCGAGCAAACATGTGTTAATCGCTGAAGGGTTATTGCTTTTGAATCATCTCCTTCGAGTTCTTGAATCAGGAAGTGGTTTCGCAAAGGAAAAATCCTGTATAGCATTACAAGCTTTAACTTTCTCTAAAGAAAATGCAAGAGCAATTGGTTCTAGAGGTGGGATTTCATCTCTTTTAGAGATTTGTCAAGTTGGTACACCTGGTTCACAAGCTTTTGCTGCTGGGGTTTTGAAAAACTTGGCTTCTTTTAATGAAATTAAAGAGAATTTCATTGAAGAAAACGCCATTTTTGTTTTAATTGGACTTGTTTCTTCAGGGACTGTTTTAGCACAAGAAAACTCAATTGGGTGTTTATGTAATTTGGTTTCTAATGATTCTAAGTTGAAGCTTTTGATTGTCAAGGAAAATGGGATTGATTGTTTGAAGAATTTCTTGGATTCATCTCCAAATCCAAAAAGTCTTGAAGTTGCCATTGAATTCATTAGGCATTTAGCTTCTTTTCCCCCCATTGCAGAAGCTTTAGTTGCTGATGGTTTCATTGCCCGTCTTGTATCTGCTTTGAACTGTGGGGCTTTAAATGTAAGAATTGCAGCAGCTAAAGCTGTTTATGAGCTCGGGTTTTCTTTGAAAACAAGGAAAGAAATTGGTGAATGTGGATGCATTGTACCATTAATTAAAATGCTAGATGGCAAAGCTGTTGAAGAAAAAGAAGCCGGTGCAATGGCATTGTCGAAGCTCGTCTTATACGTCGGTAACAGGAAGGTTTTCCAAAAAGATGAAAGGGGGATAATAAATGTTGTTCAATTATTAGACCCTTCGATACAAAATCTAGATAAAAAATACCCTGTTTCGATCTTGTCTGAGCTCCTACATTCTAAGAAATGTAGGAAGCAAATGATTGCTGCTGGTGCTTGTGTGCATTTGCAGAAACTTGTTGAAGTGAACATTGATGGAGCTAAGAAGCTTTTGGAGAGTCTTGGTAAGGGTAAGATTTGGGGTGTTTTTGCCAGGCCATAGCAAATAGAAGGGATTATCTTCGAAGTGGGGCTCATTGAACTGTATGTATATCATAAATTCATAGTTGTGTTTTTTTCCCTTTTGTTCATATTGGTTGTTTATTTGCTTTGGAGCTGGTGTATATGTTTAGTGTAATTGTTCATGGAGAAACAACTTTGTTTGTAGTCTGTAGACAAAATCTTTAGTTTTGGTGACATAATTAGTCTGGTTTCAGTTTTATTTCCCATAGCTATATGATCTTATTGTTTTCTTCAAGGGAACATGCATATTAGGTTCTTGTTTTCACTGCTAGGCATATACCTTGAATGCCTCTGCTAATTCAGGTCAACGTTCAGATCATTTTAGCTTTGCTTTTTTGATTTTTCAGTTTGGGTTATTGCTTTCGAGTCATTTTGGGTTTTCGTCATTCTCGGGTTCAAGTTGGGTAGGTTCAAGATGTTAACTCTCTATTATCAAAATCTAAGCATTAGGTATGCAATGAACCATTTGGGGTTATTTAAGCTGTTCCTATAACACCTCCCTAAAGTAGCAAAGATTATAATAATGATAACCATTGATTATTTTGGTAGTTAGTTAAACAATAATGATGATGATATATATGATTTTGTTTTTGAAGTTGAAGAATCTGGTTGGCTGCTTCTGTTCCAAGTTTAGTTACTTGTCATTGTTCTCCAACCACCACAAACTTGTATACTATTTCCTTGCCTAAACAGGCAATCACTTCCTCTTTCCAGCTCTTCTTAACCACCCCGTGGGGTCCCATAAGGACATTTCTTTTTTGGTATGATCAAGATACTCTTTGGGTCTGTTTTACCATCCATGAAACCTTAATCCTTTCGGGGTTCATGACTGTCCTTCCTAACAATGTCACCTTCAGGTTTGAACTTGAGTTCTCTCACTGGGAGTGCCATGTACTTTAGTAGTTAGTACTACATCCAACACTTATTGGCAGGGGCGAAGGCAAAGGGTCAGGTAGATTTGCCTTCGCCCTTGCGTGTTGGTAGGGTCAGGATAAGGATATTACTCCATCATTAAGGATTTTTCTCATTAATTTCCTCTGTATAAACTCGGTTGGGCTATTAAATTATTTGTGGAAATAGATAATTTTGGTTAGTTCCATAACATCTATGGTATGGGATGTCTGGTAGTTGATGTACCTATATATTTGTGGGACTAAACCATGTGCATTTGTTCTTGGTGCCATGTGGATTTGTTGTTTGCGTTTGACAGCAGGTAAGGACCTACCGAAACTTGTTTTATAGATTGACTTACCCCATGTATTTGTTGCATTCTATTTATTTGGGGAAAAAAAATAGAAGGTAGATATCCATGTGTTCTGTTTAGTTGATTCATGCAATTCTAGCCTCCTTTTTGGTTTCTGGAGACTTCCTCAAACCTACTTGTTTGAGACTTCCTTGCATATTACGTAAGAGTACTCAAATGGTCGGTTCGGTTAATAGTCGAACCGAATTATCATTGATTTAATTAGTCGAAATTTTAAAACTCTTAATTTGTTAATCGAAACGAATTTTTTTAGAAGTCTCTTAACCCGACTAGAATAATTTTACTTAATTCGGGCGATTAATCGGATTAACCGAAAATTTTACCTTTTTTTTTTGTTTATTTAAGTTTTATTTTATTTTTCACAATACTTTTTTAAGCCCATTATATATATATCCATTAATTTTTATATTTTGAGTTTATATAATGTATTGGATTTATCTAATATTCTGGGCCTATAATATAATATTAATTTAGGTTAATCATTTGATTCAGTTAATTATTCGATTCTGAGTCGAATTAATCGATAATTGAAATTTCAAAAAACCTGTAATTGATCTTGACCGAATTAGATTCGATGGTCAATCGATGAATCGAATTAATTGGGTTAAAATCAAATATGTACCCCTACTATTACAAGTGTTTATGGGCCAGATTAAGTTTAGATGGAACCCATTATGATATCGATACCATACATAAGATTTTAAGCAAGGTAGTTAGTACTGGCAGGTGTACCGTTTTTGTCTTGGTATTGATATCTATCATTACCGATATGTTTCGGCGTATCGTTTCGGATTTATCAATCTAATAAATTAATAATAAAATTAACATAATAAACATTTAACTTTACTATTGTAATCAAAGTATCAATAAATTTTTATACGAGGATGTTGTTCATTTTAAAAGTCTCGGGTTCGAGCACATGTATGTGCAAGGTGTGTGTGCGTTGTTAAAGGGTTTAGAAAGTATGAATAGATATTACCATGTAATCACACCAGTATATTCAAAAAAAAAATTGAATTTAAAATTTTAAAATTGAAAGAGAATAACGTCGTGATCGTCATTAACTGCTCACTTTTAAACAGGTTCAATTGATTTATTTTTTTTTTTTTGCCTAATTTAATCGGTCTAATGTCTTCTTCCAAATTGACGAATCTATTTTCGAATCGATGAATCCAATCCCCTATTCAAACAATTTCTAGAAATTAGCAAGGTGTAAGAGTTTAAACACTCTTTTAAATCGTTTAGGCGAATGTGATCCACTTTAATTAACCGATTGAAGACTGTGGGCTGAATCCAACTCTTGGTGACACTTTTTAGACTTAAATGGGTGCCTTTAAGCCCATTGAAAAACCCTTCAAACCTTCAGACCTACTCCAATTATTCCATACATCTTCCTAAATTCTCATAATCCCAAATCCCAAATGGTGCTACGCAATTTTATTTTTAGAAAAACAAATAATTATTATAACATTTAAACTTAATGATAATTTTCTGATATTTAGGTTTCAACCTTTTTTGGGGTCAACCCTTTTAAGGAAACACCAAGGATGAACTTAAACCAACAAAAAAAATATATTTAAAATCCCAACATAGTTACAATTGTCAAGTTCAGGTCATTAACCCTACTTAAAATTTTCGAGTGAAATTTGTCTTAAAATATGTTGTTAGTCCCTATAACTTGATGGCATTTGATATTTAGTCCATGTACGTCAAAAGCTATAAAGTAAGTCTTGCAACTATTTTGATTTGAAATTTTCAGTCTAATCATTGTAATTGTATGCTTTTTCCGTCAGAACTTGTCAAGTTGACATGTTGATTAAACTACTCTCATGTGATATGTCATATGATCGATGAAAAATAAACATGATAAATTTTAATAGAAATTACTAACAACAATAATAATTGAATTAAAATTTTTAAATTAAAAAAACGAATTTTTTATTTTTTTAAAATACAAAGATTAAATCTCAAATTTTTATAGAAATACAAGTACTAATAGCATGTTTTAAGCTTAAAAGAATTTATATCCTTAAGACACATGTTGAGAGGAAAGAAAAGTTTAAAGTTTATTACAACTATAAAGGGAAAGACCTGAGAAAGACATGCATTGCGTCAGCACTATCATTGGCTGTCAAATCTAATGAATCTTAGTAGTAGTTTCATAACCAACCAGTTGCTAGCACAACCACCTCCTCCTAATCCAACAATAGTTGTTCTTACGATTTACAGTAAGGGAGGAGAGAAGGGTGGCTGTTATGAAAATCGGTTCACCTTATTAAGACGAAGAGACACAGATTATAGAGAGTGGAGGTAAAGAGAATGTAAAAGCTGAAGGTTGGAGGAGTATTGATACAGTGTAAGCTTAATATTCTTGAAAAATCAATTTTTTTTCATTTTCTTCATTGTTATTTATAAATAAGAATTCATTTTTATAAAAACTTAAATAAAAATTATTATATTTTTTATGAGAAAGTATATTAATTTTATAATATATAGAACGTATATATATAAATATGCTTCTACTTCACCATAATTTTTTATAAATATATTATAATACTTTTATAATATAGAATTTTTTTGCCGTAACTTTAGAAATTTTTTAAGATTTAAATAAAGTGATAACTCTATAATATTCTTTTTTAAGATTTATAATATAAGAAAAAAAATTTCCTAAGCCATCGCAAAGACCAAACCCTTATAATGTTACTGCTTATAATATAATTTTATAACTTGTATAAAAATATTTTTTTAAAAGTAGATTTGGGTGTAATTATCTGTATAATTACTCTGGTTCTCACCTTCCTATAAAAATTGGAAAGTGTAATTAGTGCTTCAATTAAGTGAGACCCATAAATTACAATGGTTACCTAAACATGTCACCATTGTGTAACTACAGGTAATTACATCAAAATCCAATTATTAGGTGACTTTTCAAACACTACCTTAGTGATAACTTACTTAATTTGTGGCTATAAATAGCCATAGGTGTTGTCTATTGTAACATGTAGCAAACCGTAAAAGTATCGTGGAGGTTTTTGTACTATGAGTTATATTGCATTTTGTCCATTCTATTAAAAAAAGAGCAAATAAGTCTTTAATACATTAGATTAAAGAGCAAACTGGTCTCACTGCTAAAAATTTCATCCATTTCAACTGTTTGGTTATTCTGTCAGTCATGCCATTTTTTAACAATATAGATGAAAATTTTAATATAATGATCAGTTTGTTCTTTAATATAATGTACAATAACTAATTTATTTATTTCTTAATAGAAAGGTAAAATACAATCCGACTTTGAATACAGAAACTTCAATGAAAATTTTACCATATCAAATCGATCAAAATCTATCGATGCAAGGACTGTTAAACTAGCGTGCGAAACAGTATTATTAGTTTGGAAAGCGAAAACCGCCCTACAAAATAACCGTAAATTTATTGCATGCGGATAATGGAAGAAAATTTTGTTGATATGCTTAGGGAAAGGATATTGAAACAAAGAACAGTGGCACCAAACAGAGAAAATGGTGTAAGAATCTGAGATTGACGAAGGAAAAATGGTCCCCCATGAAATGCCGCATTGTCTGAAATGTGAATGCCCCATTTGACATGGATGTGGGCTACGGACCAGACATTTAAGACTTCAGTTATCTAACGTGAACACCCGTCAATAATCTTGGACAACCCTAGAATGCTCGGAAACCAGACACCAATCATTTTGAATGTATTTTAGAATAAATCGATCCTTTTTCATTATCAGTGAAAGACATTTCTGAGTTCATAATTCAACAGCTTGGTAGTTGTGTAAACCAAACATAACGGAGTTTGATTGGTTTAAGATATAGATTTTAAATAACTTGGATTGGTTTAAATTAGATTTGTCAATTTTGATATAAACTTGAAAATTTGATCAATCAACTCCAACTCAATCGAATTCAATTTGATTATAGAAAGTCAACGACTTGAATTCAAATCCGAACTAACCTGAACCCATAATGTTCGAATTCAAAGTCTAGAGTGATTTGAATCTTAAGTGATTAGAACCGAAATGATCTAAATTCGTGACAACCCAAACAAAGAAACCTGAACAACACAGATGACTTGAATCCGAAACAACTAAAAATTGAGATTACAGCAAATGACTTGAATCCGAAACAACTTAAATCGACAAAAGCACAAATGACTCGAACTTAATCCCCTACTTTTTCAGTTTAAAAATCATGTCCAATCATTATTATCATTGGTAGTTTCTATTAAACTTTTTCAATTTAACGTGTATATTTTCTATTAATGTCATATCATACGAGGACACCCTAATCAAAATTACAAACTATCAAATATTGATAGAAAATAGTTACAATTTTAAGACTAAATTGAGATTTTTAAATAAAAAAGCAACCGTGCTTAATCTTTGACTTTTTTAAGTACAAGGACTAAATCTCCAATTTTATCAAAATACGGGAACTAACAACATATTTTAACTAAAAGAAAACCTTTGCCAACTTCATCCTGCCTATAGCCGAAAAGAATCTAATGGATTCATATTATTTTATTGGGTTTCGCTTCCATCCATTAATTTTGTATCTATTTTTATTGCATTACAGTTACGAGTGAATAAAATTTGGTCTGATTCGAAATAATTGAAATATTTTCAACTTTTAAATTAATCGAATTAAGTTAGTTGATTTTTTGAATAAAATTAAATGATTAATTTGGTTTTTTGAATTCGAGTTGAGTTGAATTCGAACAATTTGAATAACTCGAATAATAAATTGATGCAAATATCTTTTATATTCTTGACAGTTTCGAAAACATGCAATTCGGTCCCTCTAAAAAGTTACAAAAGAATTCAAAATATTTATAAAATATTTTTTTTCCAAAACTTTATATATATACATTCAAAAAATTAAAAATTACTAAAAATCTTTAAAAATATGCAAATGCTAAATTATATTTAAAATTTCCAAAATGATAAAATTCACGACTTAAATAAGTAAATAATCAAATCAAGTTTATCATACCAAGTATTTTGTTTTTTGTTTTTTGTTTTTTTTTTTTCTCTTATTTTGTTTTAAAAAGAGATTTCAAATATACATGATATTTAAGTTTTTAACTTGAAATTTAGTCATATCGTAAATAATATTTATGACAGGTTTAATTTTTATAACTTAACTCGAAATTAGTTCGTCTCAACTCAAATTTCATTTACTTGATTCTATTCGAAAAAATTTCAAATTAAATTAAAATGATAAAATAAAATTCTTCAACTCGAATAATTCAATATCTTTCACTCAATTCGATGATGCTTACCCCTAAAAAATAGGGGCATAGACGGTGTAGGCGATGGCCTTCATCTCCTCAAGTCGTAAAATTACCTTGTAACCCTCTTCAAATTTAAATTATAAATTAATACAATAATAAAATTACATTTTAACCCTAAATTTTTATAATTCTGTCTCTGACTTTTCCTAGAATAAATTTCAGATTTCGCCCCAATTTTAAACTTCAATCGTGATTGAAAAGTATAAGTTAGCATGAATTACTTAAATGAAAAGCCAAAGTGGAAGCAGGTAGCGATATTTCTACGCATTTCTCACAATATCACTTCAGTATTCGCCAACCAAAGAGAGTATTAGTCAAAAGCTATATAACTCCATTTACTGCCTCCAACTTTTTGGAATTCAACATTATTCCTCATTTTGCCTTGTAATTTTCTTCCCATTTCAATGAATAGTCGGTATCAAAGTAGCTAGCAATATTTCAGTCATCACCACTTCAATTTTCAACAACCAACTCTGACTGCCTCCAATCATACCATAAAAGTTTGTTTTAGTCTCCTTATTCTTAGAAATAACGTTTTGGTTTTTGTATTTTTAAAAACCTAATGTTTGGGTCCCTGCATCTTTAATTTTGCCATTAATGAAATGATATTGGTGGACGTACTATTAAATTAAAATTTTAAACAATAACTTTGAAGAATGAGTAGTGGTAAAAATTTGAATTTTGCTTTTACCCTCGAAATTGTGTTTGATGTTTTTTTTTTTTTTTTCCCTTAAATAAGTATTGTGTTTAAATTATTTGTAGTTTGGTATATGTTAGCCACAAATTTGGAGTCAAAGCAAAACCAATTTCCTATCTCTTCGCATTTTTTAGACTTGTTGTTTAGCTGTTTAATTTGATTTAATATTTGATTTAATGTCAAATCACCAACGTTAAGTTAGACATGTTCATGGGACGGGTTATCTGTCCAAACTTGAAGGTTTACCTGAAATTTGAGAGATTTTGAGCAAAGATATTAGACTTGAAAAACGCGTTTGAGCAAAAAATAAAACCCATTTAAAATATGGATTGAGTTCCAGCTCGAACGTTCAAGGCCTGAGCCTAGCTCGATCCGTTTTCTATGTTTATAATATCTTATAGTATGTTATTTTTATATATTATATAATTTATAACATAAAAAATAAATTAATAGTAATATATAATATTATAATGTAAATATTAAAAAGAAGTTAAGATGTCTATATCTAAAATTTTAATAAAGGAAAAAAGTAAATAAAATAATTAAAATAAAATTAATATTTTTTGAAAATTCAAAAAAAAATCTAAAATGAAATATGAGTGGATTTATACAAAATTTTAGACTTATTTTTGGGTTGAGTCAGATGTGAACAAATATAAAATGTGTTAATATCATACTTAAAACCGACGTGAACTCAATTCGACTGATCCATAAACACCTCTACGTTAAGTCACACCATTCCATTAACGACAAAATTATCGTGCAAAGATTAAAACGTTAAATTTTTAAATATACGTAGAATAAAATGTTCCTTTCAATGCTAAAGGGATTAGACCGGTACTTGTAATAAACTCTAACAAGTTGTTTGAAATGCGCATTTATAAGGAAAAAAGATTTATATTATATACATATGGAAATGAAGGGAATGAAAGTCAAGATGTTTTGATTGTGCCGTGTAATTTTCTTCATATTTTCAATGGTAGAAGTCGCCAAATTAGCTTTCAGTTCGTATATACCAACTATTTTTTGACATGTATTAAAATTAATGCTAGGAATTGACATTAAAATACATATATAGAGGCTTCTAAATATGATTAACATAGTATAACATTTTTATATATTTTGTGTAAATATTGACGGAATGTGTAAATGTTGAGTATTAAATTTGTTAAATCATGACTTAATTTATCGAATGTGTAAATGTTGAGGGTTAAAATTTTTAAACCAAAACCAAATTAACTGAATGTGTAAATTTTTAGGGTTAAATTTGTTATTATATTAATAAAAAAAAATATGTATAATTGGCCACAAAAATATTAACATTGTGATTAATTGTCCTTACTTGTTCACTTTCGACGATGACAAGGACTAAAGTGCATTATTTTTTTAGAGGGACCAATTTGCTCAATATCAAAATTGAGAGGGACTAAGAAGGTCTTTTTTTCATGCATAAATCAAAAGAACAAACATATGAACTATTATAAGGTCTTCATTTCTAAGGAGTGATGGTCAAAATTCTTATCAAATATCTATTTGACATAAATTCAAATCGTATTACCTCCATCCTTACTTCACTATTGTATATAAAAATATATGAATTATTAGAAGTACTGCAAATTAAGTGCTCTACTACCGTAGATCTCATCATTGGAAACAATAAATGGTCAAGTCAGAGAAACACATTTTTAGAGAGACAAAAAAGGTCACAGATAGAAATGAAATCAGAATTTTTGAGAGATTAAATTTAAATTATATATTTTTACGAGAGTTAAAATACAATTTTATCAAATATATATTTATAATTTATAGGACTATAAATAAAAAAATTCATTTTTGAGTGTCAAACTATAATTTAATATGTATTTACTTAAAAGAGCTAAAATTAAAAGTTTTAATTTTAAGGGCCAATTTCCCTACCTGCATGGCAAAAATGATAATCTTTATGTTTTTCCGAGTTTGGCCCTCCCCTTTATACTAAAAAAGAGTGCCAAGAGAGGGCATGGAGGAAACGTAGGGGGATGAAAAACGTTCATAAGAAAATGATGGAAAATTCAAAGTTGAAAAAGACAGAAAGGGTATAAAAGGAAGTGCACATTGTTAATGTGAGAGGGTAAAGTGAGTAAGAAATATCCGCAAGTGAAAGCTCAACTCATTTAAATAACTTTCTATAATTATTGATTAAATTTTAATTTAATTGGTATGAATATTATTATAAACGTAGAAGAATATAAATTTGAGCGAGATAAAAACGTATTATCCTCTTATTTTATGGATTTGAGAGGGATTATATATTGTTCTAAAAATCATTTTAAAAAAATAAATATAATCAAAACCTATAATGAAACTATTAAAAATAATTCATTATTGTTTATGAACCCGTGTAACTAAACACGAGCACGAAAATTCATTGTTGTTTATACTAATTAATTTGTGTGAATTTTATGGGACCAGAACATTCTTAACTTTTATTATATTAGTGCTTTCCAACCTTTTCATTATTATTATGCTTTCAACCAATGCTTAGTAATGTAATTACTTGTTTAAATTAAGTGTATAATTGCATGAGCATGCCTATTATTATGATGTAAAAATTGTGTTTTTTAAAATTTTTCAAAGTATTTATTGGAACGAGTCCAACAATTAATCTTTTTCATTCTGTAGACCTATTAAAATGATATATATTGATCACGAATTTATTTTAAAACTCAATTAAATCAACTGAAATTTAATACAAAAGTTTAAACCATTGGACCCAAAATTAATGAGGGTTGAATTAGACATATTGAATTAAGAATTGATTAAGATATTAGTCTGAAGAATTTTATTGAATCAGTTGAACAGAAAATCATTAAATATTGATTGAACTAAACACAAAAAAATCAATTGAAATAATGATTAAACTAAAATTTTTAAATATATATTTTTTAATTTTTAATAAATTTTAATTAAACTTATTCAACCAACAAACCGATAATATAATGGATTCAACTTCTAAATATGATTAACATAGTATAACAAAAAAGAGTGATGTTAGAGTTCAAATTTCATTGAATCCAAGATATATTTTCTTTATTCAATGAAAATTAAAATTATTTTTTGCCAAAAAAAAAAAACTAAACAATTAGTTGATATATATTATTTTTGGTAAAAAGATTTCTTTAATTCCTCTCAATTTTGATATTGAGTAAACTGATCTCTCTCAAACGAATCAGATCAATTTAATTTTTATTAATTTCGAAAAGGAGCAATTAAAAACAATAAATCACAATTAATGTTTATTGTCAATTGTACGTACTTTATATTGGTATAATGACAAATATAGCCCTCTAAGTCCGTACTTAATTTTGATTTAATAAATTTAGCCCACAACATTTACGCATTCTATTAATTCGACAATGATTTAACAAATTTAACCTACAACGTTTACACTTTCTATCAATATTTTCAAAAAATATAAACAACAAAGATTAAATTTGTTATTATGTCAGTCAAAATTATGTACAATAGACAGAGATGCTTACTTTAGAATTTTTCAGGAATTAATTACTTTACTTATTTTTCAAATTTAACAAATTTACTCAAAATTAAAATTAAGAGGGACCAGAAAGATGTATTACCATTATTTTTTAATACATGTAATACAACTTATTGACATAAGAAGCTAAACAAGAAAAAGAAAATTACAGTCTTAACTATTTTTGTCAAATAAATAAAAATTAACTTTCCACGATATATATAATAGTTGCGAAAATTCTAGTGTAAGCTTCTTTAATAGAGGGGCGAAATCAAATAAACAAATTATGATTCAAAATTAAATTGTAATTTTTATGATGTAAAAATATAATTTTATTATTTTAATAGTTTATATATTTATAATTTTTAAATGATTAAATTAAATTTTTACAGTTTTAAGAGAGATCAAAATATAATTTTACTTTTATTAATTTAAATTTTTTATTAAAAAAATTTCCATTTTAAAGAATACAAAACCTCATAACCTCTAATTTCGCCACTACTTTAATATATATTTCTCATAAGCTTCCATCCGTAAGATATTTGGGTGAAGCATTCAAAATTTTAGTACCTTATAAATATTGGTATTGTTATAGAATAAAAAAATTTCATATTAATATAAAATTTAAAATATTGATATAGCGTTAAAAATTTAACCCTTAATTTTTATATATTTATTTAAGTTGACTCCTATTCTTTTATTGAAAGTAAATTAAAAAATTTTAAAACTAATAAAACTAAAATGTAAAGGTTTTAGTAATAAATTAAAAACAATTTAAACACTTCTAAAATTTAAAAAATATTTTAAAAACCATTAAATTTATATAAAAAATTACCTTAAAAAGTATACCCATTGAAATTTAATGGCTATAATATTTAAAAAAAATTGACCCATACTCTTTTATCAATTCGGTGTTGTTATTTTTTAATAAAAATTATGATTTTAATTTTTTTTTTTTTTTTACAAATTTTGTGGTACTTTTAATTATATTAGCCTTATAATATATCACATATATTAATTAAATTAAGTGATGAAAAATAAAAAATAAAAATAAATGTATACAGAAGTTGGTGGTGAAGATGCGATCCCAGTGATGAAATTGGAAAGATTGAAGGTGAGGTAGTAAAAACAAATGGTGGGAGTGGTGCCATGGCATCCCATGACCATGGCTGACACTGTGACTTTCCTTGTCTCACAATAAATGCAAATCATACCATCTTTAATGTGTTTCAGTGTGGTAGGTCTGCTCATTTTTTCACTTTATCACACTACTATTACATTACACATTTTTTCTTCTCATTTTCATCTCCATTTTATTGGAAAATGTGAATGTAATTTTAATAGTTGGGTTGTTAATTTTTTGATGCGTGTCAGATGCTTAAATTTCTATTAAAATTAAATTAGTAGATTGAATCGATTTAATTTGATTAATTGATTTAATTCGATCGAAGATTTATTAATGAATTTTTGAAAGTTTAATTATAAGTTAATTTGGTTCGAAATTGAGTAATTAGTTGAATTAATCAAATTTAATAATTAATAATACCAATTATATATAGTTTTAATTCAATTAATTCGGTCAAATGAATATTATTAATTTATTTTTGAAATGCTTTATACGTGTTTTAATCAAAAAAACAAAAAAATATATAAATTTAGGTTAATTAGGTTAATCGATCGAATTAACCGAAATATTTTGGTTCGGTGTTTTTTTTTTTAAAAATTTTCGGTTCGGTTAACGATTAAAGGATAAAAAAATTCAGTTAATACTAGTTTAGTTCGGCTAACATTTTGATCACTCTTATGTGGAGGCGAGAAAATTTATAATTTGATCACTCATTTATTAGTAAATTTATATTAGATCAATTAATTAAAAATATATAAATTTATCAACGAAATATTAATAAATTTACAAGTTTACAGTTAGTTATTCAATCTTTGCATCTTCCTTCCTTAACATGATAATTCAGATAGTATCAACATCTCAACTCGTACTTTAAATCAACAAAGTTTCAAGCCATTTTAAGGAAAATTAAATCATAAAGTTGAAAGAGGAGGGAAAATGCTTTGGTTCAATGAGTGTTTTTGTTGGAGGAGCTCGGTCGGTGATGAGATTATTGGAATACACTTGTGAAGGAAGCTCCTAAAACTTTCGAATAGTATAACGACTAATTTATAACTTTTTTTTTTTTAAATGAGTGACCAAAGTGCAAACTTACTAGTAGTTGAGTAATCTTAATTATAGTTTACCTTATGAGTGAATAGTTAGTTCATGGCCACATCTGACATCTGTTACAAAGTTAACAGGCTAAATACCAACTCGTTATTCTTGAATAGTTTAGTGATTAAATTATTATTTTTTTAAAATTAAATGTCCAATGTATAGATTTATTGATAATTAGGTGACCTTGACTGTAATTTACCCTAATTATTTTTAATAGTTCTATATTATAATTTGACCTTGAAAATCTAATATTGTTAATCTAAATTTAAACTCGATTTAACTTAATTCGGTTATAAAAAGTTAACAATCCAAACTTAAATCTGAATTGACTTGAGCAACTCCAACACAAATATAAATGGAGCCCTAGACAAGTTCAACCTAAAGTGACTAAAATTATAAAATGATTAGGAACTTATAAACAATAAACTCGAAAAATCCTTTAAATTGAAATTATAAAAAATTAAAATTAACTTGAATCTTAATGTTTGGTTTTTTGGGCATAGGTGTTCATCCCATTATCTAGATAATGGGTTTGAGTCGCAAAGTTTGGATAAAAGTATCAAAAAAGTATTTATATTAGGAGTCAGATTACATTTTGACCTTTCTACTAAAAAAATAAACAAATTAATCCTTTTATACATAATCAAAGAGCAATTTGATATTTTTGTTAAAAATTTTATCATTTTTTGTTATTAAAAGCTAATCTTGTATGTTAACATAAGATACACATGACATGCTATATGTTACTGTGTTAGGTTATTTTGTTAAGCACACTTATTTATAGTATAAATAAAAAAAAAATTTTAATGAAAAATTAATTTATTTTTAATTTAATATATAAAAACTAATTAATTTATTTTTAAATAAAAAAATAAAATAAAATTTAAATCTTAATGTAAAAACCTCTACTATATTTTTTTTTTCAAAGATGAGACCCGTACATAATAATAGTTTGGTCCTACCAATTGTGATGTATGAATTAATCCCAAATTCCCATCATCCACCTAATTAATAAGTTTAATTGGAAAAATAATAATTGGTTTTTTTTTGAAAGAATAATACTTTATTAGTTAATAAAATTATTGAATTATTTTTTTTCAGTTTTCGTGGCTTGTTTTGACATTCCCAAAGTCATTATGTCACCTCCTTTTACCATTGCATGGCAATTACGTAGTTTTTCAAAAGTCAGTGCCCTATTTTATATTACAAATCTCACTTGCTTCAGTGTCTCAGTTAAGCTAAAGCTAAATCTAAAGCTATCTTTGCCGTTCTTCGCGCGGTCTCCTCTTCTTCATTTTTTTTCTCTGTAAAATTCCCCTCAAGGTTTCTATAACGTCGCCGTTTTAAAGTTTCCGGCATTCGTTTTTGCCACAGAACCGCTAGTGGTTTTCCGCTTAATCGGAATACATTAATATTATCATACCTAATGCATTTGTTTTGAGAGGAATGGGTTGTGTCTTCGGAAAGCAATCACACCCACCGTCTCCAGATCGCCGTCGGCGGAGCAAAACAGTATCTTCACCACTTCATCCACGTACTCGTCGTCGCCGGAGCTGCGGTGAACCATCCACTGAAATCTCAGTCGTTAATGCTGTGGACCCAGTTGTGGATGTTGAAGAGAAGGAGAGACCGAAGCAACCGAAGCAAAAAGCTAGACATACTGGTGATTTCCCGGTGAGCATTCCGGCACCGGAGAGACGACGGACACCTTCAGACCTTAACCAACAAGGGTGGCCGTCGTGGTTGATGGCGGTGGCTGGTGAAGCCATCCGTGATTGGACCCCAAGACGTGCCAATACATTTGAAAAGCTTGACAAGGTATCTTTTGAACTTAATTTAAAAAGCTTCCTTCCATTATAATCATTTTAACAAATTGGGTTTTTCTTTTTTTCCTTTTTTTGAATTGAAAGATTGGGCAAGGGACTTACAGCAATGTGTACAAAGCTAGGGATCTATTAACAGGGAAAATAGTGGCTTTAAAGAAGGTTAGATTTGATAATTTAGAACCAGAGAGTGTAAAGTTCATGGCAAGAGAGATACTTGTATTAAGGAAACTTAATCATCCAAATGTAATTAAGCTTGAAGGCTTAGTTACTTCAAGAATGTCATCTAGTCTTTACTTGATATTTGAATACATGGAGCATGATCTTGCTGGCCTTGCTGCTTGCCATGGAATCAAGTTCACTGAGCCTCAGGTACCCATTCTTTCATAAATTGGGTTGTTAGTTTTTGCTGAATATAGCTTGATTTTACTGTTAAATATTGATTACTTGGTTTGGATTCTTTCCCTATTTTGCTTGTCCAATTGAGATTTTTATGAATATACATGGGGTAAAAGTGCCATGGAGGCCCTTGTCCCTTACTGTGCCATTGAGAAATTGGTCATTCCTATTAAAAATTTCATCTATTTCTACTTTTAAAAACTAGCATGGCTAACGGAATAATCAGACAGTTCCACCTACATGGATCGGATTTTAATAATAGAAGTAGATGGAAATTTTAATAGAAAGACCAATTTGCTTTTTGATCTAATGCATAAGGACTAATTTGCCTATTTTTCGAGTAAAAGGGGTTAAAATGTAATCCAACTCCTAATACAAGAGCCTCCATAGTACTTTTTCCTATATATGGGTTTTTGATGTTACTCTCAAGTATTTTAGCTTACTACTTGGGTCCCATCGCTAGTGGTTTTGACATTCAATTTTGTCTGTTGAGCTTTTTTAGATAATTTTGTTTTTATACCCTTTTTGAGAGTGTATGCAAATTCATGGAAATTTCGTGCTTCTCATCAATTTTTGTAGTTGGATTTACAGTTCTTTTGAATTATACCTTTTGTTTTGACAGTTTCTAGATGGAATGAATGAGAAATGACAAGATGGGTTTGATGTTAATTGATTCCTAGTATAGGTTTTTAAAGATATTTACGACAATGATTCACATCATACAAGGTTACAACTGTGTTTGATGTTACTCCAACATGGTGATTTGCCACCTTTTTGAAGCCGAATTCCTTGGTTTGTAATAGTTGGTTGTTTGCTTTAGAAGGCTGGTTCATTGCTGAAATTAGATAATTGTTGCACAATGTGGAAAAAGTGCCGAGAAATGGCTTTAGTTTGTGATTAGAAA
This sequence comes from Kokia cookei, assembly GCA_039519145.1. Lineage (NCBI taxonomy): Eukaryota > Viridiplantae > Streptophyta > Magnoliopsida > Malvales > Malvaceae > Kokia > Kokia cookei. The sequence goes on along the minus strand of CM076904.1, from coordinate 34,830,381 downwards.
TAGTTAAATGCTGGTTATGGCTTGTGATATCGTGAACATGCAATTGTTAGTTCTTGGTTAATGAGGTTTTACATTGCTGAAGAAGTGAAATATTTAGAAGATTGATTTGTTTTGATGTTTCTTCTCTTGGGCAGGTAAAGTGTTATATGAAGCAGTTACTTTCCGGGTTAGAGCATTGCCACAACAAAGGTGTTTTGCATCGTGATATCAAGGGTTCTAATCTTCTTATTGACAACGAAGGGATTTTAAAAATTGCTGATTTCGGGCTGGCTACCTTTTATGACCCTGAGCAGAAGAAACCCTTGACTAGTCGAGTAGTTACTCTTTGGTATCGTCCACCTGAACTACTTCTTGGGGCAACTTATTACGGTGTTGGGGTTGATCTCTGGAGTGCTGGGTGCATTTTGGCTGAGCTAATTTCTGGGAAGCCGATAATGCCAGGAAGGACAGAGGTATAAAATTTGTCTCCCTTTTATTGATCTGCTGATAATTAGTGTATGGTTTATTAATGCATATGATCATTATTGGCCAGTATGGGTTTGAATTTTAGATGCTTAAAACAAATTATGCTCAACCTTGGAACTATTGTTGGTGATGGCATTGGACATTGATCAAGGCTTTATAAGCCAATCCCGAATGATCTTGGTGATTGACGTCATATTTTTTCGCCTGCTTAGGTTGAACAACTGCATAAGATATTCAAGTTATGTGGATCCCCTTCCGAGCAATATTGGAAGAAATCCAAATTGCCAAATGCAACGCTCTTTAAGCCTCAGCAGCCGTACAAACGCTGTATAGCTGAAACTTTCAAGGATTTTCCGTCTTCGTCTTTACCTCTTATTGAAACTCTTCTTTCAATAGACCCTGAAGAACGAAGGACTGCCACTGCAGCTCTAAACAGTGAAGTGAGTTGTATCAGCTTTTGTTAATGCATCCCTCGAGAAAAACCAATATTCATGTTTTACCTATGATCCTTATTTGTATATATTTCAAAATAGCTTTATCAACTTACGTTGAGCATTCCATGTTTAATTATTTCATTTCCTGTCTGCAGTTCTTTACCACTGAACCATATGCTTGTGAGCCGTCAAGTTTACCGAAGTATCCCCCGAGCAAAGAAATGGATGTAAAATTGAGAGACGAACAAGCCAGAAGGTTAGCCAGCTTTCTCTTTTTTTTTCACCTTTTGTTTTCATTTTGTAGTTTGGCTATATTCTGGTAGCTGACATGCATTTTTCCCATATAGGCAAAGAGGTCTAGCCAGCAAGGTCAATGCAGTTGATGGTGCGAGGAAAGTTAAAGTTAGTGAACGTGCTAATCGAGCGGTTCCTGCCCCTGAAGCAAATGCGGAGATCCAAGCAAACTTAGATGTGAGTGAGACACTTTTCTCTTCATCATATTCTTTTACTAATGGGTTTACCATTTTATGTTCATTTCACTTGATTTCGGGAATTTCTCATGAACGAAGTTTCCGAGCTGCTGCATATTAATTGCTATCTAAATTATTCCAATTACAAATATTAGTTTTTAAGTGCTTGGCTTTGTTAGTTAAGGCTGAATTTTGAAATACCTTTCTTGAGTATTATGTTTGTTTGATCACATTTTTCGACCATTTTGGCCACGGTTCGGTCACTTTCGGGTTTGATGCCGATACTTGTTTGTTTGATGTTTTTTTTTCTTCCAGAAATGGAGAGTAATGACACAAACAAATGCAAAAAGCAAGAGTGAGAAATTCCCACCTCCTCATCAAGATGGAGCTGTTGGGCATCCATTAGATGCTTCACATAAAGGGCCTCTATCTTTTTCCGCAACTGACACTACTTTCGGCTCGTCAATTTTCAACTCTAAGTCATCCGAATCTGCTAAAAATCCTGGACCTGTTGTCGGTTCTTCGAGAAGAAAGAAGACCAATAAAGACCCCCAAAGGGCTCCATCTAGAAAGTTCATCCGTGGTTTCAAACCATCCTCAATAGGCCTATCGATGGATTTCCTGTTCCGAGGTAAGTCTGAGGTGATTCGTAGCTAGAATTAGAATGGTTTTCCAAGTTCGTACACCTTTTTTTAGGGGACTTAAAATGCGGTTTTCCCATTTATTCTGCCCCCATCTATTTTGTATCTGATCGTATAAATATCTGGTGTATGTCCATGCCAAGATCCCACATTATTTGGTGTATAATCTGCCAATGCAATCCCACTTTTTGTTGTACAGTTCTTTTGGATGACAATGCAAAATGTTCAATATTTTCATCAGCTTTGAAATAAAATCTAAAATTAATTGCTTTGCACAATGCTATTCAATTATACATTATTATTTACTCTTTTAATGTATTTTATAATTAGACAATTATAAAAAAATAACAGAAGGATTTTTTACATTGGTATAAAAACTATAACTAGTTTATTACGATTAATATCTTAATCATTGAATAAAATTATATTATATAAATTTTTAAATCGATTCGATATTTAAGTTAGCATTCCACTTATGTCTCAACAAATCTTGAATTGTATTTACGAGGTATGATTCTGGTTGATTAATTATCAAGTTTCTTTTAACGTGGTGTATCGCTTTCAAACAATCACAAAAACATCTTGGCTTCCAAACTTCCAAACCTGTTCAAGACTATCAAGTATGTCCCAGAATTTTATCTCATGTGTACTACACAGTCCTATGTTCATTGTGAATCCCAAACACCACAAACCAATTGCATCTCGGATCACACCTCCAGCCATACCTATCCCATTGTCCAAATTCTAACCACCATCAACATTAATTTTCCATATTCCCACCGGTGGCGGAGACCATGAAACCTACATCCATCTTCTCCAAATATTTCTTGATCCTTGTTTCTGATTCAATTGACTGACATATACAATCTCTTCTTTATGTCTCATTCCACGATAAATGAATCCTCTATTACCCACACAATCCGCTTTAAAAATACAATCATTTCTTTTCTTCCACAAGGACTAGCAAGTGACCGCAAAGAAAACATACAACCACACATACTAAATTCAAATGGTCGAGTTATGTTAATGAACCCTCTTGGTGGATTTCACCGAAATTGTGTGATGTTGGTGCTTTGCCTCCTCGGTTTCGACCAAGGACTTCTTGGCTTCCCCCTTGGAAGAGCATGGTTAAGTTCAATGTCGATGGTTTGACAGGTTGTGGAGGAGTGTTAAAGGGATGTTGCTAGATGTTTACGTGATATGCTCTCAAGATCACTCAAGAGTGTTGGGCTCGAATGAGATGGATCTTCATACTATCAAGACTACATTGTTCTTCTTTGTTTCTTCTCAATGGCTTCGTAAGTGTTCCTTGACTGTAGAGTTTAATTTCAGTAACTATGGAAATGTAATTACATGTACAAAATTTCGATTTTGTTTCATTAAATTTGTTGTTAACATCACCATTTTATGATTAAACTAGATTTATTTGTTTTTTTTTCCTTCTTAATATTAGCTCATCATGATAATAATTGATTTATTTATTTTCTTAAATATGTACAATTAAATCAAAATTTAATACACATAATTTTGAGATTTATCCCCCAAAAAAATAGAATCAAACCTAACAGCGGTTGAATATAGCTAAAAAAAAAAGAGAGGAGAGAAAGAAAGAAATAAGCTCTCTCTTCTCTTTTAATGTTAGCGTAATAATCTAACTCTGCTGAATTTACAGGCGATTCAGACTCCATGACTACCATAACATACAATTAGAAACATGGTTTAATATGAATCAAGCTCCTCATAGATTTCCTCCATGGCAATGCCCACCACATTTTCGTCCCTTTTGATTCAATTTTCAGCTTCGATGGCGATTCCTGAGATAAGAAAACCTTCAACTATGTCAACCTCATCTTCATTTTCATTACAAGTATTCATGCACGACACTTGGAATTCAGACTGGCCTCATTTGGCCTAACAGGTCTAAGGATGTTGGTGTTTGGGATATCAAATTACCTCACTGGATGTCTGGGATTCAGCAGTCCCATGGGATCTTCTCAACGACTCTTTGTTCTCATTTTTGCCTACAACAATAAAAATGGTTGTCGTTGAAAAATTCAGGATTCATGATTGAAAACATGAAAAATGTACATACAATTACAACTACAATTACCATCACTGCTCTTATCCTTGACCAAAGGTGAAACGTAAAATCTGAAACTTGGCGAGCTTGGACAATTAATTGGAGGGCCATCTACACTGCCAAACCCTAAACTCGCTTCTCTTCTTTTTCTGCTGCTGCTGTTGTTGCTATCATTTGTTTGTAGAGAGGTAAACTTTTGACTTCCATTTGATTCATTGCTATTAACATTTTGGGCATTAAGATCTTCACCGGAGTCAGCAACAGCCTTTTTTCTGCCTCTCCGAATCTCCTCCATCCTATGGCAGAGGAGCAGAGGCAGTTTAGACACAAGAATCTCTACTTTTTTTTTTTTTTTTTGGGTGGTTTTCTCTTGTCTCAGTTTTCTTTAAAATATTAAATGAAGCAACAAAAATAGGGTTGAGAGAGATGGGGATAACAAGCCAAATGGATGGTGTCCAATTTTGGGTTTATAATAGCTTCGAAGGCAATGATATATATAGATATAGAGATGTATATATATGGGGTTCTATGATTATGAGACAAACACCATGGAAATTTGAAATATTTAACTTGAGTACTAATCATGGAAAAATAAATCTATTAGACACCTATATATATATATATATATTTTTTTTTTTTTTTCTATTTAGTCATTTTCACTATTTTGCTTGGAGTATTGAGAGCTTTGTTATAGCTTGGAGGTATATTGAAAGGGTTAAAGTATTTGGGAAGTTTTTGTATTATAGGAACCGAATTAAACTAGTGCACCTATTATTAAATGGATTAATTAGTCTCTATATAATTAAAAAAAATCAAATAAATCCAAATTGTAACAGAGTTAATATTTACTGTATAAAAAATATCTCGAAAGTTTTTGTTTTTTCAATTGCAATTCAATTTCAAACAAAAGATTTCATTTACGAAGCCATAAAAACTTTTAAAAAATATTAACTATATCTAACAGTAAATTATATATTTTTTAAACAATAAAAATGTTAACTCTATTCTAATTGAACCTTTTTTTTTTCTTTTTTTTCTTTTTAATGTTGTAAGGATTAAATTGATCCGTTTAATAGTATAGAGACTAATTTAATAAGCCCTTATAATGGAGAGACCTTTCAAATATATCTACTCATATTAAAACCTCAATAGAAGTGTTGTACATGTCTCAAAATCATTATATTTACTAAAGTTTTTTTTATTTTTATTTTTTCAATTTCTTATTTAGTTTTCTAACAACTCTCACATGGTCAAACACATGCGAATAGCGAATATGTGGGATTTTGAATGAAAAGTAAAAATATCCCACGAATTAGGTTGGGTTGATATATAAAAAATAAAAAATAAAAAATGATATATGAAAAGGGGCATGTGACAGATTTATAACTCTACTTGTGGAGTTAAAAGAATGCGCCGCTAATGTATCAAATACTCATCAAAATAATATTGTGCAAAAAAAAAAAAAAAAATCCAATGACCCTAAAAACCATAAAGTCTAGATTAAAATAAGTCATAGGTCTCCGTACTCTTTAAAAATTTGAAATTCAATCCTATACTTTTATTTTAAAAAATTTAGCCCCTCTATTTTTTAAGCTTTTAAAAGGTAGGTATATTTGTTAACACTGTTATTGTTTTTTTGTTCAATTTGTTGGTGTGACATTTAAAATAATAAAAAAAAATCACTCAATAGGTGTAACTAAAAAAATGATGTTGCAGTGAACTTAAATTTAATAAAACAATGTTAACAGTGTTAATAGTTGTATTTGAATTTTGATATATAGAGGGACTAAATTCTTAAAAATAAAATTATAAGGATTCAATTTTAAATTTATGAAGAGTATAGAAACTAATGACATATTTTTAACCAAAATGAAGAAAAACAAGAGGTCCCACCGGGAGTCGAACCCAGGTCGCTGGATTCAAAGTCCAGAGTGCTAACCACTACACCATGGAACCAAGTGTTTGACACACAACTCAAAACAAAGTAAGCTTGATGATTAATTAAAGAAGTTTATATAAGGCTTCTAAAAGTACAAATAGAAATAAAAGATAGGTGACTTAGATTGAAGCAAAGCTTAAGATGTCAAATAGTTGGGCAATAATCATTCCTTAAATTGCAATTAATATATCTACCTTTTGGTGGATTGGTTTGACACACACTTTCGGTATAGATGAATTTTTGGTGGATTGGTTCGAATCGAGTGAAACTTGAGAATATATCTTGAAGATTCAAGACTTATTCTAAGTTGATTAAAGATATTTTTTATGCTATCATCTTGCTTGTTTCACGGGAAGATTGATTGTAATTCACATAACAGTTAGCAAGTCTTGACTTTTTATAAATAGAGGAGACTTGTATAGGTGATATATTGAGCAGAGAGCACTTGCTCTTGTTATCGAGGAACGTTTCTTTCGAGTGCATTAAGTGAAAAATCAATTGTGTTTCTTGATTAATGTCCTAAAATTTGAAAACTTAGAGAATCTTAGGTACAAAAGTGAGAAGTCTAATCTGGTGAGTGTTAAAGGTTAAGATGGCCCGCAGACATAAAAAAACCGAACTACGTAAATATCAAAACGTTTTCAACATCAAAAGAAAACAAATTGTGCTATACATCATTAATTTTTCTGGTCAATTACAAGAGGAGGGTAAAGCCTTATCAGCAGTGCGACTCGTGCAACTCGAACTCAGACCACACTTACAACGGTGAACACCTTGACCATTACGCCAACACATGGACTTCTATACATCACTAATTTCCTCCTCTAATTGTAACTACAATAGGTTAAATTAGCTTTGTTTCTTGTAGATCTTCTTTGGCTTAGTCTATTTTCTATTTGGGTCTTACAACAATCTCTCAATTCAACATCCCTTTTGTTGCTAATCGTATAAAGAGAGAGAGGATAAAACATTAATTGTCTGAAATATGGACATTGTTGAGGAACACCATCTTTTTTTATTGACCAACAATGCTCAATATATTACCAATTATTGTCCAAATCACATCCCTTAAGTCCACATAAGAAAAACTAACCAAAACTTACTTCTCAATTTGGATAGATTGCTGTTCCACATACGATCTATCAGATAAAGATACTATGGATCTTTAACTTTCAAAATACCCAAACCCCAGTCACGTTTGTTTAATATTTTGATATGTTGATTGTGGTGAATCTTTTACTTGCTCCTTAAACAATTTTTTTGTCATATTACTTCTGAAATCTGACAATTTTTTTCAGTTTGATCCCTAAATTTGGAATCCACGGAGTGATGATATGGTGCTACGAGATTGTGACACGTCATCACTTGAATTTTTTAAAAAAATTATATAATATTTAAAAAATATAAAAAATTATAATTAAAAAAAAAAAAACAGGGATGATGTGGTACAGTTTCAAAATTCCACATCATCATACTTAACAAAATCCAAATTCAAAGACCAAATTGAGAAAAAGCTACCACATTCTGCGGCTAATGACAACCGAAAAAAAAAATTACCAAGTTCAAAGACTAAAAAAAAAATACTACAAATGAGTTACTCCATATCAAAACTTAAATCAATATAATGAATGTTAAGGTTGTCTTGGGTAGTTCCGTTTAACTTAACAAATCTCAAAAGTGTATATGAACTTTGATTGAGTGCAGTTATCCACATAAAACTTCGATTGTGGTTCAAACGTATATATGAAACTTTAGTTTAAATTCAATCATGCACATTCGAAAAAATGACTAAATCGATTTATTTCTTTATTTGTTTATGCAATGTATAAGCATAAAAAGGATGCTATACCAATAATTATTATATTAATAATTCGTGAGAATAAAATCGAATCAAAATTTAATGTATAAAATTACACATGAATTAAAGAAATAATTAAGAAAGGAGTTGATAGGTGAAAAGGCATATTCAACGAAAACATGCAACAGATGTTTTCTATTAATCGTAAAAAGGAGTGGTGTTTTTTTGTAAAATGAAAAAGCACCCATCTTTAGTCTCTATTAATACATCACACCAAATGTGTTAGAATTTGGATAAGAAGAAACTAGTATTGGGTCTTTACCTGACTTAACAATTAACCTCCTTCTCTACATCTTCTTTCTTTACATTATATACCCTTCAAACATCAACCACAAAGACTTGTAGCACAAAATCAAGAATGGCTTCCCACCATCCATGGATCTTCATCTCTGGCATTCTAGGTATATTTCCATTTCCATTCCCATACATCTACATTCATACATTTAACTCCTTGTTCATTTCTGAAAATCCCAACAAATATAGGTAACGTTCTCTCTTTCATGGTGTACCTTGCTCCTTTGTAAGTGTTTCTTCTTTTCTTTTCTTTTCTTTTCTTTTCTTTTCTTTTTCTCTCTATACATACACATATACAACATGGGAATTGCAGGCCAACATTTGTTCGGGTTTATAAAAGGAAATCAACAGAAGGGTTCGAATCCCTACCTTACGTGGTTGCCCTAGTGAGTGCTGTGCTATGGATCTATTACGCCACTTTGAAACCCAATGCTTTCCTTTTAATGACCATAAACTCCACTGGTTGTGTTGTGGAAACCATTTACATCATTATCTTCATCGTTTATGCTCCCAAGAAAGCTCGGGTATACTACTCATAAACACCATATATGTATATATATACAATACAAAAATAAGAAGCTAGCTTACATAAGTTCTTGGCAGATATTGACATTGAAGTTGCTTCTGGTGTTCAATATGGGAGCTCTTGTGTTGGTTCTTATTACACATTTCTTTTCAAGAGGGAGAAGTCGAATCCATGTTATTGGATGGTCATGTGTGGTGACATCGGCTGCTGTTTTTGCAGCTCCTTTGAGTATAATGGTTAGATATGGTTACTATTGTTTAATCAATAGTTTTAATTTGATTTGCCTTGTTTTAACTATTAATTAATGGTGTTTAATTTTTTGATAGAGGTCGGTCATTCACACCAAAAGTGTGGAGTTCATGCCTTTCACTTTATCATTTTTCCTCACCTGCAGCGCCATCTTGTGGTTGGTTTACGGACTACTTCTTAAGGACTTTTATATATCTGTAAGTATTTTCAAATCCATAATATATATATATATATTTTTTATATTGTTGAAGATACATTAATATTTAGGAAAACTGAGTATTATTTTAATTTGGTATAATTTAATATTAATATTATGCTTAGATTTTGTTGAGGGGGATCGACTCCTTCGGACAAATCTTCGAAGTGCTGTTTGTTGGGCAACCGACTGACCTCAATAATGGTTAGTATCGTTCTCTGGGCGTGCCGGAGTTTTGTCTCCCACCTCTATTGAGAGCTAGCCTGCCATGAGGGACTTGGTTCACAAATGGGGAGTGCCACGAAGAATTGGGCCGTCTATACGCCCATCAAGGGGACTTAAGCGTCTCGGCCTTGGTGGGATTTGAATTTCTAACCTATGGCATATAGTTCACCGATTAGGGAACATGTTATCACTTCGAAGACTTTTCTTGAAGGAGTTTTCTCCCTCACTCCTAAACAAATCTAAATCACTAATACGGTTAAATAAATCTTTTAACAAGTTAATTTAGATTCTTTTAAAAAAGAAATTCATATCCGAAATTTTCACGTCATTTAAAAGGTAAAATTGGGATTATCAAAAATAATTATTTTTCACTATTTATTTTTTTATTTAAAACGATAACTCCAACGTTAACCCCATGATTTGTACTTTTATTTAAAAAAATTCACATTAGTTCACTAATCAAATTTTAACAGAATTAACGGGGGCGAAATCAAAATTTTTTTAGAGGTCCAAATTAAATTATAATTTTTACGATAGTAAAAATGTAATTTCATCATTTTAATAGTCCATATCTTTATAATTTTTAAAGGATTAAATTAAATTTTTATCATTTTTAAGAGGGACAAAGTATAATTTTACCTTTAGTAATTTAAAATATTAAAAAATTTAAACGACTTAAATGAAAAAAAAAAAATTTTAAGGGACCGAACCCTACCGGCCCCTAACTACCCCGCTGAGTATTAGTGATTTAAACTAAGGCATGACAGTAATTATAGGTAATATCAAGTTATACCAAATTAATTTATAGAGAATAAATTCTCAAGTTGAACATAGTAACAAAAAAATCATAATTAATAGAGCTTTTAAGTTTCATAAGCTACTAAGATGATAAGTGTTCTATAACTGAACTTTTTTATACCTTGACTTGTGAAATGAAAATATATAGGTTAAAACGACTCACTTGATAGTCATGTAATTAAAAGAAAAATATTATAATTAACTTAAATTTAAAAAATATTTAGACTGAAATTTGAAAAATATAAAGATAAAATTCCTGAAAGTTAACAACATGATGATATGCATGAAATGTGGGATAAACCTAGAAATATATAGTTGATATCAACCCCTTCATTCACGCAATTCTAATTTCATATTGCTGTAGTTTCACCTAATTTTTATCTGATTTCTCAGCTCCCAAACATTGTGGGAGTTGTTCTGGGAACAATCCAAATGCTACTGTATGGAGTCTACAAAAAGTTCAATAACAACATTGTCAAAGACGACGAACGGAAGCAACCGTCTCCGGTTGTGAACGGAAAGAACACGAATCATATAAAAGCTTCGAATATCGACAGTTTGTCACCGCATGTTTCCGGTGACATCGAAGTCGGTAGAGATGGAAATTTGAATGGCCCTCAGTTAGAAGATAGTGATGATGAAGCTTAATGTGGAGTTTGAGTTTGCCTTAATTTTACATTGCTACCAATTACACACAACTTTTAAAGATATTAGTATGTACGTAAAGCCAAATTAAGGCAGGAGCAACCATTGAAATGATTGGACTCCTGGTTTTTTAAGGCTTCTTTTTTAAATATTTAATTTTGCATTTTTTTTCTTTGCCGTTGGAAAGAAAATTGAAGATTGGAGGATGCTTGGACTCCAAGTTGGATTTTAACATCTCCCAACTGAAATTTATAGTTATATTTACACTTGTTGAAGGTTCGAATTATTCCTTTAGCCCGATAAATTAGGATCATTCACTATCTTATATATGTATAAGTTATTCTCTTCAAATCGATTTAAAGGGTAGAAAGTCGCTATCAATTTAGCTTTAATTCAATTGACAGTATTGTTATTACAATAACAAGGAGAAAATGGGATCAAACATAGTGAAATGTGTTTTTTTTTTCTTTTCGATTTAATTGTTGGGAAGGAATTACGAATAGTAATAAACATTTTATAAAAAAAAGTAAGACGGAATTTATATTTTGGGTATATTATAATACAATTTTCTCGTAGTTTTACCGAGTGTAATTACAAGTATAATCACAACAATTATTAATAATACATGTTGGAATAACTATAACTAGAAACTATACAAAATAAAATCGAATTGAAATTCGGAATATATTCAAACAAAGCTTACACATGATACATTTAAACTTAAAGTAAATATGGAGAGAACTCGTATATGATAATTACACATAACGAAACTCGAATTTAAATACTAAAAAACTCAAAACATTAACCTTATATATTTTGGAATTAGTTTGAAATTAAGTTTAATGAGACTATATAAATATGTGATGGCCCAACTACTAGATGAGGGAGATCACTTTAAAATAAAATAAAATAAAAAGAACTTATACATAAAAAAATATTTAAATTTATATTAGAGTTCTTTGTTTGAGATAGTGGCCCATCCAAATTTCCAGGCCCAAACATTGTTATTTGAATCTCAAATCCAAACCCAAATTAAGTCCAAATTTGTTCAATTACCACCAAATTGGAGGAAAGAGTAGCAATAATTCTTATATATATATATGTAAAAAAAAAAAAAAGCATTAAAAAAATGAGACATTTGCATAAACTAAATAAATAAAATCCGTACATGACAATGTATTATAAAAAAATTTTAAATAATATTTTTATCATATAAATAAATAAGAATAAACGATAATGACCATATATCTATAATTTGAGAAGTGAATCATAAATAAAATCCGTTATTAAGGGATATGTAATAATTTTTAAAAAAATTAACTATCAAAATGTTAAAAATGATTTTGAATGATTTTGGAAAAGTAGGAAATATTATATGCTATAATAAACATATACGTGTGCTTCAATACTTCTTTCAATAATATTGATATTGTTAGAAACAGAAAATATTCAATGAATTTGGACTTTGAGCAATTTGTATTCAGATTGGATTAAATTGAAACTTGAGCCAAAGCCATTAATTTTGAGAAATTTGATCTATGGCTTTTTTTAAACTTTTATTTCTTTGACGTTTGATTAGAAATAAGATATAATTATTAAGCTTTTTCTTTGAAAATTCTTGGTGGTTTAATTTTTTTCTAATTTAAATCTTTGTTTCGTTGGTATCGATATTTGGACTGGTTGTTGATCACAGTTAGGGGTGAGTGTTCGATCGATCGAATGAAAAAACTTTGAGTTAATCGAGTAGACAAATTCTATTTTATCATCTTAATTCGATTTGAAATTTTTTCGAATCGAATCGAGTGTGATGGAGTTCAAATCGAATCGAATCGAATATATTTGTTCGAGTTAAATTTAAAAAAAAAAAACTTTGGATCCTTGTAACCACCGTAATTAAATTTGTCCATTGTAATCAAATTTGTTATTAACTTTCATCCCCTCATAATTTATTTATTAATATTTTATATACGGTTAGCTTATTTACTTGCTTAGTTGCTTCAATTATCTTTTAATTCTTGTCACTATGTATTTTGAAATTAAAAAATATATTAAATGTAAAAATGTGATTTTTTTTAATAAAAGTTATTTTAAAGCTAAAATGTGAAATTGGTATCAACACAAAATTTTAACACGAATATTTTATGGAATTATTAATAATTCAATTTTAATATAAATATTCAATATGATTAAACAATGCAATAATATAAACAATACAAAATGTGAATTTTAATTTAATAATATAAGTAGTATATATAAATGAAATTATTACTATTTAGGTTTACGAATTTTTTGGACGATTTTCATTTTTTATTTGGGGTGAAGTGAGAAGTAAAAGTTTAGGGAGAAATAAAAAATTTGGGGATTTTGGAAGTAGAATTTGGAGGGAAAATAAATAGGGAGAGTAAAATTTTGGATGAAAAATTTTAAAAAAAAATTGGGGAGAGAAAAATGGGTTGGTAGATGAGGGTGGGATGAGATTAGAGTAAAAGTTTTGGGGGAAAATAAAAAATTTTGAAGGTGTTTGGGGAAAGTAAACGGTAGAAGTAAAATTTTAAAGGGAAAATATTAAAAAAAAATTGGAAGGAAATGGGTTTTGGTAGATAGAGGGTGGGGTGGGGTGGGGTGGGATGGGAGGGAAGTAAAAGTTTTGGGGAAAAAGTAAAGGTTTGAAGGTTTAGGGTAAAAATGTAAAATATTATAGTTTAATATTTGATTTATTCGAATTATTCGAATTCTAAAACTCAACACGATTCGAACTCGAAATTCGAAAAAATATTCGAGTTGACTTGAATAACTCGATTCGTTTAACTCGAAATTCAAAATTTTTTCGATTTTTTCAAATCGAATCGAGTTTTGTTCACCCCTAACCACAACTTTTTCAAACATCATATTTTATTTTTAATTTCAGTCCATAGCATCATAATTTTGTCCACTTTGTTTTTTTTTTTTTGAAAGCCTATGAAATTTTATTTTTAGGTTTTAGTTTCTAGTCACGCTCTCTACGGGGTGTGTCTCACATTTATCAGACGTTTTGCAGGCACTTATCGAAGACAGACGCGCAACATTACGAGAAGGAGATATGTGATGTCACGATGAGCAAGGAGCGATGTGACGACGAGGGTCGTCAAGACATCGGGACGAAGCGACGAACTCTTGAGGCGGGAGTAAAGGGGACGTCACAGCAGTATCTCACTTAATGCAACCGTCAAATAAGACTTTTTCCAGTCGAAGTATAATTACTTGAGGGCTGTTTTAATCATCTTAACCTATTTAAAGGCTGAATGTAACTCTGATTTGATGCGTCGATTAAGATGTAACAGGAGAGCTAAAAGGTGAGGCCAATTAAGAAAAAGAAACATGAACATCTGAAATTAATTATCAGTTCACTGATTTTGTCATGGGAACTGTACTAGATTCGATGTCTGAATGACATATAATTTCAGATTTATGTTTCTTTAGAAGTTGGCTTAATTATTATTCAGATGTTCAGGGTTGAAAGATGATTTTAATTATTATCATTTTCTTAATAATAAATTGAGTTCATGTAGAGTTTTTAAATGTACTTTTAATCACAACGTATAAAAATAAATAATCAATAAAAGCGTAGCAAGGGGTAGAGAGGCCTTGACCCTCATGGTTAGATGGTATAACATCGTTTTAGCCCTTGTTAAATTAGCAATCTAGATTGATCCCTTCATCCCCTTAAATTTATATTTTTGGTCCCTCTAAAAAATAATAATTCAATCTAAATCAGGTTCTTTCACTTTCGCCACCCAAAATTTTAAATTTCAACAAACATTCTTTTTCAATGATTAGCCACTTTTTTCACATTTTGTATTTCATACTTCACCCCACACGTCGGCACCTTCCTTTCCATCACTATAAATTGGACGTCCTAGAGATTGCTTCATAGCAACTGAGAGAGAGATCATTGGAATCAGCCTCAGTTGACAAATATTCACTTTCTCTTTCACACACACACACAGAGGCTGAGAGAAAATAAAGAGGGTATTCTTTACATAATATTCATCTAATACAAATAGAAGATGGCTTTTCACCTTTCTTGGGTTTTCGTTTTTGGCATCCTCGGTACATACATACATACATGCATATATATATATATATACATATTCATATTCCCTTCTTCTTTGCATATTATAATTTTCTCTAACATCACGTTTTCTCGTTTTTAGGCAACGTTGTTTCATTTATGGTCTCCCTTTCTCCCTTGTAAGTCTCTTAGTTTTTGGTATTATTTCATGAATTTTCTCTGTATAAATCATGCCTTGTTAATGGAGATGGTGATGTAATTTTTTGCAGGCCAACATTTTATCAAATCTACAAGAAGAAAACATCAGAAGGGTTCCAATCATTACCCTATGTGATATCATTGTTCAGTGCAATGCTTTGGATTTACTATGCACTTCTTAAGAAGGATGCTATGCTACTAATTACCATCAACACTTTCTGCTGTTTCATTCAGTCTTTTTACATTGTCACTTACTTATACTATGGTAGAAAGAAGGAAAAGGTAAATTAAAAAAAAAAAACCCTACATAGTTATACGTGTTTCATGAAGTTCATCATGAATCTAATCCAATTCCCAAACGGTGGAAAATTTTCAGCTCGAAACTGTGAAGCTTATGCTCCTATTCAATGTTTTCGGGTTCGGACTTGTCTTTTTCTCCACTTACTTCCTTCATAACCCAAAGACCCGTCTCTGTATTCTCGGATACATTTGCATGGGGTTCTCTTTGAGTGTGTTCGCGGCACCACTTGGTATCGTGGTGAGTATCGTTGTCTCAACTTTGAAATTGAATAACACTTCCGGTCCGAATAGGATTATATTTAAACCGTAAATTCTTTGTTTTTCTTGCAGAGAAAGGTCATAAAGACAAAGAGTGTTGAGTTCATGCCGTTTACTTTATCACTGTTCCTTACCTTAGGAGCAGTGATGTGGTTCTTCTATGGCCTTTTGTTGAAGGATATGAACATTGCGGTACACTAATTAATTCATGCGATAACCTTTATCAATTGGTTAAATTGCTTGGAACTCCTTATACTATAACATTATGAGCAAATCGGTCCCTCGACTACAAAAATGAATAGTTTAGTCGTTACCTTTTTTTAATCACCAAATCAATAATAATTAAACTCTTTTTTTTTTTTTTTTTTTGAAAATTCAGGTACCAAACGTACTAGGGTTTATCTTTGGGATCCTTCAAATGATACTTTATGCAATCTACAAAAACCACCCCAAGAAAATGGTGGTGGAAGATCCAAAGCTTCAATTATCAGACCAGCATATAGTTGATGTTATTAAACTCGGGTCAGCCGTGCCTTCGGACGTAAACGCAACGGCTCCTCAACCGTACGATAACAGAGGAGGTGTTGAAGCTCAAAATGCGAAGGAAAGAACTTCAGATGCTTCCCAGAAAGTTTAATGGAAGGAAAAAAAGAGGGTTATACAAGTGGACGATGATGGATCGAGAGATGCCAATAAAAAAAAAGTTACAGCAAAGTATAATTAAATTACGTTTAGTTTTTGTTTTCATGGCAAATCAGGTGAAAAGCCATGCAAAATAAAAGGAATGTGTTGTGCAGTTTCTGTCCCCCTCAATTGTAATCTTTTTCTCTCCATCCCTCTCTTGACTATCAATCAATAATGAGTGTATAATGTTTTTTGTTTTTATTACGTTAGTGTTTAATATATATATATATATATATGTGTGTGTATTTTATAATTATGACGATGAGCAAGTACTTTTTGGATAGGGTTTCTTTCAGAAAGTTTATGAAAATAAAGTGTTGAATATATGAGTGCCACCTCATATTATCATATCAAAGTCGATTGTAAATTACATCTAACTATCCGAATATATCTTAGCTGGTACTTTAGATGAAACTTAAATGGATTTAAAATAAATGTGTATATTATAATGAGAATTAGGTAATATATACAGCTGTTGCTTTAAGTATTTTTATCGATTAATGATGTTGCTTTTAATCAAGTAGGTCTAAATTCTCAAGTTTAAATAACTCAAAATTTAAAATATGTTGTGTTGATGCGCACTCCAAAGTGTGCTTGGTATCGTGGTTTAGAGAGTTGGGATATCTCACGCCACACCTTCCAAACAATCCATGCTGATCAACGTGTCCCTGGTGAGAAAGGGAACATGTGCGTCAGAGTTTGAAGAATCCTCGTTAACATCGGTGTCTATTCGATCAAGACTTCCTTGGCTGATGAGACAAGGATTCGGTTTTTAAAGGAAAATCAAGACTTTAACAAAAGAAATAAGAAACACAAACAAAACCGACGAGGAAATGACCACTATATCCCAATCCAACACGTTTACCCCATACACTCCGTCTTAACGTCCTCAATCCTCATTAGTATAGTCTACATGAACATTTAATTAGATATCAAAAACAAAAGTAGAAACAAAAATAGCATCCCACTTTTGGAGATTTTACAGTTTAGTCCTAGTACGACCTCGAGATAGAATCATGTTCTTGTAAACTTGTGTAAGACCCGATAATAATTGCGTGTCATTTTGAATTCATGTCTTGTTTGAAATTATTCATTAACTTTATTAAACGATCGTGAATAACTATTGTTGTTCCGGCAATGAATGTGATATCTCATAATTTGGATCCGGTGATCAGATCGATATTAAAGTATTACATTTTGTGGTATCAGAATTTCGATTTAGTCTATTCTCAAAAGGCAAGACTTTGGAATTTAATCTCAAAATGCATGTTACATTATTTTGGTGCAGTCTCTCGTTTTATTATTGCATTTAAGCTTGCGTTGTGCAATTTTATTTATGTTGACCGGCAATTTTAGAGAAAAATCAACACTAGGATCACCACTTATTGCATCAAGTGTTAAGTTCTGATATTAATTTTTGCGAGTTGATATGAAAGCAAATACACGAGCAGTGAAGAAAAGCAATGCCAAAAATTTGGTTAAACGATGCCTATAATCACTGTATTTTTTGAAAGTGAAAATTTAACCCTTGTACTTGTACTTTTAAGAATTTAGTCCCTTACACCTGTGGTAATTGAATTTTCCGGAGCAGGAAATACATGCTTCCAATTTAAGTTGTGATGTTTAATTATTAAAAAACAAAAAAAGCTTTTCAGAGAATATTATAAATGGTAAATGTTGAGATTTCATATTTTTTAAGTAAAGTTTTATAGTCAAATTTTTGTAGATGAAAAAGAATAGAATTAAAAGTTGGCAAGGGCCTTAGCCTTCTTGAATTGGTATATTTGTCTTTTAAAGTCTTTAAATTTTGATAAATTTTAATCAATAAATAGTAAAACTTGTGTTTTGGCCCCTTCAAAAATTTTTAGTTTAATTTCAACCCTTCATTATAAAATTTACTTCACCCTTAGTTGAGAGGTTAGGCCATTGAAGGGTCTTATCTTGGTTAAGAGAGCTTACCCCTATGGAAGGGTCTTATCCTACTTTGACTATGAGTTTATCAAAAAAAAAAAAAAAAAAAATGGAAATAACAACAATTTTGGGTGCTAAAATAGGAAAAGTGAAGATAGGATGACAAATTGGTGATCAATGGCCAATTCCCAATCATGAAACTCCATCATTTTCAATTTAGCACTTTTAGTAACGGCTCTTCCATGTATTGAATGAATACATTAAAGAATTAGCTAAAGAAAGTGTTTTTGTTAATTGACTTTTGTTCTTTAATAAGGCCCACAAAACAAGACAATTGTTGCATTGTTTCTTCATGCCAAAATCAATGCTTCCAGCATCTTCTATAATTTAATTGAATTTTCCATTGTTTTGCACTTGAATAATTAAATACAAAGACAAACATGATTTCAATCTACTTCTAATAAAAATTTATATTTAATCTCAAAACTACAATAAAAAACATCTGTTATGGTAAATTGCAATGGGTTTCTATTCTCAATAAACCAAACAACCAATACAAATAATTAATTTCTTTTGGGTTAATATATTATTTAGTATCTAAATTTAGTTTCGATGTTTAATTGGTGCCTATAATTTTTGTCTCAATCTGGCACTTAAATTTGATTTCAACGTTCAATTTGATACTTGAGTTTATTTTTTTCTGTCCTAGTTAGGTATGTGTTTGACTTTAACGTTAATTTGGTACCTAAATTTTTTTCCTCAATTAAGTACTTATATTTTTCTAATTAGAGCACACATTTCAAACATTTATTGAGTCATGTGATGCCATTTATTGAGTACCAAATTAAGATTAAAAAAACTCAAATACCAAATTAAATATTAAAACTCAACTACTAAATGATATATTAACCCGACTTTTTTTCGTATATACAATGACAATGTATTAAATATAAACTCAATTTTAATGTTCAACTACGATAGAATTTGAAGTTGAAAATAAAAACTATATAATTTGAAATATAGAGATACTCGATAATTTAGACATGATACGAACAAAAAAACATTAAACCTGCACACGTGACTTCCACGATATATTTAATGGATAATATAAGTTTTGGTCCCTAAACTTAGAAATTAAGTTTATTTTGCTATCTATACTCTCTTTATTATTATTATTATTATTATTATTATCTATTTTCGTACCTGAATTTGGCAACTACATTTATTTTGGTCTTTGGACCTGAAAATTTTTAAAAGTTTGACGACGCAACACTTTAATATTGTGTCACATTATCACTTGAAAATTAAAAAACTATATAAATTTTCAAGTGATGACGTGGCACAACAGCTAGACCAACAATAGTTAATTAATTAATTAATTAAAATTATTAAATCAGTTCAACTACTAGTTTTTGTCTCAATTTTCGATTCTATCAGTTCAACCATTTTGTTCGGACCAATATATCCATCGGTCGAACTGACCAATCTAGTCATATTCTAAGATCAATGATTACAATATCATTAAATCTTAATGAAATCTCCAAGTGCAGAGACTGAAATAAATCTAATTGTTAAATCTAAATATATATAAAAAAAAAAAATAGTATAAAAAATTTTATTACCCTGAAATTAAAGATGTATGGCATTGGTGTTTATATTTTAAAGAAGTTAGTTCCAACAAAATATCTATAGGTTGTGTTGCAGGAAAGTGGAGGGTGCAGTGTGCACGTCATGCATTTCTTTTATGATTTTATATTCCACATTTTCGTGAAATCTGAGGGATCAAATCGCAATGAAGCAAGTAGCTAGAAAAAGAAATGTAATAATTGAGATGACGGCAGAGCAGGCAAAAGCAATGCGACATATCTGCTTCTTTATTTCTTTTTGGCTGAAGATCAGATATACATGCCATGGGGCACTCACTCCCCTCATTTTATTCCCAGCAATTTCCCCCATTTAAATGCGTGATAAGGTTTCACATTTTATGTACTTTTAATTGCATCGTTATCGTAATAAATCAATTGAATTAAGAACTGATCCATGGTTGATCTATTTTAGTATATATCAACCAAAACTTCTTTAGTTTTCTATCAAGTATTTAGATTTAATGCTTATTTGGTATTAAAATTTCGTATATCTATATTTTGGAATTAAAGAATAATACGCGCTTAAGTACGTTCAAACTCACGTTGTATTTACTGTTACAATAACAACAGTCGAATCAACTGGACTAATCGATTGAAGTTTTATTTAGTATTAAATTTACTTTTATCACTAATTCAACCAGTGCCATTCATTTGGAAAATTTTCAAATAAGCTAACAATGAATTGAACCAGCGAAAACCATGCAGAAAAATAATTGGTTTAAAACTTTTTATTAAAAAAAAAAGGTTCTTATGTGAAATATTGCCAAGATTTGGATATTTAACCTATTGAATTTGTATTAAAAATTGTGTATTATTAAAATATTTATTATGTTGAATACTTATTTAGTATTGAAATTACTTAATTAATAATTTAAGTTAAAAGTCTATTGGTCCGAGTGTTTGCTTTCCCAAAAATAAATTGAGTTTGAATCATTATTTTTTTTAAAAAAAATAATACAGTCGATTCTAATCAATAATTAAAAGCCTCGTGAATTTGATCTACAATTCGATTCTTAAAACATTGATAACAAGTGAATATCGCTAATGGTAATATTGAACTGATTATCGAAAGCATAATCAATTTAATATTTTATTTGAATTTTTTTGATTCAATGTTTACTTTTTCATAGAATCACTTTTTAACCCGTAAATAGAGAAGAAAGCGCGTTTAAACACATTCGAATTCACGTCTTTTTAATTGTTGTAATAGTAACAATATCAACTGAACTAAGATTCAATCGAATATTATTAGTCATTCATATTCATAGAATAACAATCCGAAACATCATGTGATCTTCATCGTTCCGTGCCTGAATTTACGAAAAGTTAGAAGAAGATTTCAGACAAGCAAGCAAAAAAATACGTCATGGCAAAAAAAAGAAGCTGTCTTTTTCTTTAGCAAATCTTTATAATTATTTTTCCTTCGCAAAGTTGAGATGATAAGATCACACAAAAACATAAGCAAAAACTGCAAAAAAGGTTCTCTTTTAATTTAATTATTATTTTTTTCTGACCTTAAAGTGAAGCTTTCTTTCATGGGCCAGTTGCAGTGCATTTGGAAGCCAAGTCCATTTCTTTGTTTCAATTAAGTGGTAATGCATTTGCATCATCTTTTGTCCATTTCACCCTGAAATAATGCACACCAAAGTTATTTTCTTTATATCTCCTTCATGGCTGTCAACATTATTTTGGGGAGGACATCAGGCAAAGCTAAGGATTTTTTCTTTTGTCTTTTTATTAATTCAATAATCAAAAAGTGCATAAATTTTAAAACCATATGTTCAACAAAAACTTAGTCGGGTTCAAGCTCTTTTTTTTTTCAATACCAATTTCTTATATGCTCGACTTATCGGGCGGTCGATTTTCGATTCGAATAGAATTAAAAATATAAGTGACATGAACTCCATATTGACCAAGCAAGGGAGATCTTTTTAAATGAGTTACTTTTCGGATGGAGTTAAATAGGTTCATATAATTTGATATCAGAGTTTATATAGCACTGATTAATGGGTCATAATCCCTCTTCTTGGTTTTTTCTATAGTGGAGTCTAACAACAATATGAGTCCCATATTGCTTAGGAAGGGTAAAGAGGTCTTGGAATTGATATGTTCTATCTACAATGGAGTCGGAAAACTTATTGAGTTCCGTATTGATTAAGAAGGGCAAAGAGGTATTGGTTGATATGTTCTTTAATATAGTGGAGTCGACAAGTGATGTGAATCAGGGGCGGTGCTAAGGGGGCTAGTAGCCCCCCTTAAAATGGAAATCTTATTTTTGGTCCATTAAATTTTATCAAAATTCTAGTTTAAGTTAAAATTATACTTTGACCCCTCAAAAATAATAAAATTTTGATTTAATCCTTTAAAAATTTAAAAAAGATATAAGCTATTGAAATGGTGATTTTGAATTTTAGCTCTCATAAAAATATACAATTTAATTCTGCCTCACTCCTCCCCCTTGATAATTTTTCTAGCTTCGCCCTTGATGTGAATCTTATATTGGTTAGGAAGGGCAAAGAGGCCTTGGAATTGATAAGTTTTACATACAATGAAGTCGGAAAAACAATGTAAGTTCAATATTGATTAGGAAGGCAAAGAGGTCTTGGTTGATATGTCATCCATGTATTGGTTAGGTAGTGAGATCTTAAATGAGTTTCCTTTCTAATAGAGTTAAATAAGTTCATATCATTTGATATCAGAGTCTATATTGCACTAATTAATGGTCCTTCTTCTTTGGTTTTTTGTATGGTGGAGTAAGAAAATGATGCGAGTCCCATATTGGTTAGGAAGGGCAAAGAGGTATTGGAATTGATATATTTTACATACAATGGAGTCGAAAAACAATGTGAGTTACATATTGATTAGGGAGGGCAATGAGGTCTTGGTCAATATGTTCTTTAATATAGTAGAGTTGGAAAACGATGTGAGTCACATATTAGTTAGGAAGGATGAAGAGGCATTGAAATTGATATGTTCTTTATACAATGAAGTCGAAAAATGGTGTGAGTTTCATATTCATTAGGAAGGGTTCTTTAATAAAGTTGGAAAACGGTGTGAGCCCCATATTGGTAAGAAGGGCAAAGAGGTATGGGAATTGATATGTTTTATGTACAATGGAGTCGGAAAACGATGTGAGTTTCCATATTGATTAGGAAGGGAAAAGAGGTTTTGGTCAATATGTTCTTTAATACAATGGAGTCGAAAAATGATGCGAGTCTCATATTGGTTAGGAAGGGCAAAGAGGCATTGGAATTTATATATTTTACATGCAATTGAATAAAAAAACAATGTGAGTTCCGTATTGATTAGGAAGGCAAAGAGGCCTTGGTTGATATGTTCATTGGAGTCGGAAAGCGATGTAGGGTCTATATTGGTTAGGAAGTGCAAAGAGGTATTGGAAATGATATGTTCTATGTACAGTGGAGTTAGAAAATGATGTGACAAGTTCCATATTGATTTGGAAGGTAAAGAGGTCTTAGTTGATATGTTCAATGGAGTCGGAAAGCAACGTGGGTCCTATATTGGTTAGGAAGGGCTAAGAGGTGGAATTGATATGTTCTTTGTATAATGGAGTCGGAAAATCATGTGAGTTCCATATTGGTTAGGAAGGGCAAAGAGATTTTGGAATTGATATATTCTACGTACAATAGAGTCAAAAAATTATGTGAGTTCCATATTAATTAGGAAAGACACTAGGTCGATATGTTCTTTAATATAGTGGAGTCGGAAAATGATGTGAGTCCTATATTGATTAAGAAGCACAATGAAATCTTGGTGTATAATATGTTTTTATAGATCTCTCTTGAGCTAGCTTTTGAGGTGAAAGTTAGATTGGTCCATGGACCATACATACCAACTAGCTTAACAATAGAGATCAAACGTTTACGTGATTAACATGATTACTAGACCTGGTCCTGACTAGAAAGCTCGCCCGAAAAGTAGGAAGATTTGGATAAAAATATAGGTCTGAAAATTGGGCTTGGGCAAAAAAATAAGGTTTGTTTAGAAAATGAATCAGACAAATTTTTTTTTTTTTACTATTTTTTATTGTTTTGCCGCTATTTTCTTATTATTTTCTCACTATTTTGCTACTATTTCACTATTATGTTGCTGCTATTTTGTTGTTGTTGTTTAACTCTTATTTTATTGTTAATTTTATTACTATTTTAGAGGCATTTTTTTGTTAAGTTGCACCTATCTAAGTGTTATTTAAGTATACATGTTTTTTAAATTTATTTCAAAGTTGTTGGGAAACATTTATTTTAATGTTTTTAGTATTTTTTTTTTATGTATTATAGATTTTTAAAAAAATTATATAAATTTTATTTAATACGGACGGATCGGGTTGGGCCCGAATTTTAGCTTTTTTATCCAGATTGGATTTAAACACAAATTTAGACCAATTTTTTAGGTTAGAACTTAACTAACGGGCCTTTGATTTTGATTGGATCAAACTTAAACCCGACTTGATCCATAGACACCTTTAATGATTATTATGCAAAATCATATGATAAAAAGGTATTAAAGTGAATGAATCTTGAATGGATGCTTTATAAAAATGTATGGAGAGAAAATAATATTGTAAAGGAGGCTTCAGCGCAGCCTATACTTTGATCAACCAAACCTTTTTATTTTAATTGCAGTACCAATTTCTCACATGCTCATTTCCATCAGTCCCCATATGTTGAAAATGCCACATTGATGCTAGTCGTTAGCCCACCTATGTAGCTTAATGGATTATTTTCACCGAGCATCCCCAAATTATCTTCTGAATTTCTAATTGGTTTTCACATTTTAAAACTTTATGATTGTATCCTTAAAGCATTAGTTTTCTACCAATAAAGTCCTTTCATCATCCTAATCATTAGCAACATTGTCTTGAGGAGGCGAATCCAGAATTTTTTAGGGGAGGTAGAATTGAATAATAAATTCTATAATGTATTAATTTATTATTAATTTTATCATTTTTGAGGGTCAAAGTACATTTTTACCGTAAGTTAATTTTTAATTTAATCATTTTATTGGGACTTATATCAGGGGCGAATACAGGGGATTGACAGGGGCCTTGGCCCCCTCTAAAATGGGAATTTTTCCATTTTAGCCCTTTAAAATTTTAAAAATTTTAAATTAATAAAGGTAAAATTACACTTTGACCCCCTAAGAATGATAAAAATTTAATTTAATCCTTTAAAATTATAAAATATAAAAAAATTAATTTCGACCCTGAAAATTTTTCCTGGCTTCACCCGACTTATACAGTCTGCCCCCTCAAAATCACCCCGATAATCTTTCTTTTTAACAGATTGAATACAAGATTCCATGCAATGGATACACACATGCTTTAAATATAGTTCACACGGTATTTACTAAAATGAATGGTATAAAATGAAGGAATTATGTGAATGAAGCTTTACATGAACGTATGGAGAGGAAATAACACTGTAAAGCAAACGTACAACTCAGCCTATACTTTGTTGATGGTAACGTTGAGATTTCGCCAAACTAGTGGGAATAATGATTAGAAAGTACTGCATTAATTAAACTTTGTTAATGTATTGTACATGTTCAATTACTTGAACTTGTTTTCCTCAAAGGCCAATGTTTCCTTGGCTGAAACACCAATGGACAATGGCCACTAGTTACTTGCCAGCCAAAGGGGATGAATTCTACAATTTCCAGCAAATTAGAAGAATGAGAGCATGGCATTTTCTCAGATAAACATTTGAAGAAAAAAAAGCCAAAGATGAATCCCGTGTGCTGGCCAGATGGTCAAGGTATTTATTGTCGCAGGTGTGGCCTGGGTTTAAATCACGCTAATCAAAATCACGTTGTTGTTAGGACTTTACCTGAGTCAAAGATGGCTGTAAATTACAATTAATAGCAAGTAATATATGAAATAGCGCAGTGCTGGTTTGATTGCTAGCAGATTTTACTTTATCATCGATTGTAGTTAGTGTAATAATTTTTTGCATTTATTATTGTATTTATCTAAACTGATTAATTAAAAAAATTACCACGTTATTCATTCTGTATGAGCATTTTGGGGAGAGCCATGGATTAAGAGTCATTAGATACGGAAAACATGGCCAATCAATCTCGACATCGACGGGTGCTTAGAGACAGAACTTGGATACCCTTAATCTTAATTTATTTTTCTTCCACAAATCCGTCAACTCAAATCTATCATAAAGGTGCTCAACAATAAAAACAATAAACGAATTTATTAGGTGTATTAAATTTTTAAACAGAAACATAAAACATTTATCAAAAAAATTTAAATTTATTGTGTAATGCATATTAAAACTTTATGTTATATACTCACATGTATGGAATGGATGGGAGAGAGTGACAAGAAAAGGTGGTGAATGAATGAGTAGAGAACGTACTTTAAGGTTTGTTGAAAATTGGTCAACCCTGCTGCTGTTATGTTTTTGTTGAAGTGCATGCAGTCTATTCGCATGCTGCAAATGAACAGGTTTGATAATAGTTTAATGTGTTCAGTTGACTTGTTTTACTGTACAAGCAATGAGTTTCACAACTTCTAGATTGATTAGTGGTGTTAATTGTGCTTGGTAAGATGATAATGATAATGAAAATCTGTTTTTTCGTTCTTTGCTGCGCGTTTGTAAGCATGAGTTGTAAGCCTTGATGGGTTACACATCATAAAGAGGGACCAATTCATTGGTATTTTGTTCAGTTAGTAGGAAAGTCCATTTATCTTAGGGAACAAAAGCAATTGGCATATCCCTAAGTGTAAAAGATCTCTCTGAAAGCCATAAAAAAAATAATAACAAAACCCAATTATTTTTCACATTACATATATATATTTAGTGAATTTGATTATTACACTTCATAAAAACCGTTCTGAAAACATGTCATCATCACAACTTATACGACTAGTCATGGTTAGATGGTATAATGTCATTTTTAGCATTTGTTAAAATTAACAATTCAATTTAATCCCTTTAAGTCCTTTAACTAAATATAAATTGTCGAAGCCCAATTTTGACCGGGCTCAAACTGAATTCCTTTTTAAATTTACTTTTAAAATTAAAATTATTTTTAATTTAAAAAGACCTATTACAAACAAAAGTGTCCATTTTTACAAAGCCCAAATTGGGCTCGATCCTAACAGACCCAAAACCTGAATCCAATTCCAATTAACCTAAACGGCCCAAATGACCCAAACTAGCCTAAAACAAAGTCAAACCCTAATTTGGTAGTTGAACTTCTACCACCCCAACTTGCACTGCTGCTGCCGTCCACCCAAATCCAACCAAAGGCTGCCACGTTAGCACAAGTTGCACCACCAGCAACTTGCCTTTGCACCGCCCATCTGCCACAGCCACCACAGTCGAACATGCAAAAGAAAAACAAGACAGGTTTTATATGCAAAAACAGATTGTAATGATGGTTTGTAGGCTATAAAGCCATATTCAAACATTTGTAATAAAAAAAAAAGAAACTTTTTCGAAAAAAAAAGAGAAACTTTTTCGAACATTCAAAAATCAATGCAAAATTCCTAGTTTTCTTTAGATACAAAGACAATTAAAAATTAATCAAATACAGAAGGAAGAGAGCATTCAAAGTCAAGGAATTAAAGCCTAAAGGATCCGAACAACCAAGCAATATTGGCTCTGGAGGTATAATTATTATCTGTTTAATGCATCCTTTAAAGTTTGAAACACATGCCTTGAATGTATTAACACATTTACATACTCTGTCATTTACTACTATTATTTATTGCTAAAGGTTTTAATAAATATCATATTAATTAATAATAATAATAATAATAATAATATTATTATTATTATTATTATTAATAAAAAAGAAAATTGAAAAGTTGATCGAAGGTGCTTCCCTGGTTGTGCCACCGTCGTCTGAAAGCTGCGAGGGAACCCTCTCCGATCGCCGTCAACGCCTCATCGTGGGTGGATTCACAAAACAAAGACAAAAAAAGGGGTTTTAGAACCGGAGTTTGACCCATAACAGATTTGAAAATGAAAACAAAATGAATAAAGGCACAAGGCTATGAAAACAGATCTGAGAAATTTATGAATCAAAATGCAAATTTATGAATCAAAATGCAAATTTTGACAAAATGAAACCGAATCTTTTGGGTTTTGAAACAGAAGCGTTTTTTAAAAAAAAGGAGAGAAAGGATTAAATAGTTTGCTCTAAAACTTGAAAAGTGAACAAAGGGTTTTTAAATAAAAAAATATTGGTTTACACAAAGCAACAAAGCAAACCTTTCCTTTTTTCACAGATCTGGGATAAATCTATTTAGATCTAAACCCAGATCACTGTGATTTAAGAAGAAGGATGAAAAGGGCGAGTTTTTACCTGTCGATTACCATGGACGGCGGTTGGATGGCGCGTGTGAGGACCAACGACGGCGGAGCAGCGACGGGGAGCGTTGGGATCATGACAGACGCGACAATACGTGCCAGTGCATGTTGGCAGAGCCTACGACAGACCAGGGGCTGACCCATGGTCAGATGGAATGGGAACCAGAGAGAAAAAGAGAATGGAGATTGAGTTTTTTATTAAAAAATAAAACAGGTATAGGAATGATTTTTTCCAGAATTTTAGCCTTTTATAGGCTTACCAAAACTGCAGCGTTTTGAGAGTATGTATTTCGTGTCAAAAGGCACCGTTTTAAGCCTCTGACCCATGACCCGTCCGACTCGACCCGAATCGCCCCTAGGATCCGCATGTTTTTGCTCGATGGTATATTTATGCAATCGATCCTTCCACTTTTTTAAATTTTCAATCAAGTCCTTTTCATATTTTTAGTTAATTTTAAATTTGCCCTATAATTTCATTTCTTATTCAATTTAGTCCTTTAACCCTTTTTGAAGTCCAAGAAGTTGCCATGTGTCCTAGATTTGGCTTATTTATGCAATTGATCCTTTCCCTTTTATTTTTGTTTCAATTTTGCCCTTAAATCAAATTTTGTTTATTATAAATTGGCCCAAAAATTTTAAATGATTTTCAAATTAGTCCTTTGACCCCAGAATGCCTGAGAAGCTGCCACGTGTCACTTGCTTTTGGTTTTATTACCCAATAGGTCCCTCAGCTATCCAAAAATCATATTTTAACCCCTAAATTTTCTTAAAATCATATTTTAACCCTCGAACTTTACAAAAATTACATTTTGCCTCTGAACTTCCAAAAATTATATTTTTATCCTTAAACTTCCAAAAATTGTCATTTTACCCCTAAACTTCCAAAAAATCCATTTTTAACCTTGAACTTTCCAAAAATTACCATTTTACCTCTGAATTTCCAAAAATTCTATTTTTGACCCTGAACTTTCCAAAAAATTATCATTTTACCCTTGAATGTATAAAATTTACCATTTTACCCTCGATCATCCCAAAATAACCATTTTACCCCGAGCATCCAAAAATTGAATTTTTTACTCCGTTTGTTTTTTTCCTTTCTCTTCAACATCCATACTTAGATTTTAATTCTTTCATATTTTATATTATATTAATTTTTTATTTTTGTGTATTATTTATCTGTTTAATTATTTTGTTTCGTGTTATGTAATCTTCATTATAAACTGCTCATTTATATTTAAAATTACATATTCATTTTCAAAATTTTTTTCATGAATCTTTAAAACTGAGGCAATGTCCTTTTCGTGTGTAAACTTCGGGAAATCATACCCTAACGAGTCGGGTGTGATTTTTTGTATAATTCACACGAATCTAATATCCTTTTCCAAGTTTTTCAAATGCCTTTTGATTTCGAAATTCCGAGAACGTCGTGCCCTAACGTGTTGGTCACGAATTTAATTCTCTGCGAAAATCGAAACAAACTGGCATTCCTTCTTCAAATCTTTTTTAATTCATGTGTCCGAGGATCGTATTTTAAACTCAATACGAAATTTTGAGTTCTCAAAAAATATGTATACAAATAATTTTAAAACAAAACGAGGCAATATCCTTTCGTGTGAAAACTTCGAAAAACCATGCCCTAACGTGCTGGGTGTGATTTTCGTATAATTCACGCAATCGAATATCCTCTTTAAAGTCTTTCAAAAATGTCCTTCAGTTTCGAAAGCCCGAGAACATAGTGCCCTAACGTGTTGGACACGACTTTCGATTCTCCTAAAAATTCGAAACACACGGACAATTTTCCTCAAATAGGATTTTTGAAAATCATGCAAAATTTTCTAAAAAAAAAAAAATCGTATTTTAAGTTTTACTCTAGTTTTTAAATTTTAAAACAAAGACCCGAAAGTAATCAACAAGGTACCAATTTTGGGCATGTGTGGGTACTAATCCTTCCTCATATGTAATCGACTCCCGAACCCATTTTTTGGATTTCGAAGACCAAACTTTTTTTAAAACGGATTGTAAAACGTTTTGTGGTGATCTAATTACACCATATAAAAAAATTGGTGGCGACTCCCTCTCTCGATTTTTAAAATATTGTTCGAGACCTATTTGTTTTCCTCGAAAATAAACGTTTTGACAGCTTGACGACTCCACTGGGGACTTTTTAAATAAATGATAGTAAAGTCAAAATTGATTATTTTCGGGTCCTTTTTAAAAACCTTAAAACCTTCGGTTTTGTTTAATATACGATCCTCGACATCTTTTGTGTGACATTATATTATGTGATATTGCTAGTGTAATTTTGCATCCATATGCATTTTGTTACTACCCTTTTAAGTGGAAGCGGGAAACTACTCCTTCGTGAGGTCTTCACCTCCATGCAGGATAGTTAATCGCTTTCGGGATTACATCTGTGCCCATGTTTTCGTGAAGTTTTCACTTCCGTGCAAACATGTGGGAAATGTGTCCCCTGAACCGAACTCGTCCGTATGAGATTGTAATGGGTGAGGATCGAAGAATCTGTTGGTTTGGGTACCTTGTACTCTTGAGCCTAAAACCACATATAGTGAGTCGTAAGTACTCGCCTTAGACGGAGCTATACCGAACCTTTTAGTATTTACCCAAGATAATTTCTTAGGTTCTATGTTGTATACTCATATGTTGGTATTATTATGTTTTGCTAACGTGTTCTGTTTTGTCTTTTTTGCTTGCATTGCATTATCATAAAAAGAAAAGGTGTTGATTTAAGTTCGATTACCAAATAGGCAATTTCATCATGGAAGACGAATTTCTTGATAAAGTGGAAAATAACAAGGTTGCACACTTATGGTCAGAGGAACAGCAACATGAAAAAGGAGATAGTTTGAAGGAGGGGCATTTATCAGAGTTTTAGGATTGTACTCGGATTAAGGTGACTCAAAACAATTTGTAAGAATTAAGAGATATTTGGAGTCAATGAGATAGTGAGATGAAACAGATATTCTATCAGGAATATGGAGACTTGCCTTACTTGCTCGAAGTAAAAATTGACAAACATCTCTTCCGAGCCCTCGCACAACATTGGAATCCCGCATATAGTTGCTTCACCTTCGAAAACCTAGACATGACGCCCACAGTAGAGGAGTATACTGCTTTGATCCGTTGTCCCAGAATTCAAGTCGATAAAGCATACTCAAAGGATACATGTGTCCAAACATTTCTAAAGAGGTTGATGAGTGTAACCGGGATGAGTGAACAGTGGGTCGCGTCTCGGATAAAAGTAAAGGGAGATAAAAGTGCATCAATTGGAAAAGCTTGCGAGATTTAATTTCGACACATCTAGATATGAAAAAACTTATTAACATTTTTGCTCTTGGCATCTACGAGTTAGTCCTTTTCCCAAAGGCATTAGGGCATGTGAAAGACGCGGTAGCAGTGTTGTTTGATCGGCTTAGTAAAGGTGTCACGCCTATTCCAGTGATTCTTGCCGAAATCTTCAGATCGTTAAGTGCTTGCCGAAGAGAAGGGGAAGGAAGATTCATTAGTTGTGCACAGCTTCCGATGGTTTGGTTTCAAAGTCACTTCTGGAAAGTAAAAAGGTTTTCATGCAAAGTGTTCTCAGTCGACTTTTCACCTTTGAAGGAATTTGTTGCCACGCAAAAGGAACAAAATGTGTCTGAGGAGAAATGAATGGCTATCCTTCAAAACCTTCAGGATGAGAACGTCGAATGGTGCGCGCCTTGGTTCATCCCAAAGGAGATCCTCTATCATTGTGGTTGCTTTGATTGGGTCCCTTTGCTCAGGGTATGGGGCGCCACAGGATATGCTCCTCTACTCGTATTAAAGCAGTACGAGACAAGATAATTTATCCCTGCGACACATGGCCTAGCTCGGTGCGAGTTCTCCTATAAAGGGTATGATTATAAGAAAAGGGTCTGAGAAGTAGCAAATGCATGAAAAAAAGTACATAGAATGAAGAAATTCAGCGCAGACCCGATGACAACGCCAAACTATGATTGATGGAGAAGTAAAAGAGTTAATGATAACATTCCAGCGTCGAATCCTGAAAATATTCAGCCGATAAAAGAATATTTGCAAGAGGTCCCATCAAAAATAGACATCATGAAACAGGACTTCGAGAAAAAGAATGCAGAGTTTGGAAAAAGAATAGAGGCCCTGGAAGAAGAAAAGATAAGTTGGGACTGGACGTGGTTATACATAGGTTAGAGGCTGACAAATTAAGGAAAGGCAAAACCAAAGTCGAAGAGGACCTAGTTGACTTGAAGAAAGTTTATAAGAAACTCCGTTTGTCTATGAGAACCGCGAGATTGGGTAAAACGTCGGAACAATGATGATAGAAAATTCAGATACAGAAAGACCAAGTAGAGCAGTGGCAAAGAAAGTTTCAAGATGGCCAAGCTCGTGAAAACGCCTTGAAAGGAGAGTTGTTAGAAAATCAGGTTGAGAAGGCCGAGATGAAAGCCCAGATAGCTGAATTAGAAGCAAGAATAACGGAGTTAGAAGAATCACTACGAAGATACCGTAACCGAAACTCTATCCTGAAACTCAAAGCAAGTATGGTTGAAAGTCAAGAATTAAGTGAAAGGGTACAGAAATTAGAGGCTACACTCCACAACAATGAGATTCGATTTGAGATCATGGAGAGGAATCTAGAAACCAGCGAATGACACTCTCGACAAGCTCAGAGACAAGTCGAAGAAAGAGATTACGTAATGGGAAGAGCATTGACCCAGATGAGGGAAGCCGCTGATCACATGCAAGAGCTGGGCTTCTTGGAAAGATCAAAGTTTTAGGCAATAAGGTAAAGCCATTTGTGTAATTTCGCTTTATGTAAAGAAGTTTTTATTCTAAAGAAGTTGATCTAATGGAAAATGGACTTCAAAATCAATGCCTTTTTCTTGCATTACATACATGCATTTTATTCACATTTCATCTTCGCATATTTTTGCATAATAATTCTAACTCATTAAAATCTTTAACTGTTACATCAGTAATCATTGAAAACTTACATCGTTATAATACTCGTAAAAAAACAAAGACCATAGAACAAAGACTCGAACAAATCCAGAAAGAATTACAAGATCAAATGCAAGGGCATATTCAGGAACAGATGACGATGATGTGTAGGGAAATGAAAAATCAATTTCTGGAAGTACAAAAGAATTTGATGAATGAATTGGCCCAAATAAAATAAAGCGTGGTTGATAAAGAAAAGGTTCTGCAATTGAGGAGGACGAGGACCCTATTATTCCTCAAGGTTTTACACCCCTCCATAACCCAACTCCACACGAGGCACAAACACGAGAAACCACCGTTACTATAAGAGCGCAACGACAGGCTACTGGCACATCAAGGCCAACCAATTATCCAATAAGACCTGGATCAAACCCTAAAAATAATGCTACAAATCTAGGTGTCCCGAATTTTGACAAGATGATGAGGGTAGATCTTCCTAGGTAAATGGAAGAAAAATATAAGCAATTAGAGGAGAGAATTGAGGCGTTGCAAGTAACTGAAAACTCTTACGGGGTAGACGTCAAAGAATTAAGTCTGGTTCTAGATTTGATTCTCCCTCCTAAATTCAAGGTCCTATAATTTGAGAAATATAACGGAACAAGTTGCCCGGAAGCCCACCTTACCATGTTTCATAGGAAAATGGCAAGGCATGTTCATAATGACCAATTACTTATTCATTGTTTTCAAGACAGCCTGGCTGGATCGGTAGTTAGATGGTACAATCAATTGAGCCGAGTAAAGATTCATTGATGGAGGGATCTAGCTCAGGCCTTCTTAAAATAATACGGTCACGTAACGAAAATAGTCCCTGATCGACTTACACAACAAAACATGGAAAAAAGGTCAAACGAGAGTTTCAGACAGTACGCACAAAGGTGGCGATATATGGTAACTCTAGTGCAACCACCGCTAACAGAAAAAGAAACAACGATGTTGTTCGTTAACACCCTCAAGGCACCTTATCTCAATCATCTGTTAGGGAATGCCACTAAGAGTTTTTCTTATATGGTCATATCAGGGGAGATGATTGAAAATGCAATCAAAACTTGCA
Source organism: Kokia cookei (assembly GCA_039519145.1). NCBI lineage: Eukaryota > Viridiplantae > Streptophyta > Magnoliopsida > Malvales > Malvaceae > Kokia > Kokia cookei. The sequence continues at coordinate 34,796,098 of CM076904.1, read as the reverse complement.
AGATTGAGGCCGGAGAAAGCACTAAAAGGCCTGCACCTAAAAGGAGGGATGATGAAGTCAATAATGCAAGTGTGTACAGGCCAAGTTTCGCCAAACCATTTGTAATTGGACAACCTAAAACCTCGACAAGCAATTATCAAAATGCTCCAAGGCAAGAATCGGGCTCAAGGTCGAATAGGGGAAGAATTCAATATACTCTTCTTCCGATATCATATGGACAACTTTATAAGATACTGTATGACGCGCATGAAGTATCTCCTCAGCGTGTGAAGCCATAAAAATCCACGTTCTCGGCTTGGTATGACCCGAACGCCCATTGTGAATACCATGCAGGGACAGAAGGTCATTTGATTGAGAATTGTCCCGCCTTCAAGAGGCGAGTGGAGGGACTCATCGAGCATGGAATCGTGAAATTAAAGAACCAACAAAACCCAACATAGCTGGAAATCCCCTACCCAATCATCCAAAGCAAGGAGTGAATGCTTTGATAGAAGGGAGGGATCGGAAAACTAAAAGAAATGTTGAAGAAGTTAGGTCTCCACTTCGATGAGTGTGGCAACAGTTGGTCAAAAATAGGATAATAGCAGAGGATAAGGAGAGCACGATAGCAGGGACTAACGGTTGCTTGCGAGTTTCATACCATTGAGGGGCATGAAATTCAAGACAGCGTCGAGTTCAAAGCTATAGTACAGACGCTAATAGACAACCGAGAACTAAAATTTTTCGAGGAAGAAGAGGAGGTTAATGACGTTTACGCCTTCGAGGATGGAATAGCCAAGGTTTGTGGGTTAATCACCCAAAAGTTATCATCTTCAAACCCACGAACAGCGCGATAAGGGAGCAGATAATCCCGCGTATTATCATACAAAAACCAGCAACGTTCCCTTACAAGGATAGTAAGAAGATCTTATGGAATTACAATTGTAATGTAACCATACCAAGGGAGGGAAAACTCAAGAAATATGTAAATCTTATTACCTGCAGTGGTAAGAGTTATGATCCAGTGAATAAAGAGAAAGAGATCAGCAAAGGGAAGACAATAGTGTGTGAGTTAGAGGAAGACATAATTAGCAAGCCCGAAGCACCCACGAATGAGCCTGTATCCGAAAATGAGGCAAAAGAGTTTTTGAAATTTCTGAGAAATAGCGAATATAGTGTAGTGGAACAATTACACAAATAGTCTGCTCAAATATCAATCTTATCCTTGCTCTTAAGCTCGGAAGCCCATCGAAGCGCGCTAATGAAAGTGTTAAACGAAACATATGTAGCAAATGACATCTTTGTCAGCAAGCTGGATCGATTAGTCAATAACGTGAGTGCCAATAACTTCATTTCCTTCAACGATGACGAAATTTCAACGGGAGGCATGAGATTTACTAAAGCCTTGCATATTACTACCCGTTGCAAAGGGTACACGCTACCCGGAGTACTCATAAACAATGACTCAACTTTGAATGTGCTACCATTAGTGACCCTACAAAGATTACCAATTGATAGCTTTCACATTAAAGGATGTAATAATATAGTGAGAGCATTTGATGGGACTGAGAGGAAAGTAATGGGCAAGATTGAAATACCTCTTCAAATCTGGCCAAATACATATGAGGTGGATTTTCCTGTGATGGACATCAAGCCTACGTATAACTGTCTATTGGGAAGACCATGGATTCACGTCCATAACGAGTGATTCACCTTACGTGGGGATAGATGAAGAGGCTGTGGAATGTTCTTTTCGCTCACTCGAATTCGTCAACGCAACCTTCATTATTGAGGGGAGCAAGATCCCTGTACCCATTATATCATCAACTACCAGAATGGGCCTGTGTCTAACAGTTGGAAATGGGGCATTACCTGGAAGGGGACTAGGAAAATACCTTCAAGGAAGAACCAGTGTGCCGATGCTGATAGAAAAATGGGATCATTATGGCCTGGGATACAAACCGGACGCAAAACAAAAGAAAAAGGAGCTAGAAAGAAAACAAGAAAGAAGGAGGGCAAGTTTGTCCGGAAAGGAAATTTCGTGGGAACCCATGGTCTTCCCACACATATTTAAGACTTTTGTCTCAGGAGGGGTGATCAACCAAAAGTCAAGTCCGGAAAAAGAGCAAGTAACGGTCAAGACTGAAGGAATCTTGAAGGATTTGGGCATCAACGCTATATCCGATGAAGGGAAAAAGGGGAACCTGGCAGGAATTGATCCATGTGCACCTGGAAGCATTCTGAACAATTGGACTGCGGAGGAATTTCCTATAATTTTTAAGATTTCTTCAGAGTAATGTTCAGAACATCTATTGCTTTAGGCTTGAAAGCAATATGGATTTTTTTGTAAAAAGGCCTATGATCATTATCTAGTTATTTTGAATGAAAATGCATTTACATCTTATATGACAATTTTTCTTTTTCTTAATTATTTTTCATTCTTAATCCGACTTAATAAACCATTCGTACATATCCAATAAACAAAATTAATCATTCTTTAATACATACATTCTTGACCAATTTGACAAACATACTCATACACATATCATACAATCATTCTTTCGTAAATTTATTTTGTTCTTTGGACCTCTCTTTCATTCTTTAACAGGTCCTTGAATATCAATAATATGAGTAACCCTGATGCTAACTTAGAGCCTCATTTTGAGCAAGATATGTGTTTAGAAGAGCTTCAAGACCTCGAAGATGAGCAAGATTGTAATTTGCCTCCGGATCTGTTAAGAATGATGGAGCAATAAGAAAAGCAAATTCTGCCTCATTCAGACCCAGTGAAAGTTATTAATCTGGGAAACGAAGATGAAAAGAAAGATGTGAAAATTGGGACAAGCATCTCTTTAGAAACCAAAAAGGATCTTATTGAATTGCTTCAAGAGTTCCAAGACATCTTCGCATGGTCTTACCAAGATATGCCTAGCTTGAGCACTGACATTGTGGTACACAAACTCCCTATAAAGGAAAAACGCAAGCCTGTGCAGCAAAAGTTCCCTCAATACGAAATTTCGAGTTCCCAAAAAATATGTATACAAATAATTTTAAAACAAAACGAGGCAATATCCTTTCGTGTGAAAACTTCGAAAAACCATACCCTAACGTGCTGGGTGTGATTTTCGTATAATTCACACAATCGAATATCCTCTTTAAAGTCTATCAAAATGTCCTTCAGTTTCTAAAGTTCGAGAACATAGTGCCCTAACGTGTTGGACACGACTTCCAGTTCTCCTAGAAATTCGAAACACACGGACAATTTTCCTCAAATAGGATTTTTGAAAATCATGCAAAATTTTCTAAAAACAAAGATCGTATTTTAAGTATTACTCTAGTTTTTAAAGTTTTAAAACAAAGACCCGAAAGTAATCAACATGGTACCAATTTTGGGTGTGTGGGGGTGCTAATCATTCCTCGTACGTAATTGACTCCCAAACCCCATTTTCTGGATTTCGAAGACCAAAATTTTTTTAAAACGGATTGTAAAACGTTTTGTGCTGATCCAATCACACCATATAAAAAAGATTGGTGGCGACTCCATCTTTCGATTTTTAAAATATTGTTCGAGACCTGTTTGTTTTCTCCGAAAATAAACGTTTCGACATAAATATTATTTGGTCCCCCTTGGAAACTAATAATTCAATTTATGTCATTTTATCTTTCTATTTTTTTCTTTAGCCTCAAAAATTTTCAATTTCATCTAGACTCTCAAAGCTTTTTTTTTTTTTTAATTCTTATCACTTTTTCGATAAAAGTATCATCAAAGCTCTGTACTAGAAGTTGGATTGCGTTTTGACCCCTATACTCTTTTATTAAAAAAATTCATTTGTTTTTATTATTAAAAACTAGTCCATATACGTCAACAAGAGATATGGGTAACATACCATGTGTCATTACTATGTGAGCCACATCAGTTTTTAACAATAGAAATGAATAAATTTTGAAAGTAAATGACGAATATAATCCCATAATACTATTACCCACTTTACTCACATTTTTCGTACTGCAAACTTGACATCTCTTTGCGTTTCAAAAGAATTCACACCACGCGTCGGCACCTTCCTTTCCATCACTATAAATGTGGACATCCCAGACATTGCTTCATAGCTCATTCCAACTGAGATAGATCATTGGAATCAGCCTCAGTTCACAATATATTTTACACTTTCTGTTTCAGAAAGAGAGAGGCAAAGAGAAAAGAAAGAGAGGGTATTACATATATTCATCTAGTACAAATAAAGATGGCTCTTCACCTTTCTTGGGTTTCCATATTTGGCGATCTCGGTACTGAAATATATATTCATATGATATGCCCTTCTTCTTTGCATTTTATAATATTCACTAACTTTAATTTATATTGTTTTCAGGCGTCGCTGTTTCATTTATGGTCGCCTTTTCACCCTTGTAAGTCCCTCTGTGTTTTGGTATTATTTCATGAACTTTCTCTATATAGAGTTTGCCTTGTCGACGGAGATGGTGATGTAATGTTTTGCAGGCCAGCATTTTATGAAATCTATAAGAAGAAAACATCAGAAGGATTCCAATCATTACCCTATGTGACATCGCTGTTCAGTGCGATGCTTTGGATTTACTATGCACTTCTGAAGAGGAATGAAATGCATCTAATTATCATCAACATTTTCTGCTGTTTCATTCAAAGTTTTTACATTGTCACTTACTTTTACTACGGTCGAAAGAAGGAAAAGGTAAATTAATTTCCGTATGTTAGATTATAGAGTAAATTAGATTTTTTAACATAAATTCTATCTATTTCTACTATTAAAAATAGATATATGCGGATATCCACTTCAAAATTTACAGATTCGGATATTAAAATTACTATTCGATGTGGATTCGAATCGGATGTAGATATTTGAGGATATCCAACTCCTCATAGCTGGTTAAAAAATATTTAAAATTTCATATAGTTTGTAACCAATGCGGATTCGGATAATTCAGCATTTGCATATATCCGACCCGCTGTCATCTCTAAACATGAGGTACTACACGTATCACGTCATGTGTTACTATATAATTATTTCATTAATCATGTTAGTTTTTAATCGTAGAAGTGAACAAAACATAATCTAACTCCCGGTAACGAGTCTCCATGGTACTTTTACTTAATTTCTAAAAAACAAAACCCTATTTATACATGTTCCATAAAGTTCATCATGAATCTAATTCACTTCCCAAATGGTGGAAAATTTTCAGCTCGAGGCTGTGAAGCTTATGCTCTTATTCAATGTTTTCGGGTCCGGACTTATCTTTTTCTCCACTTACTTCCTTCATAACCCAAAGACCCGTCTCTGTATTCTCGGATACATTTGCCTGGGGTTCTCTGCGAGTACGTACGCGGCACCACTTGCTATCGTGGTGAGTATCGTCGTCTCAACTTTGAGATTGAATATCACATCCGATCCGAGTTGGATTATATTTAAACCCTAAATTCTTTGTTTTTTGTTGCAGAGAAAGGTCATAAAAACAAAGAGTGTTGAGTTCATGCCGTTTACTTTGTCAGTCTTCCTTTCCATACAAGCAGTGATGTGGTTCCTCTATGGCCTCCTGAAGAAGGATATCAACATTGCGGTACATTACTTCATTCATGCAATAACCGTTTTCAATTGGTTAAATTGCTTGGAATTCCTTATACTATAACATTATGAGCAAATTGGTCCCTCTACTCTAAAAGTGAATTACCTTTTCTAATTACCATATCAATAATAATTAAGCTTCATTCTTTCTTCTTCTTCTTCTTCTTTTTTTTTTTTTGAAAAATCAGGGACCAAACATACTAGGGTTTATCTTTGGGATCCTTCAAATGATACTTTATGCAATCTACAAGAACCACCCAAAGAAAATGGTAGTGGAAGATCCAAAGCTTCAATTAACAGACCAGCTCGAGTCGGTAGTGTCTTCGGACGTAAACACAAGGGCTCCTCAACCGAAAGACAAAGACTACAATGATGGAGGGGGAGGAGGAGGAGATGTTGAAGCTCAAAATATAAAGAAAAACACTTTAGATGCTTCACAGAAAGTATAAATAATTCGATGAAAGAAGAGATGCCATAAAGGACGACTTCTCGTTTCTCAATGTATGATTAAATTAGGAGTAGTTTTTGTTTTTAAGGAAAACGTGGTAAAAAAAAAAAACATGCAGAATAAAAGGAAAAAAAAGTAAATCAAAATAATGTGTGGTGTAATTTCTGCCCTCTCAGTGTAATCTGCATCTCTCCATCTCTCTCTTCACTATATCAATCAATAATGAGTGTATAATGTTTTTGTTTTTATTACTGTAATGTGTTTAATATATGTTTTTATAATTACCATTGTTGATGTGGTTTTAATGAGCTGAGTATGGGTTGCTATGTGCTGAAGGAATCTGAAAAAATAAAAATAAAAAAGAGGAAGGAAAAGAGGTTTGCATGCATGGTTATGCGAATCTCTTGATTATCCCATTTTATTCCTTTTCTTGATTGGATATCAACAATAGTTCCCAACCAAGTAGATTTGTATTAAGCTTTCAAATGAACTGGGAAAGACTATTGACAACGGTTGTAGTGAGTAGAGATGTTCATGGGTCATGTCGAATAGGATTCGAGTTGAGTTTAAATATGATATTAGTATATTTTATATTTGTTCAAGTTCGATTTAATCTGAAATATGGACCTAAAATTTGATTCAAGTTCGCCCATATTTGCAAAGTATTAAACCAAATCCATTTTAAGCTCACCCTTATTGTTTTTTTTTTAAATATATTTTATTTTAATTTATTGATAGTCATCTTAACATTATTTTAGTGTTTACATTGGAGTACATAAGTTTTTTTTTAATATGTTATAAATGATATAATATAAAATATTATAAATTTAAAAATCGAGCCGAAGTTGGATGTTGAATGTTCAAACCTGAATCTGATCCGTATTTTAAATGGGCCTAATATTTTTTACCCAAAACTATTTTTTAGGCCTAATATTATATGTATAGTAATGAGAAATTATAAAGAGTCAACCCATGAATAGGCCTAAAATTTCTAGATTCACCCTGGATGCTAGTAATCAGATGCTAGCTACGTGAAGACGAAATGTACACCAAATTGTAAGGAGAAATGCTTCTGTATAAATGCAATCTGTTACTAATAAAAGGCCTTTTCATGTAGGAAATGAAAGCTTTTTCATCTTTTCACGCATTGTAGTTCAATAAATGAAAGCCGAGGATGTAAGCAAGCTTTAAAAGCCAATAATTATCTCATACATTAGCATAGATACAAAGTTTTATAAGAAATACAGATTCTAACCAAGAGGAAATGACCACAAATCTTGATCCGAAAAGCTGACAACAAAACAACCATTGATTCCCTAGCTAAATGGCTAATCATGCAATAGGAGAGTGAGAACAGGATCGAACAAAGTACCTTAAATCTTGCTAAGAACTTTCTCGGCGGCTGCAATGGTCTTTTGGATGTCTTCCGGAGTATGTGCCAAGCTTGTAAATCCAGCTTCGAACTGTGAAGGTGCCAAGTATACACCTTCCTCCAGCATTCCCCTATAAAACCTTGCAAATTTTGTTGTATCACTCTTCTTTGCATCGTCAAAGTTGTAAACAGGTCCTTCTGTGAAGAAAACACCAAACATCCCATTGATATACCCTCCACAGATTGCGTGTCCCGTCTTTTTTCCAGCATCTAAAATGCCTTGAACAAGTTGTCCGGTGATCTTATCCAAGTATTCGTATGTTCCTGGCTCTTTCAACCGCTTAAGGGTCTGTATCCCGGCTGTCATTGCCAATGGGTTTCCACTCAAGGTCCCAGCCTGGTACATCGGCCCTGCTGGTGCCACCATCTCCATGATCTCCCTCCTTCCTCCATATGCACCAACAGGAAGACCACCACCAATTATCTTCCCTAGGGTTGTTAAATCAGGAGTTATCCCAAAATACTCCTGTGCCCCACCATAGGACAAGCGAAATCCGGTCATCACTTCATCAAATATGAGGAGAGTCCCATCTTCCTTGGTTAAGCGACGTATAGCTTCAAGGAAGTCAGGTTTAGGCGGAATGAAGCCAGAGTTCCCAACAACAGGTTCAAGAATAACAGCCGCAAGTTCCCCTTTGTTACTGTTAAATAGATTCTCAACAGCTGATATATCATTGTAAGGGGCAGTTAGCGTTTCGAATGTGGCTGCTTTGGGAACACCAGGAGAGTCAGGAAGCCCTAAAGTAGCGACTCCACTACCTGCCTTGACAAGAAATGGATCAGCATGGCCATGATAACAACCCTCAAATTTAATGATCTTCTCTCGGCCAGTAAAAGCACGGGCAAGACGGAGCACACCCATGCATGCTTCTGTACCAGAGTTTACAAATCGAACCATTTCAATGCTAGGAACAGCAGAGATTACCATCTCTGCTAGAACATTCTCAAGAAGACAAGGAGCACCAAAGCTTGTTCCTTTCTTCATAGTTTCAGCCAAAGCTGCAAGCACCTGCGGATATAAGCAAATTGATGGAGAATTATTAGTCCTCTCCATTACACACCTAACAACTCTAGGTAGAGATAATGCATCATTGCATCTCACATAAAAGAACATCGCCAAACAACTTTATCATGAAGAAATGCACAAACATTGACCAAACGGCATTCGTCATTGAAAGAGTAGGAACTATGTAAGATGCTCGTTGCTCGGGATGTTAAAACACTAGAATAAAACAAGCAAGGTAGATTTAGATTAAAAGAAGAAAAAGCCTAACCTCATCATCTGCATGACCAATTATAGCCGGACCCCAGGAGCCAACATAGTCGATATACTCGTTACCATCTATGTCCCACATGTGAGAACCTTTAACAGAATCGATCACAATCGGTTGTCCACCAACAGATTTAAAGGCACGGACAGGAGAATTTACACCTCCAGGCATCAAATTCTGCCGCCAAAAGAAAAATGCTCTTACAGGAGTCAATGGAAAAATATACTCAAAAGAAACATTTACTCAAAATAAGATATCAAAGAGGAAATGAAAAGATAGTGACATAACACTAGAAACTAAAAACTGCCACTATAGCTACAAACCTATAACGTATACACAATTAAAACCAATGATACTCCTCAATACAATTATATAAAGTTAACATGGTAAGCTTCGTCAAAGGAGTAACCATCCAATTAGATATACATTTCACATATTATTTTAGTGATAAGCAAGGAGTAACCATCCCTAGTTCTTAATAGAACTACACTGTCAAAAGCATAATAGTTCCTTCAAAGGCTGCTCGAAGTCTCAATATGAAGCTATATGTACTAGTATATGATATTAAAGCCAATTGGGTCAAATCTTTAAAAGTAATTGATCAGCTTTCTAACATACTAAACTTCCTATCAATTCCATTAGCCCAAACAGAGTACAAAGAAATCAAAGTGGAATTTTTTTTATTCATTTTCATCCATTCCATAACAAACCCAGATCGAGAAATCAATCAAATGAGATTAATTTTAAAAAAATTCAAAAAAAAAATAGTAATAAAAAGACAGAACTAAGAGAATTACCTTGGCAGCATTGAAAGCTTCTTCAGATTTTTGAAGGGTATAATTCTTCTTCTTGTCTTCAACAGAAACAGTCATCTTAACACGAAACCCAGAGGATTGTGAAGAATGAAGTGATTTAGAAAGGTTGGAAGAACAAGAAAGACCTAACCCAATTCCAATTCCAATTCCAATTCCACTTATTGAGGCCGCCATTTTTGCTATCTGTATTTGTTTCTCAGTGATCTTCTTCTAGGCAAGTCTCAAGAAGAAGAAGAAGATAAGAAAATGGTAAAATTGTAAGAAAGATTAGCCAATAGGCTTATAGATTGGCCACTGAACTGTCTACCCCTTTGTTTTTGTCAACTTCTGGGTTTATAATATGGATGTGAGAGTATAGGATACAGACTAAACCGAATTGGGTGGACCAATAATCAAATTATGTGGGTCGGCTTTTTTAATGCATGAAAAAGTCCGAGTTCCATTTTGTGTTACTAGGTGGAAAGCCCAAAAATGGACATATGCCCACTACAACCTTTTTCTTTTCTTCATGTCATATTCATCTATACTATATATTAATTAGCTTTAGAATCTGAACTTATGTGTTGATCCAATGATTAGGATGTTAACTATCCTAAATATGATTTGGATGGTTAGGGCGTCTACCATCCCAAATATGACTTAAATTCAAATCACGTTAATCACATTATTGTTAAGACTTTATCCTCCTTTTATAATTCCCAAGAAAAAAAAAATTAGCTTTAGAATCCCAAGCACAACCTCGTTTGTGTATTAATATCATAGAGATTTTATTATTTATGTAATATATTGTTAGACCACTTATTTTTGTAATCTTATATTGATCATTTTCATCTTCAGATTATATGTGTTTTATACATCAAGAACCTATCCTTTTTATTCAATTTTCGATTCTAACCATTGAATTTGAGTCCTGGATTTCGCATCACACAATAATATATAAACACAAATAAACATATTTTATTCATGTTTTATGATGTTATCATGTTCTACTTACACAATTAATAAGAAAAATATACAATGTGCATATAACCACCTGCTATGCGAATATTTTGAAATATATATAAAATCAAAAGTTGCATGAAGAAATAATTAATTGGTTTAAGGTGAGTAGTTTTCATTTTTCTTAAAATACTTAAATATACAAAATTTATGTCGAAACACTCGGACATAAATTTAAAATACAATTCAAAAGATACATATATTCACACCTAACACTCATCCCATTTAACTCGAATAACATGGCAACTACCTACCTAGATGGCAAATAAGTCACTAAGACTAACCAAAACCAAAACATGTAAAGGGATTCTAAAACCCTACTCATATGTTAGTGAAAGTGAATATATTGAGCTGTCCCCTAAGCCAATGTTACAAAAAATGAATTGCCATTGATCTGAACCCAAAACGCACCAAAAAATATGGGAAAGGGAAAGCCCGTCGTTACCAGAAAATAATGTTGATCGGCTATCAACATTCAGGAGATTTCATCTTCTCCAGCAACTTAATCTTGTCAAGCAATTCTTGGATGGTATTAGATGCTTCCTACAATGTCAAACATTATCAAACATTGATGGGTTGTTCCAAAGAGGAGAAATGAAAACGTAATCAGGTGACAGAAAATAAAGATTCGGCAAATGTAGGAAAAAGTTCGAATATGAAAGTGTTTTTAGCAAGATTGTCAATACTATGCAGGTGAACATACCCTTTTTGCTCTGATACTTGTACATATTTTTTAATATTTTATACATTTATAGTCTAATATAGTTCAATAACTTTTACAATGGATACGGGCTGGTACATGTCAGCATTGACCCAGATCTACTGAAAAGGAAACTTAAACTACTTTTTATTAGTTTAGAACCGAAATGGTACATACCGGTCTGTACAGGGTACCAACAACCATGGAATTTAGATTCGAATGAAACTTTTAGATTCTTTCTCGATTAAATTCTAGAAAGAACAATGAATGAGAGGAATATGCGTGGAATGAATGAGAAAATGCAATAATGAAACAGTCTGAAAAGAATTATAACCTTTAGCTTCTTTCTCAAGTTTTCTTCCTCCTTGTTTCTTTGATCCCTCTCTTCCGAGAAAATGTTAATCAGACTTTCATGTTCAATGTTCAGTTTGCCGATTTTTTCCTGCGCTGCTGTCAGCTAATAAAATGATACAAAAGAAAGAAACCCGAAATAAGTAAAATCCGAGTAAAATTAAGCCACAGAGCAATTATACAAGAAATTTATAAATTGCATTAATACTACAAGGCTTCCCCAATTTATAAGCCAAATTCTAAATTGGTCTCAAACTTCAAAAGTTTTTTGAGCTATCATGGTATATCACATCAATCAAATTCTTCCGATAACTTAGCTGTCAATTTGATCGTTAAATGTCAGCTCAGATTTGACAATTTAGACATATGGACTGTATTTGAAACACACAGTGTAACCAACCTCATGGCTAGCTTGGATCTGACATTAAAAAATATATATGGGCCTCAAACATGGCAGACTTCAACTTTTAGCTTTGTTTTTTAGGGAGCAGGCGTGTTTAAAATATGCTCCAAGTATTTAAATTGGCCTCTACACTAGATACAAGCAAACATTTAACACTCAAGCTGATAGGTAGACTGACAAAAGAACCTGATTGTTATGGTAATAATATTGTAAGGACTTAATTAGAACATGTTGAAGTTTGTGGACTAATTAGAATCTAAACCTTTGCATAACCCATCACAAAACTAATGTATTGTCATATTTATCCCTACTATTCCTTGCATTTATTTAAGTCACTCAAAGAAGGGATTATACCTCGATTTCGAGTGATTTGCATTTGCTTCTTTCCTTCTGCAAATCATTGAGCAATTCACTTTGATGCGCTCCCTCATATTTCTCTAATCTACAAGAAGGAACAAGATTGTTTATACAAAAGACAGGTCATAGCAGAACCGATTGTAGCCTAATGAATACAGTTTCTAAAAGCACCTTTTCTTCAATTCACAATTTTCCTGCGTCAACTGCTCCAGTATCTGTAAATTGGCCTCAGAAATTGAAGGCTCACCATCATTCAGGCCAAGATCCTTCCAATTGAACAAAAATTATTATTAAAAACACGCACACAAACACAAAAAAGGCACAGAACTAACCTTTAACTTCTATACTATAACAAACTTTTGACTGCTTACATTAGCTTGTCTCTCAGGTAAGACCTCGTACACATCAATATTTGCATCTTCTGCCAGATGGAAAGATAGTCTAGATGGGCTTGATCCTTCTCCAGATTTTGGCATGTCCTTTCTACCTTTATCTATCAGCAGCTTTTTCTTATAATCATCCTTGTTAAACAAATGTCCATTTCCATATCCACGGTCCACTGTTTCACGAAATCCCAGACTTTCTTTTCCTCCTTTTTTCCAACTTGAGGGTGAATACGACTTGTTTGAGACTGAAGAGAGTCGATTGCTGCTAGAAGTACCATTCTTATTCAATCTAGTAGATATTTTTGGATTGCGACCAGGAGAAGTATCTAAAAGGATCAAAAAGATCCCGATGTCAATCAAGGAGTGGCTCACAATTCACTGATGACAAAAATGCATACCTTTGGCTAGAGACTGATTTATATTTTTCTTATTACGTCGTGGAGCATAGCCAATTCTATGACAATTGATGGACCTAAAATGGAGCAGTCAATAATCCAGAAGCAGCAATTGGAAGCCACATTGTTACCAGTGGAATAACTAGAACGGAACAACAAACCAGTAAGATTTTTGCATTTGTACTAGTCGTGCTTCGAGTCTGGCAAGAACTGTTGTACGCTCAAAACCCTGCTTATCATGAGCTGGCTCAACAAAATTAGCCTCCAAAACACCTAAGAATGCAGCCAATTAGAACATGATTCAGTAAACTAATTAGTAGACTCCAATGCTAAAACAATACCTATAACTCCACGACCATCACTCCCGGAAGAATTCCAAACCCTCCAAAAAGGCTGGGGAAGTGGGTTAAAGAAGGCATCAGGGAAAAGAACATTGTAAAAAGAAAATTTATTGCAGGTAAAATTGATTAGTATGTTAGGTAAAATGCAAAAGATGCTTAAAAATGCCAGAGAAACAAATAGCAAAAGCTCCCGAAGAACTAACATTTCATGCAGAACAAAAGTTAGGCAGCAAGTGTAAAGCAAACCCTGCTGACTATAAAAAATGACTATGTATAAGCAATCATCGTGACACACTGTATTCAAAGCAAATATAAAGCAAAACCTTGATGAGCCGATTTTTGTGATAAACATTGAAACCCTGAACATCGATGTGATGTTTGGCATCTTTCACAAAACCAATGATCACCAAAGCAGCCAACTGACGACAAAAATGCAAGAAACCAGTGTCAGACAAGCATAGTATGTAGTAAATAAAACAGAAAAGTAATCTATTTAGGATTTATTACATGCAAATCCTTAGGGGCCCCCTCAGCACTGGGATTTGGTCGATACGTAACCATCTCAGTAAGCATCATATCATTAACTATGTTGTGATGCTCAACATCTTTCCCGCACAAAATGATTCTGAAGTTAGGAGGAAGTCTCAAATAAAGTATTGACGCGTAACTCTGCAGAGCGAACAAAGAAAAATAAACTAAAAAATCAAATTAAAAAGAAAAAAGCTAAAGTATATGTGTCTGTACGCTATTGCAGGCAATGCATCAAATCATGTACATAGCGAGTAAAGCATCCAATTTTCAGAAATCTTCCTCCATGCTTGAACCAAGAAAGAACTTGTAGTAGGTTTAATATTGGAATATATTTTCCGTAAGTGACCATGGAAGAAGAAAACAATTTTCCACAACAAAACAAAACCTAAACTTCTGATCTTAGTGAAGTGACAATCCTTTTGGACTTTGTCACCCACTTCTCTCATTGTTGTTCTATTTTCCTCCAGTTCTCCTTCCTTTTATTCAAAGGTAAAAATCATAATTTATTCCATTGAAAAAGAAGTAAAATAATGATAATTACCCTCAACGAATGTTTATATGTCAGGAAGTGCCTAGAGTTGGGAAACTGTTCTGCCATTTGTATATTTGTCTCATCACGGTTAACACCTCTGAGTTGGATATCCTGCCAACAATAAGGCACTAAAAAGTTTGAACATCACAAATACATTATATTCTGTTTGACATTTTAAACTTTAAATAGTGGAAAGAATCCAGGACATTTGAGACATACATGTGGATCGCCGAGAAAATCAAGTTCCAATAATCCTTGGTCATCCTCCCAGAGATTATATATAATAATTAGTGTACCATGGTCTTTCATCAGATTGAACTAAAAGCAGGAAAAGGAAACATTTTACTATACAATACAACAGTCCAAATCATAATGGAGATCCCAGCTTAACAGACAAGTACAAACTGAAAATTTTCAAAAGAAATACTACTTTTCTGAACACCTATTCAACAATCATCCTTCTATTGACATCAAATTGTGCTCTTTTTTTCTTTTTCTCATTGGAGCATATTTTTAACCAGAAAAACAACACTAGAATATGTGTTACCTGACGAAGGAGGTCAGCTTCGCTAGAAAAGGGAGACCACTCCACTATAGTGTCCAAATTCCTATACCAGTCACCAACAGTAGATCGTATGATCTTGCTCCATTCTTCTTGTAGCCATTCATAATCCAGCTGTTCATTTCAATTCATACAATGGTTAAAGAGCACAACCAGAGTATAGTTTCTGCAGTAGCATGCTAACTATTTAAGTAACAAATAAATATGGCTAAGATCACAAAATGGACTTAAACTATACCTTTTTTTCCCAAGGTTGTACCTAAACCTTTCTTTTGTCACAAGTGGTACTTAAACTATACTTCGTTACTCAAAGTGGTACCTAAACTATATACTTTTTTCCCAGGTTAGTACCTAAACTTTCTGTTGGTCACAAGTACCTAAACTATACTCTGTTACCCAAAGTGGTACCTGAACTATACTCCGTTATCTAAATTGCCCCACCGTTAAAAAAAATCTCTTAGCCAATCATTTTGTAACACATTACAAGATTGTTCCAAATCCAGGGAAGTGTCTAAAAGAACTTAGCAAATATTTACTTGGCTATAAAATTAATAGTGATTATGCTTGTGTTTGCAGACCCCATTATGAAAGCAATGGTGGTGACTACATGTATATTCATCCAAATATTATACTAAGTTCTAGTTGGCATTACCATGGGAACCACAATGTCTTCCTTTCCTGTGCTAGTCAAAAATGTGTAGGATAGCAGTCCAATGCTCTGTGTGGGACTAAAAACAAACCAAAGAATTTAATTACCAATTACAGTGACAAAAACAGAAAGAAAAGGTAGATCTAGCATATCAAAAATAAAGAAAAAATATATATGGTAAAGGTAGAAAAAATGCATATAGTGAGCAAACACACATAAAGATTTGAACAATTTTTCTCAACATCAGCATTTCTAGTAGTTAGCAAATAGCAACCTACTATAAATGGACTTGTTAAACAAAGCACCAAACTTGGGAACGTTTTACATTGCCTACAAGCTAAAGATACATCCCTAATTACTGGCACTGCTACAACAATGTGTTAGTACCAAAGGATAGAGAGTTTTTAAAGGTGAATATTACAACCAAAACCTAGTCTGACCAAGTAAAATGTTCAAAAATTGATGACCAATCTAATAACTATTTTCTTGAAGATGACACTTTGTTGATAATATTAATATCTATTCATAGTATAAAATAAATATAGAGCATATCAGTGTTAAGAGAAGAAAATCAAACCGGATCAGTCAATTGAGATGGCTCAACCGAGAATCAAAGGCATACTAGGAGCGGTATGTATAGTAGAACAGGGCGCTTTAATGAATCCGTAAAAACTGGGTTAAACTAGTAAAGCCAGTTTTAACATTTGCAAACTAAAAGGAAACAATTGAATCTTTGCATTAAAAATGATTCTTCTAACAAGAAGAGATAAAGAAAGACTAACCGCTTTCCTTCTTTTCCATGACACCGGGAAAATACAATAACATCTGCGCCAAGCCTCATGGTACTAGTCTTGAATCCATTACCATCTGTAGAAAACAAATACAAGTGTAAAATGCCCTGCGGAAGCCAAATAGCAACTACAAAGTATCTTTTCTTTCTAGACTGTAGAAATCACTAAATACATTGTCCAATGGTGTTTGCTACTTTGCTTTTTGCCGAGTATCCGAGAGACATGCACTGACGCATTTTATCAGGATCCATCCCACCCCCATTATCTGCAATGACAAGAATAAATTTCTTAAATGTATCATGTTATACATCTTTATTCTTTGAAGACCATAGAGAAATAAGAAAACAAAAAATGCAGAACTCTCATTACGTATTTACGTGCCTAGCTAGTCCTACTGTTCTTTACCCTCTACCTCATAGTTTAACTCATTAAAATGCAGAAAGAATCAATAGGTCACATGAGAACTTTGAAACCAACATAATAAGCATCAGTAAGTAAACGTGAGAAGTGAAACCACAGTACCTTCAATTAGCAACATTTGATTTGCATCTTTCTTACATTTAAGCACGTCTATATTAACATATGTTGCTCCATTGCATACCTAAAATCAGAAAATGAAGACAAAAATTGGAAAAAGATAAAAATGAAAAAGCAAACACTACATAATTGAAAGAGTAGTGGCATCAGGTACCTCATCCAAAGAGTTGTCAAGAAGCTCCGCAAAAGCTGTAAAAGTAAAATTAATAAACATACCCCTACCAATAAGAACACTTCAACAAAAGAAAATGGATCTTCTCATCTAACCGGAATAACTGACATACATACATACATACATACATCGGTTAGACAACTCTACCTCCAAGAGCCCATTTATGACTCGTTGCATTTGAATGTAGAAATTTTGGATGAACCCTTACATGATCCATGCCACCTACAAATCGAAAGAAATACAGGGGTAGAAGCATCGCAAAAAAAAAAAAAAAAAAGGTAAGTAAAGAAAAACAGAGCACAAACAATAAATAATGCAGGCTTTGCATGATTAAGTGAAACATTGTTATCCCTTACAGTCCATTACTCGACTTCAGAATATGTAAGTATATTACTACTAAAAGGATGTCACAAACTAATAATACCTGAAGGTAAATCCCAATCAGTAGATGAGACTCCGTCATATTCTCCAGCCTTCCAAAACTGCTTGCAAAGCACACTCGAAATCCTACTTGCCATCTGCTCCGGCTGTCTCAGCACCAACGGAACCTCCGCAACCGCCGTAACAGAGTCCAACCGAGCTGGAACCGGATCATCCGGCGGTAGAGGAGACAAAAATCCCACCGGAAGTTGAAAATCAACGTCATTCACCTTCCTCTTCTTCCTAATCCTGCCTTCTGGTCGGTCCACAGCTGCAATGGTGGTGTTTGCATTGATGTTCTCGTCCGGCCCGTCTGAGTCATCACTCGAGTCCGAATCACTGCTACTGCTGCTGAGTTCGATGACCGATTCAAGCTGTTTACGTGCTACGCCGTTTAGTTTCCGTTTTCGTGCACTTAACTCTTCAATGATCTCTTTCTTCACGCGAACGTCCATGGATTGGCTGGAAAATCTAAAACAAATGTAAGAAATTCAAATTTTAGAGAATTTTTATCAAGACAGATTTGCATGCAAGATTTAGAAACGGTAAAAGTAAAAATTAAAAAAAAAAAAACAATTGGAGAATATTACTTCTTTTTTCTTCTTGTTTTAGGAAATGAATGAACTTCGATTAAAAAAAGTATGAAGAGAAAACTTCGATTTATTAAACAGCCATTTATGTTCTTTCTTTACCTTTCCAAGAAAAAATATAAACAAAATGCTTTGATTTTCCCACTTTTTTTTTTCCCACCTATTACACTCATTTATTATGTCTTAAAAATAAAATTTTGGAGTTTAACCTATATTTTACATTTGAAATTTACTTTCTTTTATTTATTTTTAAAATTTTAATTTTTTTACTTTTTTAGATTTAAAGATTTAAATTCAATTATTAGTATTTTTAAAATTTTTCTATCAAATTAATATTTTAAAATTAAAAGAAACATTGATAATCGTGTAACAATAAAAATATGGAGATTTTTAATAAAAAAAAACGCTTATTCAAACTTCAATAATAGTTTTCTTTTTGTTGGATTAGTGATTTTAACAAAATCAACATAAACGTTTTTATTGAAATAATTAATAATATTAACAATTTAAGTTAACTAATAATATTATAAAAATAAAAAAACTAAACTTCGTCAAAAATTAAAGTATATAAATTTAATACTAAGTCTCAATATAATATAGGAGTTAAAACTGAAATTTTATGGTCTTAATGTCAAAAAAAAAAAAGTCAAAACTAAAGAAAACGCGAAAATAATAAGTCATGTGTCAATTTCTACGACTTTTAGAGTGTGTTTAGATAAACAAATTTATTTGTATCAAAATTTTAAAAACAAATTTACTTGTTTGAGTAAAAAACTTGAAGAATTTCAAAATCCGGTGAACAATTTCAATAAAAATTTTTAAATTTTTTAGTTATTCGTTTTTCCTTTTCAAATTTCACCTAAAGAGATGGTTTTTCAAGATTCCATCTAAAAAAAAAATTATTTTCGAAATTACTTATATTTTTTTCAATTAATATCATAGTACCACTGTAAAATAAATATTTAAAATTTAAAAATGATTTTTATTTAATTATAATATATTTTTTAAATTTTATTTACTAAATATATTTATATTTTTTGTAAAAAAATTTATATACCTATTATATTTTTTAATATAATTATCATTCAATTCATAAAATTATATTAAATATTAAACGTCAAATTTGGGCATCATAAAAAACAAAATTAAATTTAATCGTTGATTCATAATGAAGAAAAAGTAGTATGATGGGTATACCCAGATGTAAACGAAGGAAGCAAATATTGGTTGATGTGGCTACTTCTTTGAAAGGAAATTTCTTTGAAATAGGGAGAGAAGCCGAGGACAACATGGGCAAATCAAGGGTCCCTAAAATAAAAAATTGCTATTTAGAGTTTTTAAAAATTTAAAATTAATAAAAATAAAATTATATTTTATCTCTCTAAAATCATAAAAATTTAATTTAATTTAATTTTTTAAAATTATAAAAAATAAACTATTAAAATTTGATGTTTACATGACAAATTAGTGATGAATGATGATGCTTCATGTGGAAATGTAATACCTGTACTCCCACTAATTGGCGGCAACTAAGAACAAGAAAGGTCATACTAAAATTGGACAGTAAGGACGTTGTTGCGATGTTACGTTCGACGTGTTGGTAGATTATTGAGGAGAGATTAAAAGGTGCAGATGGTACATGCTTATAGGGAGAGAAATGGCGTTGCTGATACGCAAACCAATTATATGTTTAATCTTCTTATTCGGTGCCACGGACTCATGCAACCACTGAATGAGACGTTACAAGCAATCCATGATGATGCGAGTAGCTGGATTATTTTTGTTATTTTAATATGTATGGATGTTAGAGGGTGAACTGTACTTGAAGGGAATTTAGTAACTTATTTGCTTTTGCAAATCTGTCACCTTCTCATTTTATAGAATAAAAAACTGCCACCTCTCAAGACCTCTGGGTTTGTGTCTGTTTCTTGATGTAATCATTTATATATGAAATTCTCCCAAATGTTTGCAGGTAAAAGTATGAAATATAAATAATTTAGTTTTTGTATATTAAATTAAAGTGAATCGATTTTTCTGTTAAAATTTTTATTTATTTGCATCGTTAAAAATTAGTATGATTAATAAAATAATATGGACTAATTTTTAATTAATAAATAAATAAATTTTTTAACAAAAATATCAGTTTACTCTCAAATCTTAAGATAAATAGCCTATTTTTTAGTAAAAAAAAATAAAATATAATCTAACTTTTAATACAAAGATCTCCGTTGATACTTGTAATGAATTGGGTGCATCCTATTTATCTTTTTCTTTCTTTCTTTCCTTATTTTTTAAATTTTCTTTAACATCTACACTATCATAAATAGATTGGTTGAATTTAATTTTAGTTGATGAATTTAGTAGTCAACTTATTAAAAGTTAAGTTTTAATTATAAGAATAATTATTTGATATATTGACAATTAAAATTTAACTTTACAAATAAGCAGAGTTGAGATATTACCATGTGTCTTTTAATTGTGTTTTAAAATTTTAAAAATAATTTATTAAGACTTATGATAAAATTTTAATCTCACTTTTGAAGTTAAAAATTATCTTTTTCGTGCATCAAATAATTACCCTTATTATAATACATTTATCAAATAAGATTAAAAATGTCATCTACTCTTAAAATGTTATTCATTCAGAATATTTTTTCTCTAGACTCTATATTAAATATTGTCATTAAGAATCTCATGTGATGCCCTGATGGTTAAGGATGTTCACCATCCCAAGCGTGATTGGATTCAAGTCGCGTTTGTTATCCGGGCTTTACCTAATTATTGTAATTCACCAAAAAAAATATTATCATTAAAAATCGGTTTAATCCATAAATTGGTACCTAAGTTATACTTTTTTTCATCTTAGTACCTAATTTTTTTGTCACAAGTAATACCTAAACTTTTTTTCTGTTACTCATTTTACACAAAAATATTTTATTCATTAAAAAATTCCAGCCAATAATAAATCATCATGTCATATAAACTTAAAAATATTCTTTTTAATTCTTTTATTTTTTTTCTTCTACATGATTTTTTTCTTTTTAAGTGACCGTACCTAGATTTATGTGCATTGGAACTTGTAAATCTGCAATTAAGGTTCTGTTTGTTTACTTGTACTTAGATTCATGTTTGTTTGGTTGAAATTTATTTTTCACCATAAAACATTTTACAAAACACGAGAAAACAAGAGCTTTTTTTGAGGAAAATGTCTTACCGTTTTCCAAAGTTTTTCCTCTTCATATTTCTCCTTCTCCTTGCCGTTCCCCCTTCATTGCGTCCCCAACCCAGGATTGTATTAAAAACAACCGATAGTAGTTTCATTGACAAAAAAGAAAAAAAACTCTAGCCATTTCTAATCTTTTGAGAAATGGAACTCTCAAAACCGTATTGCAGAGCCACCATTTTCGTTTATTCTCCTAGTTTCCTAAAAATATTTCCCCCAAATTTTTTTGTTTTAATTTGCAGGCCAGTTAACAGCATTTCATCTCTTCTCCATTAACCAAAACCCAAGTTAGTATAATGTTTCTCTTTTCTTCTATTGCTTGGTTAATTTTAATTCTTCTTTTTTCTTCTGATTAATGTTATTATAGTTGAATTTAATTTTACTTCTTTAATCTTTTGTAGTCAGCCAACTGTGAGTATAGAACCAAGTTTAGATATCGATAAATTGAATGATCCGGGTTCTTTATGGCTTTTGAAAGGATTGAAAGTAAGTTCGCTGTTCAATTGCTTTATTTAATTTGCAATTATCTGTATGATTTTAGCTTTTCGATATGCTAAGTTTGCTGCTCAATTGCTTCTTTTTTTTTACCCTTTTTTATCATTGTGCGAAAATCTTTTCTGCAAATTTTTTTATGAACCTAGCTTTTCAATGTGCAAACTGCAAAGTAAGTCAATTGCGGCTTTTTTAAAAATCATTATGGGGAAATCTAATCTGTATTTTTTTTTTATGAACTTAGCGGTTCGATATGCAAAGTTGCTCAATTTCCTTTTTATGTATTTGTTTATTATTATTGTTGGAAAATCTAATTTGCAATTATTTGTATGAAGTTAGTTTTTTTATCTGCAATGTAAGTTAGCTGCTCAATTTTGTTTTATGATTATTATTATTATTGCTGTTGGAATTTAATCTGCAACTATTCACATGAATTCAATTTTTCGATGTGTGTTGTGTTGTTATAGAAGCCAAAAAAAAATACAGGAACAAACAAGCGGTGTTCCATCAAATTTGGATGAAAATGTTGAATCCATGGCTGCACGCCCTCGTCGCCCTGGAATAGCGAGGTCTGATCAAACTTTTTCTGTAGACGAATTTATGTTTGTACTCAATGTTCTGGAATAACGAGGTTGTGAAAAGTTTGTTTTACTTTTAAGGAGCTTTCGATTTGGTTTGAGTTTGAATTGATGTGGATTAAGAGATGTTCAGCTGGTTTGATTGGTGATTTTGTTTGTCTAACACAAGAGAAGCATATATAAACCAAGTAAACTTAATGCTTAATGTTTCACTACATGCAAATATATCATTGAAAGCTTTCAATTGTTATACTTTTCTCAGTTTGTATAATGCACCATTTCGATATGCTTAAGTAGAGTAAGTGATCAGATTTGTTCCAATTAGAAGAATGCAATGTGTTAATACAAATATTAACAAATTGATTGCAACCTTATACTTTGGATCCCGTGTCCTAGCCATTATTCACTTCAACTCATGCCAATCTATGATGTCTGTAAGAAAGCTAAACTAGGGAGAAGAGACTCTTTGAAAAATAATCTCCATAGAGTGTGGATGCCTATTTGTTCTTCATTTGCCCACTGGATCATCATAGTCTGACCTAACAACGGCACTATGAATCTCCTCCTATTGATTGGATGTTCTATTGTCAAATGGCCTTGTCATGTGTTGCTATATGTAATGCATAAGATACAAGCTGTAGGAATGCTAATTGTATAGGATAAAGGAGAGTTCTTGACTAATAAAAGTAGGACTAATGAGAACTTTTTGGTGGTTGATGTGGAGTAAAGAAAACTTTAATGCTGCTATGTGTAATGTATAAGATACACAAGTAACTTCATGCCCCTTAAATTCCATTAAAAGTTAGGTTATCTTTTAGTCAAATGTTATGGTTGTGCAATTTCTATTTCTAGGTTGGTTCATCGTAAAATTTTGAGACTTTTATATATATAGTAGTGGCATGTTTTCTTATAAAGACAACAAGACATATTTTCTTGGGTCTAATTGTCATGTTCTATCTTTTGTAGGTTACTAGTGTTGAAGAAATGCTTTCTCCATAAACATACATTTTGCTCTATGCTAGACAAAGTGTAGTTTTCAATTGTAATAGAACTATTGTCTTGTAAGCAAACGTTGTGGAGAGTATTTTCTCATGTGCAATTGAAGCAATTATTGCTAAGTTCAAAGATATGTTGTGTATTTGGTTGAAGCATCAAATATAGCTTCTTTAGATGTAGGTAAGCTTGACATTCTTCACATTTTAAAATTTGATAAAAAATTAAAATTAGAATTGGAATTTAGCCTACAAATGGAATTTGCACGACCATAACATTTATAAAAAAAATAAAAACATTGTAATATATATCCACAAAAACATTGCAAAACATAATTTTATAGCAGTAAAATAAACTCAATAAAAAACGAAAGATAAAAGTTAAGAAAATCTGAAATATATGTTTTGTTTTATTGAAAACAATTTTTCTGAAATATTTTCAGGAAATCTACCAAACAAAAGAAAATATTTTATACAGATTCATCCAAACACAAAAAAATATTAATTTTTTCAGAAAAGTAAGTCATTTTCCAGAAATAATTTTCTGGAAACTATTTTCAGTGAAACAAACGGAACCTAAATGTATTGAATATGAAGTGCAGCATCTACATATATTCCGAAGATCGTACACAAAAATTATTATATTAGAGAAAATTATTACTAAATTAATTACTTGAAAATAATTACTGATTTGATCAAGTTACGAATTAATAGTGCTGGTTCAAATTAAGATAACAATAAAACTACTCAAATTAACCTACGAACTTATCGAAAATATTATTATATATTAATATTAATTTTTATGACCTGTGGGATGCATTTTTTGATTGTATGTACGAATTACAATATATTAAAACTATTATGTAGTTTTGTATAAATTTCAAGATTAATATTATAAATAAATTTATTATTTTTTTATAGATTTTATAGTTAAATATTTTTTTGATACAATGTTTAAATTATCTATTACTCCAATATTATTCGCTTAGGGCATTCTTTAGGTTGGTGTAACAATGTCAATCAAACAAAGACTCGATCAATAGTAATTTAATATTTTATTTAATAAATATGATATCTTAAATTATTATTATATGTCATATATATATTTAGATCAAAAGTTATTCATTCTATTAACAATTGATCACTTAATTAGAAAATATTACAATTGAATCACTAATATTTTCGAAATTAATTTTTAATCAATCAATTAAGTAATATTTTTTTAATTGGTGTAACGACGATTTTAAACCATAAAGGCAGAAATAGTGACTTGAAAACATGTCATCTGCTCTACAGGCGTTGTACATGACGCAATGATAAATTATTTTTAAATATTTTTTCAACGGAACGTGCCTGCAAATATATCACACTAATGATGTAAGCTCTCACGCTCTTATAAATTATATACAAATTATTAGAGAAAATAAATGATTATAAAACTTAACCTGATTCAAAGCACAATCACCGTCCAATGCAAACTATCTCATCATCCTCCATATCACTCCTCCGCCCCAACTTCAGGCTCTTCGTTTTCAAGCTCTCCAAATGCAAACTATCTCTTTCCCCATCTATCAACAGCTTCAGCTCACTGCGAAGCTCCATATCTCTCCATCATTGAAGGAAAATAGTTCTCAAAGTCGACCACAATGTCGACAACTTCTTCCATGGATGAACACTGTAAATTTCCATATATTTTTAGGTTTTCCGGGGTTTTGCTTTAAGCTTGTGTAGAATCGAGAGAGAGAGGGTTATAGAAAGAAGGTTTATGCAAATATTTTTATAAGTTTTTAATAATTTTCTATGTTTATATAAAAAAATTTAAAAAAAAGTATATAATTTTTAAAATCTTTTAACAATTCTTATATTTTTAATAAAAAATTAAAGATCAAATCCGGAGATGTCACATGTTGTCATTTGATTAAGGTTGTGCAAAAATCAATAAAAATTGACCAAATCGAACAAATTTGGTTTTTTTCAATTTGGTTTAGGTGATTTCAATTTAAGGTCAAGTTAGGTAATAAATTAATTTGGTGTTACGGTTTGGTTTCTATTTTGAATGTAAAAACCGTTTAAATCTTATAAATCAACTTTACACCAATTAAATATAAGGGTAAACTACACAATTAGTAAATTTTCGTTTCGATCACTTAAATAAAAATGTTACAATTTATCACTGAACTTTTTGAAATTGTTTTTTGTCATTCAATTGTTAAGTGGTAATTTTTTAGTTGGTATAATAACAATTTTAGTCCTTAACTTTTATTTTTTTTGTTTATTTGACTTTGGTTGTAACAGTCCGATTTTTAGTGGTGTCAAAAATAGTGGTTTTAGGATCACAATTCCGGCAAGTCGAGTCATAAAATTTAATTTTTCAAATCTTTACGGCATTGTTAACTTTGCATTAAATTTTGGTTATAAGATTTTAATGTTTAGATAGTAAATTGAATAGGATTAAATTGTAAAAGGTGCAAAAGTAGAGTTAAATGATTAGAAGGACTAAATAAGAAAATTGACCACTAGGATTTAGATAGTGGAAAGTTATGATATATATGTTGTTTATAATAAGGATTAATTAAAATAAAAGGAGATTAATTAAGCTTAATTGTATAAGTCGTAAAAATTACAAGTATGTCATTAAGTGTATATATGAATTACAGAAGAAAAAGATGAAAATTCTCATCCTCTTTCACCTTCTTCACGGAAACAAAGGGGAAAAAACTAGGGTTTTCATTTTTGAGCTTTTGAAGCTTGATTAGGTAAGTAAACCTTGATCGTTTTTAGTAATTCTTATGTTTTTGAGTCTGTATTAGCTTAATCTAGCTAACCAAGGACCAATTTGTGAATATGTCAAATGTTATAAAACTTACCATTGTTGAAAATGCTTGTTCTTGAATAAATTTGATAGATTTGTATTCTTGATGAATAGGTTCATTGATTTTGTAAAGTGACTTTTGATGAAATTAATGTTTAAGGACTAAAATGTTAAATAGTGTAATTTATGTGTATTTGGTGTGAAATAGATGAAGTTTAGGGACTTGTGGAGACCTATGATTATTCGGCTAGTATTGGTTGTGTAAGAGAAAAGGTTATTTTGCATGTATTGTGTTTAGGGACTAAAATAAATAAAAGTAAAAGGTTAGGTGTAAAATCATAATTTTTCTAAAAATGACTAAATTGTGTTATATGATTTGATTGTGATTTAATGTGAGAAATTGAATGATTTGTGGATGTAGACTACGATCGTGCCACCGATCGCGGGAAAAAAAAATTAGCGGAATAGTCTCTGAAGTCTAACCACAACAACAATCCATTCCGTTAAGTTCGTATTGTTAAATTCCAATTTTAATTGCATATTTTTGGTATTTGTATACAATTTCTATGAATTTGGAATGATGATCGAAAGTGTGGAAGATGAGAACAAAGGGAAAGGAAGAAGCTACGGGCTTGAGCCGTAAATGCAAAAAGGTCCGATGACTCTGTGTCATCGTGAGTTATATGAATCTTATTACGGATTAAATGTCAAATTACTCTGTGCCATCGTGAGTTATATGAATCCAATTACGGATTAAAGGTTCGATGACTCTGTGTCATCGTGAGTTATATGAATCCTATTACGGATTAAAGGTCCGATGACTCTATGTCGTCGTGAGTTATATAAATCCTATTACGGATTAAAGGTCCGATGACTTTGTGTCATCATGAGTTATATGAATCCTATTATGGATTAAAAGGTCTGATAACTCTGTGTCATCGTGAGTTATCAAATGTGAATTGTAACCAATGACGGAAGTATACATCTTACTCAGTTTGATTTGATTTGATTGTTACAACTCTTGAAGTTTGGTAAATTTGTTTAACCTTATGAACTTGCTAAGCTATGAAATGCTTACGCTTGGAAATTCTTGTTATTTTGTAAATTCAATTTTTCTGTTCGGAGGTCGGATCATCTTGGAGCATCACATTATCCCAGAGTTGTTCGGTAGTGTTATATGGCATGTACTAGGATGATGCTAACTTTTGTTTACTCGTACGAGATTATGACAAACTTGATATGTTTTAATGAAATATTGAAGGTTGTATTGTATGTTTGCACAAATTAGGAGTTAGACTTTAAAGTATAATGAAATGACTTGAAATCTATGAATTAAACATTGGTTTAATGCATTTTGAGTTTATGATTGTTACGTGTTAATAAACTTGTGTTTTGACATGATTCTTGAGATTCTGCATACTTGTTTCGGTAGAACTCAAGCATGTATCGGTAGAAGTACAGGGTATGAGAGAAGTTGCTCTCTGACTTAGGTTGTATCGACAATAGTATAGTAGGTATCGATAGTTTGTGTACTTGTATCGAAAGAAGTTGCAGGATGGGACTTCTTAGCTCTCTGGAGTTTTCAGTATAGGTAGAAGTCTGAGTTGTATCGGTAGTTCACTCACTTGTATCGGTAGAACTGTCAAGGGTATCGGTACAAGTCTACACTATTTCTTGAATTGTTTACGCACTTGACAACTACTAATATTTGTCTAACAGGTATCGATTGAAGTCTCCAAAAATCTTAAAAATGACATTTTTACCTTTTTGAAACGTGGTATTATATCATTAATGACTTATGACAGGTTCAATGTGTTCCTTCATTAATTTGAGACTAAATGAAATGGAATTTAAAAGGTAAACTGTTGTACATGATCGGAAAGACACTGGAACCCTAACTGGCAATGATTTCAAGTTTTGGATGTTACATTGGTTCTATATAAAAATTATAAAAAAAAAACTCAAATAATATTTAAAAATAGAAAAATTTATATAAAAATTCTAGAAAAATAAAATCTCGAAAATGTTGTTGTTGAAGAACTATATGTATGAGAAATAAAGAAAATTACCATTCAACAAAATCCAATAATAATTAAAAACATAACAAAACCAAAAAAAAAAAATTAAACCATTACATGTTTCCTCAATGTCTCTCAAAACCAAATTAGTAATATTTTCAAGCTAGATTCCATATCTCTAAAAAAAAAACTCGTAATCTTGTGAAATCGATTTTGAAATAATTTTTAAAATATATATATATAAATAGACTATGAAAATTTTCTTTTCAGACTTAATTAACCCAAATTGTAAAAACAAATTATATTAAGAATTTTTTATCTTTTCTTAAAACCAACAAATCATGTAAAAAACAAAAAAAAATAAGGAACTGACGATTTTGTTTAATATTTTTTTTCCATATCTTTTAAAAAATAAGATCGGTTATTTCTATATTTTCTATCCCTCAATCACACCATCTCTCCCAATCGTCTCACTCTCACACCTCAACTCAGCTCAGCTCAGCTCGTCGGTTTTCGCCACCGTCTCTCTCTCTAAACAGTAACATTCCTTTCTCTCTCAGTCTATGATATTTTGCTTATTTAATTGTTGTTCACCAAAACCAAACCCAATAATAATCCAAATTAAATTCTTTAATTCTTCCACTATTTACCCTTACTCAGCAAACAACCATTGTTAAAAATTACATAACCTATCAATTGCTCACCTCTACATTTAATTGGTTCGTCAATTAATTTTGACGATCATATGATTATTAATAAAAAATTTAATTAATTTTATTTAAGTTAGATGAGAATAAATCAATATGAGTATAAATTAAATTTAAAGGACTTAATTGATTTTTTTATTTTTTAAGAACTTTTTATACTTTAAAAAAAAAAACTCGAATTTGAGCAACAAATTAAGCATAATCTCAATCTTTGGGTGACAGATGACGAAATTTGACTAGTTATATTTAAAACTTGACTCGAGTAATTGGTGCTAATTGTTTTAAATTAAATGAACCTATTAATCACGTGTCTTTTGACTAGATTAACCTTGTCTAATACACATTCATGCTCTCTCTTTTTTCCTTTCAAGACAACAATATATTTTAATACTTGAATTTGTGTGTTTAATTAGTTTTTTTGTTAAGAATTTTTTTGATAAATTATTAAGAAAAAAATTGGTTAGACATACATGCACCTTACCCAATAATTTGATCTGCTATATTTAATTCATTGGATCATAAAAAAAAAAAATTATTCAGAATTTGCTTAGAAAAAATCAAATCAATTAATTTGCATCTTCACTCCTTTTTTATTGCAATAACATCCCTCATTCTTATCTCGATCACAGAGTCATTGCTAGGTTTATGTATGTATCCATTACACATTCTTTACTTAATTCCCATAAACATATCATTTCACCTTTTTCCTGAATCCGTGTTCTTCTATTATCACTTTTTATTTGACTTTTATAAGACTCACTCTAATATCTTGATCCTATCTCTCTTAATTTTGTTGATTAAATTTCATTCTGTTCAGAATCGTCGCTTCTATTTATCCATCTTGTTCGCATAAGTATTCACTTGATTCTTTGATACATAAGCTCACAATCCAGTCTCACTTATTCAAGTTAGACTCGTTTCTATATATAAGTACCCTCTTTTCCATGGTCTTAAGAGAAAATCTTATATACTAACTCAAGCACGACATAGTATCACCCAGTATTTTCTTTATTAAACCACTTATTACCTGCATTCTCATTTTTTCCTATTCAAATCATAACTATACCTAAATCTTATCACAATCACTAACTTGATCTTTGACAGATCTTTTTACAATGAATATTTTAGAAGAATTCCCAAATCTCTATTCAGTTCGAGTTAGAGTGACGTTTCGTAATCTTTCCCTGTAGGTTTGACTGACTTTGCAGCGTCAGTAGAAGCTCATGTAACTGTTAGCAATTTGAGTTCATCTTCCTTTAAATATTCATGATCTTGAAGTTAGTTCTTTGACGAGTTAATATTTCGTCCTCCCTCACACATCTTATCATTTGTGAATTTCAATACTTGTGTGTTAAATATCCGTATTTTCTATCCATCAAAGACTCGTATAGATTCAATATTTAACCATTTGCAATATAAAATTAGTGACATCATAAAAGCATACTGAAATAATTAATAATTTTTTTTTCATTTGTTCAAGGTCCTCCAAACATGAACAACAATTCATGTATATCATTACACTTTAAATCAAACAAAGTGAATCAATAAATCTAACATAAACATTTATCCAATGGATACATTAAATTAAGTCAAGCAAATGAATTAACATAGAATTGAATAAATCTAACATAGTATTTTATTAAATCCACTTATGATAATGTTGTTAAAAGTGAGTCCACAAATGTGGAAAACATTTGGCAATGTATAATGGATGGTAGTCCCACCATTTTTGCTCAAAGGAAAAGACTTGGAAATTTCTTCACCCATCGTTTAGGACAATTCAAGCATCCAATAACAATGTCTATATGGTCCAATTATTTGCATTTTTCTCAACTCTTTTGTGATCATTGACTTCAAGTTCAAGCACACATTTTTGAAATATTTGTCCAAAGCAAAGTTGGCTTACACATTTTCCTTATTTTTTATTTTTATTTTTGAAATTCACTAATCAAATTAGGAATTGTATTTTATCTTGTTTATAAATTATCAAAGATGATATCAATTTGCTAAAAATAATTTTTTTATATATTATTTGGGACAATTATTTGATACATCGATTTCAGAATTTTTAAACTCCACAAGCGAGTTGAGGTTGTTACAAGTGCCACATTTATGAATTATTATCTTATACACTGTCGATGGAGTAAAAATAACTCCATACGCAGGTTTCAGGTGATGCAATTTATTTTTATGGTGTAATGAAATAATAAAAAATTAATTTAAAAAAGAAAAAATATTTGGTACACTACGAGTGAGATTTTTAGACTTTAAAATTAGGATGTTGACAAGTGTCTTGGTATAGTAAAGTATTTAAAAAATACTTATTTAAAAGAAAAAAGACACGTGACAAATTTTTAAAACTACTTGCGAAATTAAAAAAAAAAATAATTGTCATTGAACCAAATGCTAATTTTTAAAAAAACACTTGGCATCATCTTAGATTTGCTTGTGGATTTTTTTTACTCTACTGTAGAGAAGAATTACCCTATATTTATTTATGGGTTAGTATTTGGTATATTAGTAATATATTTTTTTTATTTCACAAATAATCTTAAAAACTATCATGTGTTTCTTTTTTTAAAAATATTTATGTTTTTAATGTTTTATTATAATTTTATAGGACACTTGTCAACTCCTTAACTCTACTTGTGAAATCTAAAAAATCCACCAATAATGTACTAAATATTTTCTCTTTATTTATATATTTAATTATTTATTACTACACTCAATAAAATATTTGTCATACTCTAAATTTATTTATGAAATAAAAAAATTCCATAAATGATATATAAAATAATTTTGCATTTGTTGTACAAACTTTTATTAAAATAACATCAATTGATTGACTGTATATAAAATCATGGTATATAATTAAAATTCATTGTTTGATAGTGAGATTCTGAGCCAAACCTATTCATTATTCAAAAAATAATACCAACAAAGATATATAAAAGCTTGCATTTTATTTCCTTTAAAATGTCTCTAATTATAAATAAATAATGGTAAAATTATATTTTA
Source organism: Kokia cookei (assembly GCA_039519145.1). Lineage (NCBI taxonomy): Eukaryota > Viridiplantae > Streptophyta > Magnoliopsida > Malvales > Malvaceae > Kokia > Kokia cookei. Next base: position 34,764,000 of record CM076904.1, on the reverse strand, counting down.
ACGCTTATCAAAATTTATAACTTAATTTTAATCCTATTTTCTTTTTATTTCGTCCTTGTATCAAAAGATGTCCAATTCTTATATTCTTGTGCTCGAAATCTTTTTAATTTTATTTGCTCATGTCCATCGTGCCCAAAAATTGGAATTCACTATTCATTCATTATTAAAAAAAATTAAAACATTTACTTATATATTTTTATAATTATGGAGAGATCGATTCCTTTAGAAAAAATATTCGAAGTATTGCTCGTGAGACAATCGACCAATCCCCCAACAATCGAAGGTAAATAAGTAAGCTATAAGTTTTAGGCTGGTGGTTTGAGTCCTTTGCACGCAGGTGAGCTCCATAATTATTTTCAAGCTCTATATTGACACATCTTCCCTGAGACTTACAGGTCCACTAACTAATACATTCTTGACTCTATGAATCAAGACTATCGAGTAGCTATTCAAAGCATATCGACTCTCAACTGAGTATAGAAGATAAAAATCCTCCCACCAGAAAAAAATACTTTCTATTATTAAGAGATCAATCGACAAACGAGACTTGAAAGATTTTTTTTAAAAGAGTAAACTCCATAACAATTAAATTTAAGCCAATGGTACTCAAATTGGTATCAAAATGACTTCATCCAAAGCAGAGAGATTAAATGTAAGTTTTAAAATCTACAGCTCAGTCTCCTATTCCCAATTGACCACTTGAAGTTTGTCACTTGCTCGAAGTGCAGTTGGAGATATTAAGGTTTTATTCATACTAAAAAGAAAAGTCCAGGAAATGGGTAAAAAATTTGCAGACAAATCATGAAGTGACAGCTATAACGTCATGTCGGTGAGTGGTTGGGATTAAGGTGACCCCTCCAAGATGTTTGATTCAAACACGTTTAACTTTGTTATTAGTTCAACTGATGGGAAATGTCACGCCCCCTTCATGCAATCTTTGCGCAGCCTTTGATCAACTATACCCAATCTCACTTTACTACATTTATGTTCTAAACACTCTGATTTTAAAAAATTACAAAATAGTTATTGTTTTATTTAAAAAAATTTATTTAAATCACAGAACTATTAAAATCGCTATTGAATAGTTTTTTCTATTGTCACCGCTTACACCCAACGGCAGACCTTAGTAGAGGCTCAAAGGAGACATAGTCTCCCATAGTTTAAAATTTTTTCAATTTAGTCTTTTATAAATATATTATGGCCTTCTCAAGGTTTAAAGATAGTTGCAATTTTTCCCTTTGTATATATATTATAACCCCCCTTAAGTCGTAAATTTTTAATTTAAGTCCTTTATAATTTATAAAATTTTAAATTAATAATGGTAAACTTTGGCCCCCTCAAAAATGATAAAAATTTTATTTAACCATTTTAAACATATATATAAGCTATTAAAATGATGAAATTGTATTTTTACTATCGTAAAAATATACAATTTAATTTTGCCCCTTAAGAAAAATCTCTAGCTCCGTCACTGTCTACACCAATCATAAGCTCTATTTCCCCTTCTCTTCTATAATTCAATTTTTTTCATGAATCAACTTTAAATATCACGAATCTCCGAACCAAAATCCAAATAGCTTTCTTTTTCAATCTCCAACATTAACTGTCAAATCGACTTGGATCTCAGGTATGTTGTTCTACTTGTCGATGGGTACTAATGCATCGTAACGATCTTGAATCGTCGCTTGGAGCTCACTAATTAACTAAACTGCAGCTCAATGACTTGAATAAAAAAAAAAACTTAAGAATAATTCGGTGATTATTTTGTAACTTCTAAAAGTTAAATGACCAAATAATGAACTTAGTAATAATTTAGTAACCTTAAGTATAATTTAATATTTTTGCTATATGATTATTGCTCCATCAAATTGCGTTTCCCTTTCCACTTTGTCAACTTTAAATTGCTTGTAATTACATGGTGAAGGTTTCATCTGTAAATGGATCGGTATGATAAATATTGAAATAGTAAAACCAGTCATTAATTGTACAGAATACAATTATTTTAAATTCTATATCTGTAATTTCGATACATATCTAGACTGGTATGAACTATATTAGTATTTATAAGTGGATGTTTCTATATATATAATAATTAAAAAAAATTAATTGATAGTCAGAAGTGGAATTTAAAATGTTTAAAGTGTAATAAAATTTTTAAAAATAGATGATGGTCGTCTCTAGAGTTTCATTGTAGAATTAAAATCTTGGGTTAATATCGATATACAAGTTATATTATTATTGACATGAAATACTTAAAAATAAATATTTTTAATTGTATTTAAACACCATTAATTATTAAGTCAAATTTAATATTTTTTAAGGAATTGTTTTATTTCCCTATTGAATCAGAGAAGAACGTGTCAATATAAACAATCCACTTCATAGGGACAACATGGTGATTAGGTGATGGAAAAAAAACACATTCACCCAATATCTTTATTTTTTACTTTTGGTCTTGTACGTACTAAGTGACGGTGAATTTTTTTTACGAATCTTGAAATTAAGTTCGTTGAAAAGACTTTTAACTAAATACCATCTTTAACTTGATCATAATTAGGCTCAAAACAGCTAATCTTATAGCCACCATAATGTTGCAAAAGCTTCCTTTTCTTTTATTTCCATTCTAAACACTCCACTAAAAAGGAAAAGGAGGGGCAAATTGTAAAAAATAAAAAAACAAAAGGTGAAATGAAGATTTCCATGAAAATTCACCAAACCTACCCCCACTATACAATGTCTACTCCGAGTGTTAACTATAGACCAACATCATATATATCACCCAACACCAACTGAAAGACTCATCCCTCAAACAACTCTCTTTTGTCTAATTGTCTTTTCTCTATACTAAGTCCCCCAACACATCTTTCCTTTTTTTTTCCCCCATTCTTTCTTATTTATTAGTTCTTGTTTTGAATTAATTTATTTTATCTTATTTCTCCACTAAGCGACAATGGCGTTGAAGGCATAAAGAAGTGGCCTTTCTTTGTCTTTCACATAGTCCTCCTTTCTTAAATATTCAAAATCTACCAGCGTTGTTATGTGTGTGTGTGTGTGTGTGTGTGTGTATAATAGAGCTGACTTTCCAAGCTTTATGATGATTATCCACTAAATCATATCTATATATATTGCCATACAATCCCCCCAAAAGTAGCCAAATCAAAAAACAAAATCTGGGTTTGTCTTAAATGGATGTTGAAAAGATGAAACTGAAGAAAAACATGTTGGTTAAGGCCTGGGAAAGATGCAAATCTCTTGGCAATAGTGGCAGGAACTCACCGGTGAATCCATTGATGAAGAAGAGCAAATCATGGCATATTCCTTCCTCAACCATGGAAGATAGTAAAATGAAAAACAAGGTGGCTCCGGAAGGGTGTTTTTCAGTATACGTTGGGTCTGAAAGGCAAAGATTCGTGATCAAGACCGAATTGGCGAACCATCCATTGTTCAAGATGTTGCTTGAAGATGCTGAGCTTGAATATGGGTTCAATAGTGAAGGTCCTCTTCTTCTTCCTTGTGATGTTGATTTGTTTTATAAAGTTTTGGCAGAGATGGATGATAACGGTGCTGATAGAGAAATGAGTACTCGTTTCGGTTGTAGCTTTGGGTGCAGTCCTTCTCCTCATCGTTTAAGTTCAAGAAGTATGAATAAAGGATATGGATCGTATAAGGTTCTTTGTTCATCTCCGATGATTAAATTGAATAGTTATTAAACTTAATGATCATACGATTTGGTTTTTCTTTTTTGGGAATGGATATGTGAAAATGATCAAGCATTCACATACATCGATGCAATCTAAAAAGTGGTGTGTATTGATTTTCATAATTTAATGCATATAGTAATCAACTGATTCTTGAAGTCTACATCAAGTTTTTATATGGGAAATTTTATTACTCAGCTGATTCTGCTAATTAGGATTAATGTTAGGTTGGAATCTTACAGCTACTATTATTGAGAAGGGTAGCTATGAATCTTAAATATAAATGTAAACATGAAGATGAAGGTCATGCTTTTTTTTTTAAATGAATTATAAGATTTGACAACAAGAACTCCTATTTGGTTTTGATAGTCAAGAATTATACATCCATAGAATCCATTCAGGTTCAAGGTTTGGAGAGAGAAAGCGATAGCCCTTTATTTGAGCAGCTTCTTCAAGACAGAGCCCGCATGTATCATTTAATTTATTTTTTTTAAAAAGCATCATTGGTTAATTTTATTATTATTTGTGCAATTAAGTTGATATATCGAGCCAACTCAATCAATATAAATTCAATATAATATTACAGTACAAATTGTCATCATATTTTAGATGGGGTTGTGTGGCAAATGAAGTGGTGCATGGCATGAAGGAAAGGAAGTGGAATTCTGGTGGTTGGGCGTTGAAAATCGATGTTGAGAAGGCGTATGAATGGCTCCAGTGGGACTCTCTTTTAACTATTTTGGAGGAGATCAAATGGAATGTATTTGGACAGCTCATGTTTCGGTGTTAGTTATTAGGTGACCTACGAAAGAAATTGGAGTGCAAAAGGGGTTGAGACGAGGAGATCCGCTATCTCCGTTGCTTTTCATTCTTGCTATCGAATCGTTCCATGTGCTGCTTAGGCTTTTGGAGGCATTACGGTTGCTGAATCTGGCTTGGTTATCTCCCGTCTGCAATTTGCAGATGCTACTGTTGTGTTTTTTGAAGAGAGGGTGTTATTTCTTGTATGTTTCAAGTTGGTGTTTCCAATTGCGATTGATAAGGTGTTAGCAGCGAAGATTGCCAGCATTAGTGGTTGTGAGAAGAATGTGTATGTGGGAACCAATTCTTCATAATATTGTGGCAAAGAAAGTATCTTTCCTTGGATAAAATCAGTTCTTAATTCATTGCCTTAATATTATTTTTGGGTTTTCAAAGCCCTTACAGGGCAAGCTTGAACAGATTAGTAGGAATACAGAGGTGTAAGCCAGAGGCTGGGGATTTCTAAGCTCGTTCATAACAATATATGTTGCCCTTCCGGGAAAATGGTGGTGGAGGTTTGATCATGATTCACTCTGGCATAGGCTGATTAAGGAGAAGTATAGACAGGGGGAGCTGGATTAACACTAAGGCTCTAAATGAGGCATCTTGCCAGAGTGGTGGGTGATGGGAGTGTATGTATGTCCTTGAAAATGTTTCGGATTCAGCATGCTGGTAGTGTAAACAGGGCGATGAGGACTGCTCGCATATTCTGCTCCAAACATTGATGTAGGGTGGGGTGTTTGTTATTTAAGGCGCTGTCTGCATGTGTGGAGGGGGCTGGTTGTATGAAGTTAACTTCCCTTATCTTTTTATAATATTTATTTAATTTTGGTCTTCAGTTATTGGCGCATCAATCCTAAAGGCTTACCTACATATAATTTATTAACAATTTCTCACTTGAAATTTCACAAAACAATTTCCTCTATCTCCGCTACTTTCAAACTATTATTAGGCAAGTAATTGGGATTTCTAAATAAACATCAGTGATGTATAAAAATAAAAATTCGACCAATGATCGGAAATTCGATCTCTGCTAATAAAAATATGTATTGTTTAAAAAAAACAACACTTACAATGAAAAAATTAATCACTAATGAATTTTCTAGCTCCATCAAAATAATAATAATGATGACAATAAAATTAACTCCGCAAGGGGAGCCAAATCAAAGAAAATGATGATTAATGATATTGGCAGTTGTGAGTTGACTTACCTCTCAAATTTAAAGTAAAATTAGACATCTTAATGGTCAACACGACCTCGTTTTCATCATTTATCTTTGCACAATTTGTATCACAAAAAGTCAATATCATCACTTAATATATATCAGCCTCAAGTTAGCTTTTCTCTTAAAAAAAAATAGATAAATTAATTTATATGTATTAGATCAAAGAGCAAACTGTTTTTACTGTAAAAAAATTCATCCGTTTTTATTATTAAAAATTGGTCCTTGAACATCAAAATGAGGTCCATATATCACACTACTTGCAACTATCCGATTATACTGTCAGCCAAGCCAGCTCTTAACATTAGAAATTGATGAAATTTTTAACAAGAAATATCAGTTTGCTCTTTAATCTGACGTACAAAGATTAATTTACTTATTTTTTGAGTAAATGAAGTAAAATGTAAGGTGGCTCCTATTACAAAAGTATCTATGACATTTTTATCCAAGTTATGATATTTGAGTTTGGAAATGAATTTAAGTCACAAACAAAGTTCAAATATGTATTAAGTACGGAATATTAGAGGAAAATAAAGAGTTGGGTAATATAGATATTTTGAAACTTAGTACATGATTGAAAGAAAACATACAAACCCCTTGACATTGCTCCATTTTCATATCTCCATCATTAGTTCTTCAAACATTTTCATTGCAGAAACAGGTAATCCAAGAACCAAATTAGTACTTTTATGATCTTTGTGATGAGGAAACAAAATAAGAACTGGGTTTTCGGGCAAAGCAACAGGTCCTGAACAAATAGGTTCACCCCAACCAAAATCTATGGTATATAAAGGTAGCCTAGACCAAGTTGTAAGCAACACAGTTGCAGCCAAAGAAGGTCTAGCTCTTGTCACTTCAAAATAATCAATTGCTGATCTCATGTATCTATCATTAACCAATTCAATGGCTTCGTGTACTAACCCCACTGCAAATGACAATGGTTTCTCCACTAATTCACCAGCTTCAACGATGGAGTTTGTGATTACAATTCCATTACCAGCATATCCTTCTGGTAATGGTGGGATAAACTTTTGCCTTCCATTAATGGCAAAGAGGAGCTTTGTTTTTTGTTGTGGGAGTAAGTTCAATGCTTGACATCTAGTTTTCCATATAAACCCTGAAAGGGTTTCAAATGTGGTGCATTTTGATAAGACCCTATCTTCCATGGCTGTTTCTTTGAGTTTGGCAAGCTTTGGTGCATCAAAAGTGAATGATTTATGGATGATTTGTTCATGTTGGTGAAGGCTGGTTTCGATGGATATGTCTTCTATTTCATCGAACTCGTGGTGGGGAAACTCTATCAATGGTGGGTTTCGGGGTTTTAATATGGTTCGGTCTAAAAATGGGGTGAGGTTTAATGGTAAGGCTCTTGTAACTTCACCCCATCCATTGACAAATTCCATGGCAGCAATGCCATCTAGCATACAATGGTTCATGCTCATCCCAATAGCAAATCCTCCACACTTGAATTTAGTCACCTGAAATATCGATTTCCTTCAGTTTTCTGCAATCAATGGTGTTGATTTTATGAAACACTAAAAAAAATTAAAAGAAGCAAAGTGATAAGGGTGGAAAAGGTAAAAATACTATATATGGATATTCTTGTACTAGGAGTCGAATTGTATTTTGTCATTTCTATTTAAAAAATAGAAAAGTTAGTCCCCCATGCGTTACATCAACAAGCAAGCTGGGTCTTTTATTAAAAGTTCCATCAATTTCTTCCTTAGAATGAGGTATAAGTGACACGTCACGTGGTTATTCTATTAGTTAAGTCAATTTTTAATAATAAAAATGGATTAATTTTTTAAAAGAAATGACTAGTTTGCTTTTTTATCTAACCTACAATGACTAATTTACTTATTTTTTGAGTTGAGCAAAATACAATTTGACTCCTAGTACAATGATCAACATGGTACTTTTACGGAGTGAAAAAGTATCAAGTAAAATTGATAAATTTAAGGGTTATAATTTTTTTTCAAATTATGGCTGAAATTTTAAAATATTTTAATATTAATATCATATAAATCTTTTTTGTCAATCTAGTTATCAAATTAAATACTAAGTGCTAACTCAAATCTAACATAGAGCATACTTATATGATAGACGCATGTTCATGTGCTTTATGTTTGATTCGAGTTAGTATTTAATGCTTAAACCGACGACTAAACAGATCGAAGGAATATATTGATATAAAAATAGTTTTACCTATTGATTTTTTCTACTCTCGTTGTTTATTTTATATTTTTATTGATTTTGGACTTTTTCTTAGATTTTTTTTAAAAAAATTATTTGATTAAATTATTGGATCAACTAAATAGACTGATTAATTTAATCTAATTTTTACAATAATACGCCAATCGGAAAGTCAAGTCATCTTCATACCTGAACCATCAAAGGAGGTATCTCGAGTAAATTACGAGCACCAGGAATCTGATGAACCAACTGTCCAAGAACAACATGATCAAACTTGGTTAAATCCGCCATCTCTTCGACTCCACAATTAGCTTCAGCCTCAACAAAAACAGCACCATCATCGCCATTGCAGTCCACAATGAGCTTCCCTTCGGAGCTAATCATTAATTTCCCAGCAAGTGGATAATAATAAACCAAAATCTTGGACAACCCATTCTTAACCATTTCCACAGCTTCCTCATTGCCTTTACGCTCTGATTTGAAGAAGTAAACAGTGGGGATTGTGGCTGCAATGTTTTGGTCAAGGTTTGAGAGGTAATATAGACCCTTCTTCTCTATGGGTTCGTTTGGATGAACCCTAGTTGGCTCTCCTTTTGTTATAGTGATCATTTCATTATTGCTTCCATTGCTAATATACTCCATTTAACCCTCCCAAATCAAAATCTAAGATAAACAAAAGATAAAAAAATCAATCAATGGGAGCAATAGCAAATCCAAAAATATTTTAGGGGACGGAACTGAATTATAAACTTTTGAAAGATGACAGTATAATTTTATCATGTATTACATTATTTTTGTAGGGACTTAACAAATTCTTTTTCATTTTTTGGGCAAAGTGCAATTTGATCATATATTAATTTATAATTTAAACATTTTTAAGGGGTTACATAATAATTTTTCATTTTTTGGGAGCCAAGGCTCCTATCTACCCCTTAAATTGGTCCCTCATCTGGCGTACCCTTTTTTCATCATGATACCGATATATATATATATTAAAGACTCGATCGAATTGATGTCATGAATCAACCGAACACGAATGAAAAAATTACTTTTACTTTACGAAGTAAATTGTATTAAGGTATTTTTTCCATTCTATATCTTTTATAATAAAAAAAAATTTCGACATTTATATTTTACCATTAATCAATCAAAACCTTATTTATTATTTAGATTATTTTTTATAAACATATTTGTTACATAATTTTGTTCTTCACAAATGTGCCATAATCTAGTAAGATTCAATAACTCAACCTAATCATTATATTTTATTTTTTATGTAATTAAATAAAAATAAGACAAAAAGTTGCTAAAATTTAGATCAAAATATCAAATCCTTGTAGCAACTAATATAGGTATGAACACACTGATATTACTCGAAATGAACTGAAACATGTTGAAATTTTTTATCAAAATAAAACTTCTACTTCTTAATATCGGTTTAAAGCTAAAACATATATATCAACCAATAAAATCCATACCAACTAATCAGATCGATATCGATATAATGCCTAACAACCATGAATGATCTCATTCTTTTACCCTAGAAGTGCTAACCTTGATTTGCATGTGAAATTGTGAGCATGAAGCTGAGTGTGTTATATATATATATACATATATATATATATAACAAAGTGTGGGAATGGAGGTTTTAAAATTGAAAGGTTAGTTTAGTATATAATAGGAAAGAAAACATACCTGGAATCAATAAAAAGAAACTGAAATGCTGCAACTGTGTTTTTTTATTGTATGTTGTTTTGGTGTAGGACTTGGAGTTATATAGGAAAAGCTTGAGCAACAAAGTCTTTACAATTACCAACAGGATAGCAACAGATGACTGCCAAGGACTGGTTTTACGTGTAAAGTCCCGTTGTAAAATCGATTGAATCTTGATTCGATAGTTAATTTGATACTCTTAAATTCTGTGAACTAAATTGAAAAAAGTTTTTTATCTAAATATTATAAAAATAAATTATTTACCTAAATAATATGTATTTAGAATTATTTATTAAAAATAAGGTAAGATGAATAGTATTTTAGTAAATTTAACATCAAATTTTGAAATCTCAGGATGTCAGATTAGACATCAAACGAACAATAAAAAGAATCTTTGACATCTCGGGATCCCAATATAAAAAATATATACACAAATTTTAAGTTATTGTTCAAAACGTAATATTTTGGTAAATAATTTGGGATTCATATTATTTTAATATCACAATTTTAACTAAGAAAGGGCCTCCCTTACCGCCAATACTTTTGCAATATTATGATTTGAATTTATAAGTGACTAATTAAGCATGTCATTCATTGATCATGATGAGTCCTATAATATGTAATTTTGTTAAATGTGGTTTAACTCATAAATTATTCTCGGATTAAGCTTTAACATGCTTGGGCCTAGTTCAAAAATTAGATGGTTTAGACTTGGCTATATTTCAATTTTAGCTTATCTTCTAATTACATTGTTTGTCGGTAAAGTTAATCGGCGTTAGTTTTGTCCATCCATTTTAAAAAATGATTTGACAAACAACGCAAGTTAAAATTTTATCATAAAGTTGGTGGGTGGGTTTAGTTAGCTTACTCTATGAAAACTTTTTTTTTTTTATTTGACCATATTCATAGAAGTTTTAAAGGTTGGATTAAGTAGAGCTTGTTTGTAAGAGTAAAAATCACATGTTTTTGTTTCCTGATATTTCATGCTCCAAGCTACACGGGACCGCCTTCTAAAACAATGCTTCCTTGATGATTAGGGTTAAGCTATTTTCAGACCCCAAATGAAGAAAATTGGATTTCTAGCATTCGAACAGTTGTTGAGGTTAGGAGCTTAACCGCCCTAAACAGGCTAACACCCCCCCCCGCCCCCCCCATTATGCCCATTCCCAAACTTCATCCATGCCCACTTCTTTTATGAATATTTATGTTGCTTCAAGCTTCACTTCATTCTATATATAGATATCATTTTGGGATTAAGTCCCTCATCTTTTTCAAGTGAGTCTAAGTGGAGGTTAAATTTTTCTCTTTTTTTTTTAAAAAACAAAAGTTCGTAAAGACGTAAAAATTAAGAAGCGTTAATGTCATCCAACATTAAACAATGAATGACATCCAAAAGATCTAAATCGAAACCCAAATATCAACCATGATCTAATGCCTAATGAGCAAGACTGTCAACAAAAACAAAACCCACTCAAAGTCCATGGGCCTCCTCAAATATTTGGCTGTACAAAAATTAGTCCAACAAACAATTATTAAGCTTATAAATAAGAGCATAACAATCGCTCTCAATGTTGATCCAATGACAGCCATGATTCCTACAAAGAATAAAGGCCTCGATATCAATCGGAAGCACGAGGCAAAAGACAAGCGTAGCCAACCCGCACTACATCTTTTCTTTAACGTAATCGCATCAACCCGATTAAAAAATCAACTTATATTTTCATTCAAACTCATTTTACTCATTCATACTTGGTTGATTCCTATTTTTTTTAATTTAATTGATATTTAAACTTGTATTTTATCAACTTAATTCATACCCCTACATTAATACCATTAGTTCACGCTAAGATATAACCAATCCAATGGTATCATGTAATAACCTCTCAATGTCATGTAACAAACATATTTCAAAATATATAAATATGTAAAATAATTAAAATTTCGTAAATTTGTAAAATTCCACAAAAGAACTAAAAAGCCAAACAATTTGCCCTAATTACATTTGAATTTGACCAACCATCTACCTAAATTCATTCTTGATGTAAAAACAAAATTATACTTTTTTATTAATTTATGTGTTTTACATTTTATTAAATTTTTATATATTTTTAATTTTAAAATAAAATTTTCATATTTTATATATATATATATATATAATTACTAACATACATCTAAAACGAATCAAAACAGTTTGATGTGAAAAAATGTATACTCCTTTTTATTCATTTATATATCTTTAAAAAAAAAAATTATTTTTATCACGTACATAACATCATCAAATTAACTAGTAATACCATGTCAACACAAATGAGCGTCAATGAAAAAATGTAGTAATCTAATTAAAGGAATACAAATTAAAAGCACAAATTAAGTCTAAAAAAGAAATTAAAAGCCAACAAATGGAGAAATTGGGAGGCAAAACACATTAAGCTCTTTGCAAGAAACAGAGGTTTAAGCCAGTTTTTATCCGTTGGATTTATTATCATTTTCATCATGGATTAAGTTGGATCAGAGCATTCAAACTCAACTCAATTATTTACGTAATCATACACAAATTTTGGTATTTGAGATTGAAGTTGTGATCAAGTCAAACAGACCCACGCTTGAATCATGAAAAGTTCAGTCAAATACAAGCTCATTTAAAGTCTAATACTAAGAGTAATGCAGTAATTTCAAGCTTCAACTCAAATATTAATTTTCCAAACACAATTATCTCATTTACATTCTCACCTTAAATGATCATACAACATTCAAATGACCTAACAATGGAAACCAATTTTAAATTGTTTTTGAGTTCAACAACATTAACAACAGAACTGTTCATAAAGTTTGATCAAAATGTTAACATAATCCCAATCTAATGACTACAGTGCATACTTTCTTCTAAAACTCAAATCTTTCAAACTTCTGCCGAAGAAACAACATGATGTTCACTATGAGAAACTTCAACTACAAGCATACTACAACATGTTACTACAAAAGAGTAACTACCTCATATGTTACAATCCCACCTATCCAACATCTAAAATGACTACAATTTTATAATTCTATTGAGAATTGCAAATCAAATCCCTAGAGGGAGAGGTAAATTACCTGTCATATAATTTCCTCATGTGAGAACTAAGCATCATCATCTCCATCACCATCTTTATCAGCATCACCGCCTGTATCAGCATTCTCCTCACTTTCATCCCCTTCCTCATCCTGATCAGACATGTTATTTATCACATCCGTAATGATATCCTTCACCTCGGCTTTTCTGTGCATCAAATCCAGGTCAAAGTGTGCACCTGAGATTATCAGAATCTTATAATTAGTTCAGAGTCTAAGTATCAATATTGTAACTTAAATACTTTTAATGACTAAAGGTAAAACATACCTAGTTGCCGAAGGATATCAGATAATGTTGCCTGCATCGGACAAGAAAACTTTAGCACTAATATCCTGACTTTAACCATTTCATCTCAGAATTAAACAGATAAAGAGACACTTACAGTGTTGAAGTCCACTTTTTTTAGAATATCTACAACTACTTCATGAATCTCTTCCCTGCGAGGCTCGGGTTTAGGTTTCTTGCCACTTTTGCCTTTACCTGTCACAGCATAAACACAACGGATGTTGAACAAAAAAATCAATAAACTCAAAAACCACTTGAAATATTCCTTTTTCTTTTAAGAATACCCACACATAAAAAAACTCCATACACCAGCATAACAGAAGCAGTATAGCTAGTGAAATCTACCTAGTGATTTAGCAGAAACCTTTGCTGATGACTTGTTTGTTTGCTTCTTGACTGGAAGATTCTCTTTGGTGGATCCATCGTTGGAGTTTTCCTTTTCAACCTTAGGCTTCTTTGATGCAGACCCCTTTGATTTAGAGCCGGACATCCCACCACCATCACTAGCATCTTCTTTTGAAGTTGATCCAGAAGATTTTTTGCTAGATTTTGCAGGGGTGAGCTTCTTTCCAGATTTGGATTTATCCTTGCTTTTTGACTCAGGACTCTCTGTTGCAACCCTTTTTGAAGTGCCCTTTTTGATTGACTTCTTCGGTTCTTCTTCCTCCTCTGATTTAGTCTCCTCATCATCATTCTCTTCTTTTGGTGCAGTGTCAGCATCATCTTCATGAGAATCATCTCTAGTAACAGGGGTTTCAACTTTATCATCATCTTCCTCCTCCTCCTCAGCTTTGGATGAACGCTTGCGCTTTTCTCCACCTTGGGGTGTTTTTCGTTGCTTCTGTAGAGAGAAATTGAAAACAAAATAACAAACATCAAGCACTCTCAGCCACCAACAAATGCTGGGGATTAAAAATAGGGCAGAGATAAGCAAAAATATAAAATCAGAGAAGTTATCATTCTCAAGCAGTAATTCCCAGCTATATTCCTGCAGCACATCCTTATTTGAGATTTAGAAAGAAAATATGTGAATCAACAAGCCCAGCTTTACCTCAACAAAAACATGTATAAACTTTGGTTCCTCCAAGAGATAGAATCTGGCAAACTAAAATTACTAAAACCAAATTGATCAAAAAATGAAGGTAACTAGGAAAGAGGAAAGTCATCACAACAATGATCAGCTTTCCTAACATACCAATGTTAGACATATCAAAACCTATGAACATAGGTCACACAGATACAATGTTTTAACCCTCCATATAAAAGAAAAGAAAAACATTCTTGTCTAATAAACATACAAGCACAAAAACTCATGCAAGTGTAATCAACATAGCTAACCTTATCAAAGTGAAAAGCTCACCATGAAGTCATGAACCATGACAAAGATGATAATGAACAAATCAAAAGATTCAGGAAAACAAAAAGGTGAAGCGAAATTAATAATAACCAAAAACAAAGATAATGCAAGTCATGTACCACCATAAACACAAAGAAGCAACAATCCATGTAAGATAATTCATTACTAGGCAAGTGGAACATAATTTATTCTGAATCCAGAAATATTCATCGGTAATATCACTTAAATCTGCAATCAAACCAAATATGTTTCTAAACCAAATAAAAAGGACTACAGAAGGACCAATATAGAATGAGAAAAACCACACCAAACATTTTGAGAAACTCCAATGAACAAATAACATTAAGAAATTTCCACATGACTGGACCAAAAAATAACAATGAGGTAATATCATTAACAGTACAAATCAAAGAAATCTTAAAACAGACAACACAGACACAGCAGCCAGTGAGTAAGGTTTAACAAAACCAATTAAATAGAGATGCAAGGATGTCTTGAGAGCAAAAACTTGGATCAGCCAAGACTAATTACTAACCCTTTCAAAACAAACAAATTGACAATTCTAAAACCCTATTCTTATTGGCAAAAAAATTATCAATTTTAAAGATAGCATTAATGAATGATAAGTCAAATTATAACACGTTAGGCTAACATATTATAAAGAACCTTAGAAATAAAAACAGAACTTCAGCACCAAAGCATATATCATTTGTTCTTAGGTTAATGAAGGCCAAAAATTAACATCACTCTGATCACAACAATTTTAAACTTAGCACAGGCAAGGAGGTAAAAATTATTACACAACAAAAGGAAACTTGAACAGAAATAAAATGGAATCAATGAATTAAAAAATACAAAATGGCACAGCAATACAAGCATTAGCCAACTATCATAGATGCATAAAATAGATAACATATACATATCTAAAAATGAAGCAAAACCAAACACGACAAACCTTGGCTGATGTATCCAATGCCTCTGTAGAACCAATGTTTTTGCTTGGTGTAGACTTACGCCTTTTACCCTTCTGAAACAAGAAGAAAAAGAATCTCATTTGGTCCAAAACTAACAGTTAATCATATCAAAAACTTCATAACATGCAAAAGATTTTGAAATAACATTTGTACCTGTTCCTTGTCAGCAAGAAGAATGTCTGTAGTAGCATGAGGGGATTCCAGAAATTCCAATAATTTGGCAGTGACTTCCTCCTTCAAAATAGAAATGACTTATACCCAAAGAAGCAAGAAATGTTATTGCATAAAAAATGGCACATTTTATACATTTCTTACTTACCTTTCTTACACCAGTCTTCATAATTGGAATGTTGAGTAAATCACAGAAATCAACCAATTTTTCTTTAACACATTTGTCAATTTTTTCTCTTACTTTTGCTTTTTGTTTTTCCTGCTGAAAAAGATAATACAACGGTCATTAAGAAATTTCCACTTGATGAAAAATAGCTTATACACAGTAAAGCATGGGCAATGTATCTTCAATAAAGCCTACTTCATGGAAATGCAACAAGAGAACCATGCAGGCGGACAACAGGGGAAAAATGAAAAAGAAAAAAACTTCCAGAAGATCAAAGAAAATACCTCATTCTCAACCCAAACAAAGCCTGAAAATTGACCAATGTTTCTCTTCAAACCGTGAGGCTGTAAATGGAAAAATACAGTAAGTACATAAAAAACGTATCATGGAACAACAAGACAATATAACCCTCAATCACCTTTGCTTTCTTTCCAAAGAGAATTATATGAAGCATCTGCAGATTATCATCAACTTTTCTCTTTGACAACTTGAAAGCCACTGAAACAAGTTACAGCATCAGAAACAAATAGGACAGACCATGCAGTAACAAAAAAGTTCAATGACCATGAACAATACTATTTCAAAGAAAAAAGTATCACGTGGCTCTGTCTAACATCCAAGAGAATCTTGAGTCAAATATCAGATGAAAACTTCAAGAGGCAATCTAGAAAGTAGTCAAATAGATCTCATCTACAAATTCCCAACCAATTCAAGTGCCTATAAAATTCCTACCAAGCATGACAATCCACAATGAACTATTGATATGAACTCATGAAAGCAAGTTTTGATTAGGCTAGGGTTCAAGAGTCTTCACATCTATCTATTTTAACTAAAACATTTAAGATTTTATAGTTTAACTCGGGGACAATAACATTTCAAGATTTATCATCACACTTATTCAAACTCAACGACAATCAAAAAGGCAAACTCCACATACCAAACAGTTTAACCTCAAATTTGTATTGGTTCAGATGTCTTTACTCGCATCTTTATTGACAGGTTTTATGGAGACTAATTGTTCTGCTTCCTAAAAAGTGAATCTAAATGCATAACTAATAACAAATACTCATATCATTTAAAACACCAACAAATAGAATGACCTTCAAATATTATTAAGAAGTACTAAATTTAACTAAGTTCTAAGTTGTACTCAATTTATCACGTCGACTACATTACTTTGAAGGACCCAGAATTGAATGCAAATAGAATCACAACCAATCCAATCCCATGAAATTCAAAGAAAACATACAGTAGAACCTTATGGGAAAAAACAAATAAGCAAGAGAACAGACGCATACCATTGGGAATATCTTTAAGCTGAGTACCACGACCCTGAAAAGCAATTTAAAGTTCAAAAAACAATCATAACACAAAGAAAATGACTTGAATGAAATCAGATCCTTAACCCCAAAAAAGAAAACATACCTTTTCAATTGACAGAGTTTTAGACGAGGAAGACCTTGCAACAGAAGGAGCTGAATACCTTTCTACGACTTTCCTTTCCCTTGTAGGCCTATCACTACTAGGCGTCACCGGCTCTTTCTTCTCAGCCGAATCTGGACCAGATTTCCTAGAACTCCCCTTTCTACTTCTACCTTTGACCTTTTTAGTCCCTTCATCTTCACTCTCTTCTTCCTCCTCCTCCCCCTTCTCTTCCTCTTCCTCCTCTTCTTCTTCTTCTTCTTCTTCCTCCTCCTCTTTCTCTTTCTCTTCAACTTCCATTTGTTTCTCCAAAACCTCCTTACTTCCCTCTTCGTTTTCTTTATCTTTCACCTCCTCTTCCTCCGGTTTCTTGTCATCTAGGTTTTCCGTCGCCATAGAAGTCAGCAGTAAAATTAAAAGGAAACTGTACGTTCCCTTAAAAGCCTAAAATTAAAAGAAACCCTAAGAAATGGAGAGAAAAAGTAGTAGCTATGGTGAGTGAATTCAATGCAGTGAAATGAAAAGGAGAAACAAGTGTGTATTGGTGAAGGTGTATTGACTTGGAGTCGTTGGAAATGGGAAATTTGGGGGCAAATTTTGAGATTAAAAGGGAAGTACAAACTTCTATTTGGGGGATTTAGGGCGCGCGACGTAGATGAGACGAAGAGGGAGTGACGAGCGGGTAACCAAAAATTATATTTTTGGGACTGAGCGGGATTTGGATTTTTTTTTTTTTTTTAGCAAAAATCAAAAGTTAATAAATCTATATAAAACAAAAAGTGAGGTTTATACCTTGGAATTTTTAGTTTTAATTAAAAATCTATCACATATGCATAGATGTGGAAATTACAGATTTAGAATACAAAGGTATATTTAAAAATAACTCATAATAAGTAATGAAGTTATGATTTAAAACTAATTAATAATAATTTGTGAAATATTACGATATTAAAATTATGAGTAAAATAAATATAAACACTTAAATAATATTAAATGCACTACAATTATTTTTCATGGTGTAGCCATCAATTTTAGTTGGCGTTGAGTTAATTTGTGATATCGACCCAATCAACAACTTTATCAATATGCACAATTTATAAGAGTAATAAAGTATACATAATAAAATTAAAATATGTAAAACAAATCAAAGGTTTTGTTTAGTGGTAAATTTAAAATTTTATTAATATAAATGGTATGAGTTCAAATCTCATCGTCGTATAGATAAAGGAGAAAACTCTTAAAAAGTATATCAACCTTAACTCTCTTTCTCATTCGAGATGGCATCATTGATCTTGAGATCGATTTTCACCTAAAAAATATATATTGAAAGATCAAGAGCACAAAATTTGCAATTTGCTAATATCTATATATGAATTTATACAAACATCTCAATCGTGAAACTTAAAGTTTGATCAAGCGATCCAAACATATGGTTTTAAGCAAAGCATTCATGATTCTTGTGTTTATAAATGAACTGAGGATGAAAAGGTAATTTTCCTAATTTTGCATACCAAAGATATTAAACTAATTAAAAATTAATGAATAGATATTGTCATTAATTAAATTGTAGCTCATTCGATAGTTTAATACAAATAACTTACGAGAAGTTAATTATGACATTGATTTTGAAACATTGCACAGCAAATGATGTAAATAAAAATGGGCAAATTTTAGTATCAAAATTTCATCTTTCTTCGAAAGATTGTTTCTCTTGATTTCTATATTTAGATATTCGACTTTTATATTTTGAAATGTTTTTTACTTGTATTTATATCAAAAAACGAGTTTATGAACATTTATGACCACTGGGGACAAATTATTGTTGTTGGAAGCAAAAATTCCGAGCTTAAAAACACTTGGAAAGCTATTCAAATTTTGACTATTGAACCAGAGGTATTGCACCCCAATTGCAAGGGTGCGGTACCTCTTGAAAAAAGGTGCGATACCTCTTGAGTAGAGTGCGGTACTTGGTGGGAAGGGTGCTGTACCTCTATGTCTTTTTACATACTAACTTCTAGGTACCAAACCTTTTGACCAAGGTGTTTTGCTTAAATTGAACACTTGATGGAATTATTAAAATTTGATCATCAAGCCTTAAAATTGTTTTGAAAATGTTTAATAAAAATTTAAATCATATTGTTCACTAACGCAGTTCAAACCCAGTTAACATCTAAGACAAGTAAACACCTTAACATCAGGTCAACATAAAGGGTTATTCTTTTAAAGTTTTTTTTTTTTGTGAATTACAATAACAAAATAAAGCTCGAATAACCAATACGATTAATACAACTCGAACCCAAATTATACTTGAGACGATAAACACCTTTGACCATCAAATCATTGCATGAAATTCTCCCGTTAAAATTTTAAGCACAAACTCTTAAACAAGAGCATTGAATTTCAATAACAAATATAAAAAGTAATCATATATGAAATTCAATAAATAAATCCAAGACTTATCACTGTCA
This sequence comes from Kokia cookei, assembly GCA_039519145.1. NCBI lineage: Eukaryota > Viridiplantae > Streptophyta > Magnoliopsida > Malvales > Malvaceae > Kokia > Kokia cookei. The sequence goes on along the minus strand of CM076904.1, from coordinate 34,744,417 downwards.
TGCATTTAAACAATGTATTGATAAGTAGATATGCATGAACATTAATCCATCTGCACAAGCACGTAGAAGATAAATATATGGTAAAACCTATCCATGTGCAAATTTCAAATTATTCTCCCGTATTTGATATATCAAAAAAACAAAACCAAAAACTAAATGTACTAAATAAAACTAACAATGCATGCTTTAAACAAATAATTCAATAACAAAAACTTAAGATTGCGATTTCATCTAATGTATTACTTGTTCCATCTTCACCCAATTTTATCTTGATAGTGTAGATTATTAACTTGGTGATACGGGATGAACACAAAAGAGGAAGATGGATCATAAAACTTGTCAAAATCTCAAATTTGACTTAAGACTCTAAAACATTCGAGAATAAATTTGGATTATGAAAGAATCTTAAACCAATCGAATTCAAGTCAGATTAAATAATTAAAATAACTAAGATAAATAAAATTGAACAATAGAACCGTAAAGAAGAAACTAAAGAAGATAGATGCAAAATATGAAATGTGCGTGTAAAAGTCCTAAGAAACCTTGAAAGCAAGAAAATCCACAACTCCTTTCAAGCAACTTTAATTTTTTTTCCAAAAAAAAAAAAAAATTGACAAGAAAAAGTAACTCAAGAACAATTATTGAAAAGAAAAATTAAAATAGAATTTGAATAATAATCAATTGTACGATGAATTGTGTGCAATGCCAAGACCTCTATACAGGCTAGCTAAATAAATCTAAATAAAACTCTTAAGTAAACAAGAACTTTAATTCATATAAACAAGAAGTAATTTTAAACTAAATTTATTGTTGACACAAAACTATAACTTAAACTATTTAATAATCATTCAAAATTTGGAATAAAATAATAAGAGCTGATAAATATAATATCGAGCTCATATATGATAAAAATTAAGCCTAAAACCCAAATTCAATATGATTTAAATTCAAATTAAAAGCTCGAAATTCGTAATTTTCATCATAATCACGTCTAGAAATTCTACCCACGCAGTCTTTATTAAAACAGTCATAACTTGAGCTATTAAACTCGAAATTGAGTGATTCAAAGTGCATATCGAAAGATCTTTGAACGTCATGAAGACATATCAACCCCAAAATGCATGGATCCTGTCCAAAAAATCGTCGCAAATCTACTGATTTCTCAAACTTGAAAATTAACAACTTCGATGAATGAAATTTAATAAATTCCACCTCATTTGTGCACGTATCACTTGATGTATTAAAATTCGCCAAGCAATTAAAAAACTAATTTAATCAAATTATTGTGTGATATTCTTATGTTACTAATTTAGACCAAATCCAAATTATGGTTACATGCGGTAATCAATATATTCTTATATCCTAAATAGCTATTTATTCTAGACATAAAACGAAGAATCCTTTTCGAATTTCTTTAATTTTTGTTTTAATTGTTGGGTAAATAACGAATAAATAATCAAATTTCTACCAAAAATTAAAAAAGGAATATAAATGGAAAATGTTCAATTAACTAGACAATAAATTTAGTCCATGAAAAATTGAAAAGCATCTTTAAAGACAAAACAATAATTAATCAGGGAAAACGAAATGAAGAATAATAAAAGGTGAAAAAATATATTATTGTTTATTTTCGTTGATTCTTAATGCTGGAAGGTTTGGACAACTCCTATTATTAATAAAATAAATAAGAATAAAGTGGATCTAGTGGAAGGATGATATTCATTTTAGAAGATTCGAGTTCAAGCACCTGTATATAAAAAATGTATGTGCGTTGTCAAAAGATTAATAAAGTATGAATAAATACTATCATGTAATTACATCAATAATTTTTTTTTATAAATTTAATGTACAAAAACTAATTTATTTATGTAAAGGAAATAAAATAAAATCTAACTCCTAAAAAAAAATAAAATCTGAGAACAACAATTTTTTTTTATTGAGGCAAATTTGGGACCGTGGGGCAAATTTCATGTTTCTCCCATTTAAATGGTTAACAATAGAGACCAGTAGAAAGTCTCCACCAAGCCCACAGTTCTTTTACCACTGGCCCAAACGCAGGCCTTGTCCTAATATAAACCCTAGTTTGTTCTTTGCATTTGCTTTCTACGTGCTTTCTCCGCCGTTCTTAATCACAGAAAGCTTTGAAGAAGAAGCTTTTGGGGGTGCAGAACATGGTAAATCCGACAACCCCATTTCAATTAATCATCTTCTAATTATGTTTATTCAAGTCTATTGTCTCTCTCGAATTTTCCCCGCAATTTCTCTCATTTTTATGCTTTTTTTTTTTTGCTTTAGATACAGTTCACCTTCTGTTTTATTTGTGCTGTTTTTTTTTTGAGATTTTAATGTTGAACAAGATATAGTTAGAGGATTAGTTCCCGAGAAACTTGTTGTAAATAATTGGTTTAGAATTTAGCTGATATTTCTAAATTCTTGGAAATGAAAACTGGTCTATGATAGCTATTATTCACAGTGTAGGGAACACTTATTACGTTGAATGATTAGCATAATTCTTAGTTTACCTAAAAGGATTAATGTTTTGTATTTCTGTATAAATTTTGAAGAAGCTCTTGGACTATGGTCCTTTTGCAGTAAATTGTTGTCCTTTGTATTTTGAATCAATGTACTTGTTTAAAAGGGTTCGTTTTTGTTGCTGTATGCAGGGGCCGAAAAAAGGTGGAAAGGTGGCTGTGCCCGCCAAGAAGAAACAAGTAATCTTCATTCTTCATTACTTTCTTAATTGCTGAACCCCACGAATAACTTGATTGTGGTCTCACTATTGGTTGATTATTTTGATTTTCAATATTAGGAGAAGGTTGTGAATCCGTTGTTTGAGAAGCGTCCAAAGCAGTTTGGCATTGGAGGGGCTATACCTCCCAAGAAGGATTTGCATCGATTCGTTAAGTGGCCTAAGGTTGTTCGTATTCAAAGGAAGAAGAGGATCCTTAAGCAGAGGTTGAAGGTTCCACCAGCATTGAACCAGTTCACCAAGACTCTTGACAAGAACCTCGGTCTGCTCTAAAATCTTCTCTTGTTTCTAGCTTATGCATTAGATTCGCATGTTTGATTCAAGTGGATTCTCAACTGCTGTTTTCTTTAACCTTTGACTATTTTCTGAATGACCATCTGTTTGTTCTTGTTTGTTTAACTCGTCTTAGATGTTTGTGTAGTACAAGTTGGGGGAAATGTTAGGGGATGTAATTACAGTGTTTTAATGTTTAGGGACTAATTTAGAACGTGATTCATAGTTTGGGGACGTTTGGTGCAAGTTACTCTTTTTAAATGTATGTTTCCGACCTTTCTCCCGGTAACCAGATTACTTGAAAAACGATTGTAAATCGGAATTTATAATCTATATTGGTTTTCGTGTGCTGTGTTATTTTGAAATATAAAATACATGGGGTTCCATATGGTTCATCATATTTACATTCATATATAAACTTGCTTATTCTGCTATTTTGATCTCATAACTCTGCCGTTTTCACATTTCTTGCTGTTGATTACCATATCTGATTATAATGGTTGCTATTAAAGTTTTACCATTAAATATTGGTTATCTCACGTCCTGTTGCAGCAACAAGTCTGTTCAAGTTGCTCCTCAAGTACAGGCCGGAGGACAAAGCAGCCAAGAAGGAACGTCTCTTGAAAAAGGCCCAGGCCGAGGCTGAAGGAAAAGCCCCTGAGTCTAAGAAACCAATTGTCGTGAAATATGGTCTTAACCATGTTACTTACCTTATCGAGCAGGTTGCCCTTGAATTTCTTCATATTCATGGAATGCTTTATTTTAATTGTGAATCACTTAAGAATAATAGTTCCTTTATAATTCATTTGCAGAATAAGGCTCAATTGGTTGTTATTGCTCATGACGTGGATCCCATAGAATTGGTAGTGTGGCTTCCAGCTTTGTGCAGGAAAATGGAGGTCCCATATTGCATTGTTAAGGGAAAATCACGTTTGGGATCGGTAAATTTCTTTTATATTCCCGTGTTTTCTCTGCCAAATTATGACGTTAAAGAGCAGGTTACTTATTTGTGTTTGTGTACTACTGCAGATTGTCCACAAGAAAACTGCTTCCGTCTTGTGTTTGACCACGGTTAAGAACGAGGATAAGCTGGACTTCAGCAAAGTACTCGAGGCAATCAAGGTAGGAATACACATACGATATAGTATATAACTAACATATGTTCAAGTCACACATCGTAGTATTCACTCATGATGCACATTGCAGGCAAACTTCAATGACAAGTATGACGAGTATAGGAAGAAGTGGGGTGGCGGCATCATGGGCTCCAAGTCACAAGCCCGAACCAAAGCGAAGGAGAAGCTTCTTGCAAAGGAAGCTGCACAGAGGATGACATAGAGGAATTAATACACCTTTTGTCGCAGCCTGTGTTGTTGATTAAATAGTCTTTTGTAGTAAGGTACGATCGATTTTCGACTCGGTTTTACTCTTTCTTTCGGAGGAACATTCATATACTTCTGTGGTTGAACTTTCTAAATGCCTAGTTTGTTGTTTGTGCTGAAGTTTTGTGATTTTCTAATGAATTATCAATCAATGTTTTTATTTTTACATGTTAGCCAATTCATCATTAGTTTTGTGATTTACTTCAATTTTTTATTTTTCAAATCGCCATATAGGTAAGTGGATGATATAAATTCATTAGAGTTCACCCCCAAAAAATGTGTGCGTATATTATTTTTATTTTATTTTTAGTAAATTTATATTTTATTCAATAAATTTATAAACATTGGTAGCTTATACAATATAATGCATTAAATTATAAAATAGAAGTAATATGGAATAATATTTAAAACGGGTTGGCATAAGTTTGGGTTTTGAATGGAGCCTCGTTTGGGTTAGGGTTTTCGGTTCCACCTTATTTTTGGATTTTTTTACAAATGGGTTTGTGGATTGAGTCTTACTCGGTTGGTGTTAGTATTGTTGCTATTAAAAAATAGTTCTACAAAATTTTAGATGTTATCTATGTGTTCTTACATAAATATTTAAAAAGAAAAAATACATGGCAGATAAAAGAAAATGACACATAAGAGCTTAAATTACGACACCCACTTATGAGTTTCTTTTATTCCATTAACAGGAGGAACTATCACGTCTTATTACATCAACAATGATATGTAACAATGAATATGCCACTGACGATTTATAAAATAATTGAGTGTTAATAATATCTATATCTATATAAATTCAACCCAAAATATATAACTAGAATGTCGGAATCCATAAAAAGCAAATTAAATAGTTACAAATATATGAATTCGCATCATCAAACCATAATCTAAGTTTAAATCCTCTAACTTGAAATAACTATGTGCAATTAACTTACGTACAAAACCAAACCTATACATGTACATGGGAAACACACCAGCAATGGGCAAGAATTCCCCTCCAAAAACCAATAGGGAACAAAGCAAAGACAGATTAATATTATGACAAATTAAGAACAAGATTTGCTGTGTTTATCGAAGTTATGGAACCTGCTTCCTTTAAACAAGTTCCCAAACAAGAAACTTGTCCTTGTCTCTTCTTTTTCTTTGGGAAGTTTCGTTGATAATGAACGGGAGGAATGGTCCCCTTCAACCTTAACACCACAACCTCCTCCTATTTCTTTTTGGATCATTTCCGTTGTTTTGGGGTCAACCACCCCATTTCCCATCACATCACTCACTATGAACTTGTCTTCTGCTTTTCCACCATTCCTCCTTATTTCTGCTCTTTTAATGCTTAATCCATTTTCACGAATTATTCTTGTGATTTCTGATAGTACCCCAAACCGATCCTCTGTTATCACTTCCAATTCCACACCCTGTATGCACAACAAACCCAATTTGAGTATACTTCAAGGACTAAAACTGGAATTTGACCTTTTTTTTTTTTTTTTTTTTTTTTAATATTATGAAGAGCTTTAAAACAAGATTTTGAAATGTGGATTGCTAAGCTATATTGCACTGGAAATTTTACTTATGGAGTTAATTAAAAATTTTCTGTTAAAATGCTTAAATTACATGAGTTGGAAGAGCTGCTAATGTAAATATTTCATTTATTCAAGAGCTAAAAGACTTAATTTAGAATTATTTAAGTTGAGGAGGGGCTAAATTGAATTTTTTTCTCATTTAACCAAAGGGGACCAATGTCACTATCCATCCTTTTAGCTTCGCCACTATGCACTCTTAAGGAGATAATATAAGTCAAACTTTATAGAGTACGTTGTTGGGAAGAACGAAAGATTAAAAAAGGGTTAAATTTGCTGTTAGTCCTTGTACTCTGACAAATATTAAGATTTAGTCCTTTTATTTAAAAAGATAAAAACCAAGTCTTACTTTTTCTTTTTTTTTATTTAAAAAATCTCAATCCAGTCATTAAAATTGTAAGTATTTTCGGTCAAAAATTGTTAAATTAAAATTTTGATTAGTTTGCCTTCAATACCTATATGACCTGACATATGATTGAAGGAAATAAACATGATAAGTTGACAAATATTGACAGAAACTATCAATTACAATAACGATCGGACTAGGATTTTTAAATTGAAATACAAGGACTAAATCTCAAATTCTCTACAATTATAGTGACTAACAACAATTTTTAAAAAAAAAAAAAACAAGATTTTGAAGGTAACCAACCTGTGTGGTTCGCCTTTCAATAGCGGCTTCAAGACATTCCATAACTCTTTGTTGTTCAGCTTCTGAACTTATAGGGAACCCATCAACATGTCTGATATAATATTCCTACAAAAAGAAAGAAGAGATTTTACAATAAAAACCCAATTTAAATTTCATTAAAAAAACATTTGAAATTCCTTGTATTAATTTACAAACCTGATAAGCTTCCGTTCTCCCTGCAATGACAGTTCCATGGAACACATCATATTCCATATCCGTTAAACAACAAACAGTATCAAACAATAGCTTTGGTCGATCCAAGCATCTTATGGTCACAACTGTATAATCCCTATCACTACAATCCAACACAGTTACATGTGGTTCCATCGAACATTTGTCATTATGTCTCTCAAAATCTCTGTCTGCAAACAACATTTGATGCAATCTTCGACCTGTATGAGTTTCTTTTGATGTTGAAACGAACATTCTTGCACTTGGTGTCTTAAAATCATTTTCCCCTTTCATTACATTGAAGAGTAGTTCCTTGATTGTTGAAAGCCGGTCCAGGTCTTCGATTGCGTGACCTGTTGACCGGTCGATGATATGGATAACGGTGGCGGCTCGAGCGTTGTGTGTCCACATCTCAGCGTTTATTACATTGCATCCCATATCAGCTAAAACCGCAGATAATTCAGAGAGAAGACCGGGCCTATCGTTGCCGGTTAGTTCTATTGTAGTACTGGTATGGTCTTTGGAAGGGATTAAACTAGCTGAGCTCTTCATTGAATTTAAGATATATACTTTGGTTTCAAGTGTCTGTAGAATTTAAGAAATGAAAATTGTTTAAAAGGTATCGAAATAATATTAATATCATACTTGAATCTGACGAATTCACGCTTACTTTTTGTATGTAACCAAGTGTCTCTTCATCTGTAATTTTCTTCCCTTGATTATCTGTCACATAAAACACTGAAAAAAAAAAAAAAAAAAGTTTGATATAATTACAACACTTAGTGGAACATTAGAACTGTTGTGGGGGAGTTCGGGTTTGCTCTGGAAGAAGTTTGCAAAGTGTTGTTTATTGAGAGTTGATGGATCCCTTAACAGGGATAATATTGGGCCTGGGGTGTTTGTGCTATATTTCATGCTCGGGGTTTGTCTCATGTCTCTGAAGAGAGTCTTGAGGGGTTCATAGAATGAAAACATCTCCACCTAGTAGGAAAATATGAGCGTTCGCTCTTCGTGGGATTTGAACACATCTTCCCCACAAATGCTATTGTAGCTCACATTTCTTTTGTTGGTAGAGTTTGTGAGATAATCCAGAGATAAACCAAGCATAGACATCCTATTCCTAGGGCACAATACCAACCATTGTTGAGAGGCTTTTAAAAAAACTTCTACTAAAATGAGCTCGTAACCTTTAAATACAAAATTTTGAAACATACCATCCATGAACCATCCAGCATCAGAAGAGATATAAGCTTTGGTTACATTAAGGTTAAGGTCTGAAAGAACTTGGACTATTTCAAGGAGAATCTCATGCTTGTTCACACTATCAACCTAAACACAACAACACAATATTACCAAAGCTTATTAGTACAACCTTATGTCATTTATAGTATGATTACTGATACCGATTGAACCTTAATTCAATTAGCACCATTATTATTGTAACAATTACATGAGTTTTTTGAGCATGCTCAAACACATCTTATGTGAAAAAAAAAATGACACCTGTACGAAGGTAGCATGTCCACAAGCACCATTCTCAACAATAACTCTACAAAGAAAAAAAAAATGGAATTCAACCCATTAAAGGCAAAACAAAAACAACATAAAATCTAAAACCAAAAGAAAAGGAAAATGGACTAAATTGAATAGAACTGAACTGAAACTTCAAAAGAAAACAGAGAAAATACCTTGGAGGGTTGATTCTCCTAATAAGCTTTGTAAATTCATCATCCATTATTTTTTATTTCTCAAAATATTCAAACAAAAAAGGAAGAAGAGGATAGAAATTAGAATGGGCAATGGGGGAGATAACAGAGAGCGAAGTTTGCGGGGGTTTTATAAAAACCAAAAGAAAAAAACAGAGAGAAGGCTAGGAGGGCACAAAGGGAGCTTCGTATCCACGTGTCGGTTATTGAGTGGTTAATACAAACAGTTAAAAGACGTTACGTGCGATGCGACTGAAAGAAAAGGAAGGTTTATTCTTTGGGTGAAATCAATTCATTTCATTCATCATTACGCCCCACCTTTATCGAAGTAAAGAGTCCGTACCGTGCGCGGGAAGGATTTGATCCACGTGACTACGACGTTGCTTCATTCATCGTAATGTCACGTGCCATGTCTGCCGGCGCCGGACGTGGTTCCCGCCGGCAATATAGGTACCGGAAAGTATGAACAGAGGTTTGGAGTTTGAACTGAAAGAAAAGAAAAGCAAACTTAATAGATGCTACCATCTTTCTTAATATAGAGTATTAAATTCCAAAATTCAACTTCATATTCTTTTTTACCAAATTATTATTTTTAATTTTGGGAATATAATGAGGAGATTAATTAAAAAAAAAAAGAAACCCCAATCTTAAAAAGTGGATAAGGCAGTTAAAAGCTGAAAAATTTAGAAGATAAAGCATGAAAGCAACTATAGTGATTAGGAGACTATAAACGTGGCCATATCTAAACAGCAAAAGGCTTACTGTCAACATTGTTGGGAGCCGATTGCTGTTTGGTAGGATACAAATATACTTGGACTGCTTTGTAAGAAAAACAAACAAACAAGAAATATCTTCTCAATCTCAGTTTTCTTTTTGGCATTTTCCGGGAAAATAAGTGTGGAACTTTCTTGAGAAATTTCGTTTTTTGTAAAGATGTTTACATGGATCTTATCTACATGACAGATAACAGTATCAAACCACATTAAAGTTCTTTAATCTCTATTCTTTTTTGCTTTTTTTCTTTAAAGCATGGTGGAGAAGGAGGAATCATGTCGGTCTATTAAACTATTTGAATTAAGAATTGATTGGTTTGATGGTTCGATTATTTAAGTTAAATCGAAATATTATATAATTATATTAAAATCAGTAAAAAGTTAAAAATCGAGAACAAGAAAATTTTGTTAATGATCATTAGATTTGGATTTATTTATTTATTTTCGGATTCTTTTAATAAAAAATTGATATTCGAGATTTAACCATGTTAAGGGAATTGACTTCGAGAGAGAAGTCTTCGAAGTGGTATCTACCGGGCAGCTAGCGGAACTCCCTACAATGATTGGTATTGTCCTTGAGTTATGTCAAGATTTTATCTCTCGCCTTCACTGAAAGCCATGTATGGTTGACAGAGGAGACAGATTGTTCGTGGGCATACGACTATCGGGTTGTCTTCACATCTTTGATTCCGTCGCCTGTTGGGGTAAGATTGGACATTTGGACCATCTCTTCTTCTTGGATAGGAGGTTTGTTGTTGAGGGTTCCTTCCAACCCTTAACTCTTCGAAGATTTTCTCATTTCTTAGGTTGAGCTCTTGTTGGTGTTCCTGCTGCTCTTGACATGGCCTTTGCTATGTGGAGAGTTGTTCTTCTAATACCCTCATTGTTTTCCTTGCATTTCTATGAATTGCTATAAGTCCAGATAGGGGTTATGAGAGGTTGTTCATCTTGAGGGGCTGTTGGTGTTGCCTTGATAAGTTTGGGAATAATAATAAGGTGGGGGTATTGGTAGTATTGGGGGTAGTTTCCCTAGGAAGAATATGTTGAGGGTTACAAGGACGTTGTGGATCTTGGGGAAGATTTAGTTGGGATTGTTGGTACTGTCTGGCGTTGGTTTGAGGTTTATTTTGAGTTACTTGGGGTTGGGTTTGTGTTTTTTGCCTACATTACAGGGAATCCAGTGGACAAGTGGTGGTTCGAGTCCCTTTGCATGTAGGTGATCTATATAATTAAAGTTATGCACTATATTGAGACTTCTCCTTTTAAGTCTTGCAACTTGTACCTCCATCAATTGAGGTGTTTCTTCTTCGTAAACCCTACAAGGCTCTTGGTGGAGAAGGGAGACAAAATATTGACACGAGGACAATACCTTACATTGTTAAGGAGTTCGGCCTGCTAGTCATCAGACAACACTTCAAAGATTTATCTCGAAGAAGCTGACCTCTTCAACAATAAAAGTTAGCTCAAGTGGTACCATATCCCCTAAGTGGTGACCTATATGCCATATAGGTCAGGGTTCGAACCCCACCAAGAGAATGCTCATGAACCCTTCGTAAGTGGTGATCTGTTGCCTCGAGACATTCTCTCATCGTGAATCGTACATGTTTGTAAGTGAAAGTGGGAGACAACTTTGATATGACTCAAGGACAATACCTATCATTGTGGGGGTTCAATCGGTTGCTCAACAAATTTTTTTTTTATCAAAATTCGATAGTATCAAAAATTTCCTTTTATTCTTAAATTAAAAAAAACTTTTTATGTTTCGATTGATTTCATTTTTAGAATATATTTTTGTAATTTTAATATATATATATGATTCTTAATCTCTTTTACTTATAAGATGTTTGATTTGAGTTGTTTTTAAGAAATATTGAAACCTCAATTTATCAAATTGGTTAACTAGAAAATTGGAGATCTCAAATATTTTTTTTTTCAATCATGATGCTTCTAAATTTGTAAGAAAAACGTGTAAAGTAAAGGTGTTTATAGGTCGAATTGAGTTGCATCATTGAATAGTATTAATATAATCTATATTTACCTAAGTTCGGTTTGACCCAAAATATAGATTTTAGATTTTACCTAATTTTATTCATATTTGTAAATAGTTAACTCAAATCCATTTTAAATCTACTCATACTTCTTTTAAAAAATATTTAATTAATTAATATATATTAATTTTAATTTAATATATTCTATTAAAATTTTAAACATAGAAAAATTAATATATAAAATCACATAATATATAAAATAAAATAAAACAATATATAACAAGAAGGATGAAATTGATCTGCATGGGCTGGATCAATAGTATGGAAGCATCACAAAAAGGTCCAATTGCAACCTAACAATAATAATAACAACAATAACATGTTTTTATTTTTGGGTAAAAATTATCATGGAGGTCTCTGCATTAGGTGTTAAATTGTATTTTATTTTTTTATTAAAAAATGTGTAAATTAATCCATGTATATTAGATAAAAAAGTAACCTAGTTCTTTATGTTAAAATTTTATTTATTTTTATTGTTAAAAATTGGCATGACTAACAAAATAATCAAACAGTGACACGAGACGTGACACATGTACCTCATGTTATTTAAAAAAAAAAAAGGATGAAATTTTAATAAAAAAAAACTAATTTACTCTTTAATCTAACATAAAAAGACCAAGTTGCTTATTTTTTTGAATAAAATATAAAATACAATCTAAATTCTAATTAAAGGCATATGTGATTCTTTTACCTAATAACAACCCTAAGAAGAGGGTAAAAGTACAGTGTAGCGGACGTGGTGATGAACATTCATGCATACCACCAATTTGGGCAGCCACATATTGAAGCTTTTTTTTTTTCTCTTGATCACACGACACAGCCTACAAAGCTAGCTTACCAACCATTTCCCCGACCACAAATCAGCACAATTTGATACCGAAGAATCAATGAATTCACCATCCATCCCCACTTGTCTATCACTCATGACTTGCCAAAACACAGTAGCAAAGCTTTTGTCTTCAATCTCTGGTCTGGTCTGATCATAAACATCGCCATTCGGAGACCACCCATTTTTGTGGCTAATCCAGACACCCTTTAAGGAGGTGAAGCTGAAATGGTGGGTTTTAAGATAGTGAGTGCACAATCTATGGAGACACCATTATCTGTTGCGTTTAGCAGTTGCATGAATCATGACGGGCTGCTTTTTAGATTCAAATATGTTTGGGGCTGATTATTATCTACTG